>JAQPPZ010002711.1:0-321921 GCA_028583015.1 Wollemia nobilis | reverse complement strand
TCCACTAATCCTCCATCCTAACCATTCCACCACCCACTTGTCCACCATACACCTTTCCCTCCAATTATTTGGCCCAATTCCACCTTTCCCTCCTTCAAAATGCCCACTTTAGCCCTTTCCTGCCATTTCCTAACCCAATTGGGATTATTTTAATATTGTTTTATATTATTTTATATTTAATATAATATTTTATATTATATTATAATATATTTATTACAAAATGTATATTTATAAACTCAATTAACCACAACCGTACGATCAAATCTAATCCCCATTGTCCATCTTCATTAATCCATGCCACATCTAAAAAGTAATCTCAACCTTAGGTTATAATTTAATCTTAGCTAGATGATCAAAAGTGTAAGAATAAAACCCTAAGAAACCCCTAGGTTGAATTATAAATAAGGGCATTTGTAAATGCCCAAACCCTGGAACCTTGAGATTAGAAATTGTACCCTGGAGAAGTCATTGTTGAAACCTAGCGAAGTAGAGAGAGATAGAGTTTTGAAGATTTAAAGCCCTAGCTTGTCAATAAGACTTATATTTTTCTAGCTATCCCTTGATCATCCTCCATTGATGTCACATCCCCCATCCATCCACCACATTCATCACCACCCCCTTGATCTATTTCTACAAATTTACCCTTACCCGTAGGCACCCCCTTGAGCTTGCTAGGCTTGTTGCAGAGCCTACGAAGCTCCTTGTAGAGCTTACCAGGCACTCACCAGAGCCTGCTGTATCATAGGCTCACTACAAAGCCTATGAAGCTCATGCCAGAGCCTACCAAGTATGTGGACAAGCCTACTGTAACCATGGAAACACAAATTTGAGATTGTTACACCATGCCAACTGCAATAATAAAACAAAAGCAAGGCATATATTTATTGGTTTTATTCTGTTACATGATTTGTAGATTTAGCATGCCATTTGATATATTTTTAGTTAGGCTTTACTGATGTTTTAGGGTCTCACATTGTGGAGCCCTCACAGGTGTTATTAATCCTTTTATCTATTTTTGTGTATGCAGATCTACAAATTCTACATATTGTTGAACGACTATTGAAGCTGGAGTGGTCTAGCATCGGATACCTGAAGCCCACTCATTCTATTGGAAATGAGGACACACTATCTAAAGACACTTCATTGTTGTAGCTAGGGTTTCATAGAACCCTATCGTATTGTAAATATTTGTATCAAATACTCACTGAGTATAGATTCTATCAAAAGGAGTTTTTGGCTCCCCTCGCTTATTGAATAAATCTATCTATTTTGTGCAATCTTGTGTTTATTTGGGTCATTTGTTTTCCTTATTTTATTTAAGTGTAATTTTTTCATCTTTACACATTGTAAGATATTTGAAACTCCTACATAATATCTAGCCTTGTGTGTATTTCCTAAAAGTAGTTGAGCTCATAAGAGTGGTAGTTGTAGAAAATCCTTGAGTCCACCTGCCTACATCACTTGGATGCAACATTCCAAGAAAGTGGTTGGAATATTAAAGGTAGTAATGGTGGAATCTCTAGTTCTAGAGACCTCAAGTTTGATGATAGGAGTAATTTATATTAAAATTGGTTGGTTATAGCTATAGTGGTTCCATAATCAGAGGATGGTTGGTGAGAGTTGTACAGGCTTCATAATCAAAGGTGTTGAAACCTCCAAGATTGATGATTTCAAATATAGAGACCTTGATCCAATAAATATTGAATGAAGGTTGATCTCATCTTTGATTAGGGGATGATGTTTGAATTTTTTTGGTTTAGTTTTGGAGGGACAAAACCCTTACATTTTGTTCATAAATAGTGGTTTCATATTTATTGTAAGGTATTGGAAACTGCCTACTCCTACCTAATATCTATCCTTGTGTGTATTTCCTTTCACTTTTCTTCTATGTATTATTTTGAAACTGAACCTTCAATCATTTGTTTAGTAGCATTCAAGCCTATTTTGGTTTGGCATATTTGTAATAAAAATATTATATCATATATATATATATATATATATATATTGGGGCTAATTTTGTTGTCTTATTTCTTATATGTATCTTGTGCATAAATGCTTATGCTAGATTAAAATTGTTTTAATTTTCCTAGCTCTTGATAGATAATTCATGTGTAACAACCTTCCTTGGTAAAACTCTTTATGGACAATGAACTATGTATTGGTATGAATGTTTAATGGCATAGTTTATTTTATGATGTCTATATGATGGAATGATTGCATTATTTTGAGCATGGAATATGGTACTATTGATGTATTTGTGGGTGTAGGACCAAGTACTCTCTTTGGTGGGAACTATGGGTGAACCACCTACAATGAGAGATATTTTAGAAAATGATGGTGATGACTTGCTCATCGACAACTTAGGATAACAAGGAAAACTATCCTTCATGTAGATGCATTACATTTTATTTTTTTCATTCTCACACCATTGGGCCAGAAATTTGCTTGTGCAATAAGTCTTCTTAATAGGTTGGCGATAGCACTAGACTATCTTCAAGGAGATCACCTACTTAGGGATAATATAGTGGTGTGAAATATTGTTTGTAGGAGTATATGGTGGTCCTTGGTGCGCAAGTTTTATTAAGTATTATTTGGTAGAATTAATACTTTAGAATATTTAGTTAATAATATTATTTCTTCTACTTTATTAAGCTAACTAAATATTGGATTTAATTCTTTAGAAACATTAGTTAGTTGGGTGGAAATTATAATTTGGAAAGAAAAATAAATTAAGACCATAGTAGAACTTAATTTAATAAAAGATTGGTTAAATCTTAGGAATGCTTAATTCATTATTGCTCTTAATGATTGGAATAAGACTTAATTAAATTAAAAGAAAGCCCTCTCCCTTGTCATGCATGGGTGGCACTTTAATTCTCAAGAGATGGCAATAGAGGGTAACACTTCTTGGAAATTGAATATTACCATCGTGATTCAGAAGAGCATTGAATCCAGGTGGTTCTGGGAGGGCTTTTATTGGTTTATTTTTGCTGGAAGGAGAGGGAGCAAGCTTGGAAAGAAGTAGCACATCAGTGGGACATCGACCAAGTTTTATTTTTAGGTATTCACCATATGTTTTGTTTTTGGAGTAAATTTTCTATTGTGTTTTAGATGTATTGATCATGTTTGTGCTTGGCGCATGGTTTGTTTGACCTAATTTTTACTTGAGAATTCAGCCTCTATTTTGTTTGGTTTTTCTTTAACCATCTTGTATTCATAGCCTCTTCTCTTTGTTATTGGTTCCTTAGGTTTTTTGATGGAACTATTTCTTTAGCCAAAAATTTTCTTACTCAGGTCTGAGTATGTTGAGACTTGATTAAGTCTACCATGATCTTTTTTCTTCTTTGGAAGCATAGATCCGATGTATTGATTTGTTTGGATGTGATATAATTTTATTTTTTCTTGTGTGATAATTCCATGCTTTCTTGTGAAGTCAATTCTTGTTTGGCTTTGTGATTCCATCCCTAGACAACACCTTGGGAGACATCCCCATTGTCACCATTAAAGGATATACCTAGTTTTTCTTTTTGTAGTGTAGGTTTCTCCTTGGGCATAATTTATTGTGGCTCTCTCAAACTAAGGGTGGGTCCTTTATCTTGAAATCAGATTTATGTTTTCTTTTGAGCCACATGCATGTATGGTATTTTTGTAAGAGAGCTTGATTTTTGTGTTATGCCCTAAGGTTTGTGAGATCATTATATAAAGTGCTTTGATAGTATTTTATTAATAAAGTGCTTTGATAATTTGATTTATAAAGTGCTTTGATAGTATTTCATTAATAAATTATTTTGATAGTATTTGATTAATAAAGTACTTTGATAGTATTTGATTAATAAAGTGCTTTGATAGTATTTTATTAATAAAGTGTTTTGTGTTAGCTTTTGATGAATGAGCCTTGGGAGATAACAATCACAAGATGTAGAATAATATGAAAGAAAGTAAATATGCTAGATGACTGAAGTATGTTGTAAATAGAAATCATATAAAATATTACAATGTAGCTATGGAGGAAATGAGCACTCCATTAATAAAGCTACTGATCTACATTGTATCCATCACCAATGAATGGTGAGGCACACAGAACTACACTATCCACTAAGCTACACTATCTGACTATGTCCCCCGACTCTATATCTATCTATCTAAGAGGCCATCCTTATATAGGCAAAATAGGATACTTGGCCAACACTCTATCTAGCTGTGCAAGGGACAACTTGCACATTGACACTTGTGCATTTATTACATTGCATGAAGTAACTAGATAACTTGCACATAAAGTAATCTAGGTATGTATCTTGGAGGATACATTTACATAACCCAAATGATGGAATAGACTCTATTTCTAACACCCCCTTATATTACATTATTTGGGTATTGAAGACTTTAGTCTTCAATATGGATCTTCTTCATCTTCTTCAACTTTGTCTTCATCCTCTGCATTCTTTGTATTCAGGTTCTATAGATAATCTATGTCTTCATATGATGTTAAGTTGGAGCTTCTTATTTTATTTGACTTTGCATTGTATTCCTCCTTTATCTGCTTGTTTAGAGTAGTCTTGATCTGATTCCTCTTTTGTTGTGTTTTCTTCTTCTTCCTTGGCTTTGCCTTTGATTCTAATTTCTATGTTCTCATAGGAGGTCGAGCTACTATCAGGTTCTTGTGAAGATGATTCTCCTTTTCTGTCTTTAGTCTGTACATAAGCTTCTGAACAACTACTTAAGGCATCATGATAATATTTTGAGTTAGTAGAATAGGAAGTATTGATGCTACATGAGGATTGAAAAAACTTTTCTAGATATGATTCATCAAGTTCTGACTTCTTTTTGAGTGATTCTATCAATCCTTTTTGTTCTTCATTTTCTACCTTGTAGTGTTTATATGTGAGCAATGCCATGTATAATATACTTTCAAAGTCTAAGGAAAGTACAATATCACTTTTTCCATTGGTAATTGCTTCATTGAGATGAGTTTGAAGATAGCATTCCATAGTATCAAAATTATCTTCTAAATCTTCACTATGGATTATTTTTGAAGCTAGATCTAACCTTCCTTCTGATTTCATGAGAAGATTCATGATTCCAAGTTTTATGGCATTGGATTTTTGCTTTCTGAAGCACTCATTAGTAGAAGTAGACATTTTTATATAGCTCCTTAGTCTTAGGATATGTGCTCCTTAATTGAAGTATATAAGCTTGATTTTGTAAAACCTTTATAGATTCTTAGGTTTGTGGACTACCTTATGTCTCCCTAGTGATAAAAGTATGAACACCTAATTTTAGGTTTTGAAGAAAGCTTATATCTTCCCAACTTGATAATATTAGACAAATATTATTGTTATCAAGTTTTGTAGAATGCCTTATGACTCCCTAATGTTTTGAAGTATGATATAGTGCTTTTTGTAAAAATATAGTTCAATTTTGGTTGATTTTGTACAAGTTTTTTAAGAATCAAAAATCAACTTCTTAACACCTTATTACTCCTAATTGAACTAAGCACTTTTCAATTTTTGAAGAGGTTTTGATGTTGGAATTATTTTTTCCCTTTTTGAAGGTTTGAGACAAGTAAAAATATATTTATCCAACCTTAATAGAAACCCTAATAACCTCTTTTATATCCCTTGGATTATTTCTAATTTCCATTAATATAAATTTGATGGAGTAACCCTTGTGGCTCCCAAGTTTGGAAAATTAGAAAAATAATAATATTTGCAAAATAATTTAATCCAAGTTGAATTCCTTATTTCTCCTAAGTTAAATTGTAAATATTAAATTAATAAGATAAGTTACCCCTTTTGCTTTCAAAATATAAGTTTTAACCTTAGTTTATAACCCTTATATCTCCAACTATGAAAGCAATAATAAATGGGATTAAACCTTACCTTTTTAGATGCAAAATCTCCTCATTGTTTGATGCTTTCTATGGTTGAGTATAACAACAATGTAAGTGGTACCTTTGGCTCTTGAATCAATGGAGATTCCTTGGAGTAGCTAGTCTTAAATGCTGGTATATAGGTACTGAAGGTTTGACCTTCAAAAATGGAGGAGCCTTTAATGCTCCTTCTTCCTACCTTCCATGCTGCACTTTAGATATTTTTGTTGTGCTTCACTCCTTCTTTGACTATGCTTTGCTCCCTCTTTGGATGTCTTTGACTATGCTTCACTCACACATGTTGAACTTGGACTTCGAATACCTTTTAAGGATAATTGATCATGGACTTTGTGACATGTGTCACATCCATTACAAGTGAGCACTCCCTTATTTTTGTAATGCTCCAAGTTCTTTGTTCAATGCTCTTGAAGCAATCTAAAAATGTATGGGCACTCGTGTGAAGCTGGTGGAGAATACCAAGTGTCACCGCTTCGTTGTAACTCCTATGTGGGAGTTTCTTGAATGTTGAGAGAGGAATGATGTCTATAATGCCAAGTGGTATTTCTGCATGGATTCCATTCTTGTAACATCTTCGAAGATGGAGATTATAACTCCTCAAACCCTTTCATAACCATTCCTTTGCTTTGCTATGTTGCTTGGGTAGCAAGCAAGCTATTCTTCTGTAGGTGGATTGATGATGCACTATGGATCTTGGATGATGATTTGGAGCTTCCTTTGGTGGATGGTCTTCTCCAAGTTAGAGACCATGAATGTAACACCTTTGCTTCTTCCTTTTATGCCTCCAATCATGTTGAATCCTTTGTATATTTTTGATGTCTTTTAGAAATAGATGTGCACTCGCTTTTCTATGTAAATGTAGCTCTAGAATGATCTGATATGAGCTTTGATTCTGTAGGTACGTACATCCAAGATGAGCCCTTGAGTGGCTCCTTCTAGCTTGGGAAGAAGAGTGCTGACATTCGACCTTCCTTGGCTGATTTACCTTGTAGTAAATGTGCCCTTTTGTGGCACTTCCAAATCTGCTCTTTTGTTGTCAAAACTAGATTAGAGTAGTGCAATATAATGTATTATAATGTTGTATAATAAGGCTTATTTTAATATACCTTCTTTTGCACTCTATTTCTAGATCTGAAATTCTGGTTTTGTGGTAGATTTTTCCTACAATACAAGGGTTTTGAGGTTGTATTTTAAGAGTAGACACACCTTTCCCTTTTTTCTTGGATACTTTGATAACAAATCCAAGCTTCAATAATAGTAGATAGAAGCTTTTCAATTTATGCAATTTTTTGCACTTTCTTTCCTTGCATTCAACTTTGTAATACTTTTTGATTTGAGACTCACCAAGTCTCAATCTCTGAAGCTTCTATTTCTATTTTTGGTTAGTTAAGTTCTTCTCCAAATTTTGGAGGATTCTAACCTTTTTGGTGGCTTCTTTTGGCCACTACAAGTTGCAGATTTTTGTGCTTCAATAGTGTCTTTAGACACTTGATACAAATCAGATTTTGTGCCCTTCAAGAAACACAAAACTAATTTCTTTTTTAGAGTAGTATAATAGTACAAGTCCTTCACTTTTAATGCACTAATATTACACCTTATCACTCCAATCAACTCTCAAATTCATGCACTAATAATTTACTACAACTAATCAAGAATAACCTAAAATGAATCTTTAAGAGTTATTCTGCAATTTCACTACAATCAATGTTGTAGGACTTAGTCTTCTTTTTTCAAAATTAGATGATAGGTAGTTGATAGAAGCTAATATAAAATCTAATCAACTCCTAATAAATGTGCAAATAAATCCTTAAAAATAATATGTTTCCTTTTGCACTTTAGAAGACTGTAATCTAATTTTCTTCTTGCAACTTTAATCCAAATTTAGGTGCTCTAATAAATCTGATAAGTAATCCAATTAATGAATCTTCTTGCACCAAAATTTGCTTACCTTTTTCTGTAGCTCTTCTCCCACCTTTGTAGAGGATGTAGACCTTGGTGTCTAAAAACACCAAGTTGTTGCTTCAAGTAGGATGTCTTGAACAACTCCTTCTTCACCAAATGATGGTCTCAAACTTTCTTTCACGAGCCTAGGATTTGGTGGCTTGTTCTCCTCTTGTGTTCTCCTCCTTCTGTTATAGATTTGGAGAAGTCTATGTCTCTAAAGTGGTGCCTTCTTGTTGTGAGAGGTAATCTTCAAATATCCAAGATTTGGTGAGCTTCTTCTGTCTTCAAGTCTTCTTGTCGAATTCTGACTTCAAGTAGGATCTTCTTCTAGGATTTGGTACTCCTTGTGAAATTCTTCTTCATGGATTTGGTACTCCTTGCCAAATTCTTCTTCATGATTTGGCACTCCTTGCCAAATTCTTCTTCATATATTTGGCACTCCTTGCCAAATTCTCCTTCATATATTTGGCACTCCTTGCCAAATTCTCCTCTTGGGCTTGTTGTCGGATGGCGACAATTATCCCAAGTCCTTCACTATCAAGGACTTCACCTTAGTAGTGGATTTCTCCAATGAGTTCTCCAAAGAACTCTCTTGATATTTAGCAAGCCTCTCCTAGCCTTTTCTAGATGCTCGATGAGACCTTCACAAGGTCTTTGATCTAGCACCTTCTGATGGTCTTCCTTGAGACCTTCTCTTCAACCTTCTATGCTGAGTATTGTGTGGTGAGATCTTCTCTTGGATATTCTAATTTTGTTGCTCCTGGCTTCGAGCAGGACTCTCCTAGTCCTTCTTCTTCTTCCAAGATTGGAAGTTCTTCAATGAGATCTTCTCCTGATCTCTTCACTTTTGCTTCAGGGTTGAGTTGATTCTGAAGAAGATACTCTTCCTAACTTTCTTGTAGGAAGTTTCCCAACTCACTGAATCTTCTGTTCCTACAACAAATATATTAGTACTAAAATATTTAGTCTACTTCTGAATTAGATATTCTTCTCAAATTCTTCTTCAGGATCAAGGCTTTTGTGGCCTATTTCAATATCAAGGCTCCTATGGCCTTTTTTAGTACCAAGGTTTATGGTTTTAGTATCAAGGCTTCTATGGCTTTTAGTATCAAGGCTTCTATGGCCTTTTTAGTATCAAGGCTTCTATGGCCTTTTTAGTATCAAGGCTTCTATGGCATTTTTAGTATCAAGACTTCTATGGCTTCTTCTTCAAGGCTTCTATGGCCTTTCTATATCAAGGCTCCTATGGCCTATTCTTCAACTATGGCAATCCAATAATGGATATCTTTAGTCTCCTATCTTCACCATGATCCTTCACTAGAAGTCTTCTTCCATAGTATTCTCCTCTTGCACAATGAACTAACCTCTGCACTATGAGGGCACATCGACCTTCGAGCAATGAAGTTGGAGTCTCCTAGCTTTCTATCATAGGAGGAGTCCCAATCCTCTGAGAATTAATTTTCTACAACAAAAGAAACTTTAGGCACTAGTTAGTAAATTCCAGATAACCTGGATGATCTTCACTAAATGATTTGTCAATCTAGTGGATTGAATGTTGAGTCTTAGTCTTCATGAGTTTTCCTAACAACTCTATGGAAAAGACTCTAGACAAAAATGATCTTAGTATTTTTTGAAATTGAGATTCCTTTCAGTCCTAACTTTGTGACTCTCCCTAAATCTACCACCTAAATTCTTCTGAGATATTTTGATAGTGGTTGGTCCAACAGTGCATTAGTTTGACAAAACTCTTAGGCTAAATGATAATGGTGGTTTCCCTATTGACCTACATAGACTAGATCTACCGTGGCTCTGATACCACTATTAGATTTTGATGAATGAGCCTTGGGAGATAACAATCACAAGATGCAAAATAATATGAAAGAAAGTAAATCTGCTAGATGACTGAAGTATGCTGTAAATATAAATCATATAAAATATTACAATGTAGCTATGGAGGAAATGAGCACTCCATTAACAAAGCTACTGATCTACATTGTATCCATCACCAATGAATGGTGAGGCACACAAAACTACACTATCCACTAAGCTACACTATCTGACTATGTCCCCCGACTCTATATCTATCTATCTAAGAGGCCATCCTTATATAGGTAAAATAGGATACTTGGCCAACACTCTATCTAGTTGTGCAAGGGACAACTTGCACATGTACAACTTGCACATTGACACTTGTGCATTTATTACATTGCATGAAGTAACTAGATAACTTGCACATAAAGTAATCTAAGTATGTATCTTGGAGGATACATTTACATAACCCAAATGATGGAATAGACTCTATTTCCAACACTTCGATAGTATTTTATTAATAAAATGCTTTGATAGTATTTTTCTCAATAAAGTACTTTGATAATATTTTTTCTTAATAAAGAGCTTTATAAAATTTTGCTTGATAACTAATTTAATAATATTTGGTTCTAAAATGGTATTTTAATAATACCTTGTGTTATTATTATATTGTGTCATTATATTTAGAGAAAAGAACCTTAAGTGTAAATTATTATTAGTTATTCTTAATGTGTTTTATTGATTTATCATTTTGGGTTTTGAAATATAACTATTATAATGATTCTTGAGATCTATGTGGATTAAGGGATCATTATAAAGAGAAGTATGGGATTGGTTAGATGGAGAACTGTATGTTGGTTTTGAAAGAGAAGCCATTATAATGATTATTGAGACTTGTGTGATTTAAGGGATAATTATAAAGAGAAGTATGGGATTCTATTCATGTTGGTAGTTCTTATTATATTTTGAGCATGATTGTTTGCATAGTAGAAAATGCATGATTTAAGTTGCATTACATTTAAAGTTGTCATAATCTCTAAGTATCTCTCATAAGTCATGGGTGGAGTGGAGTCCCTATCAAGAAGATGTTGCAGATCTTTAGAAGGCTTGGAGATCTTCATAAGCTCTAGAAATGTGTTGCTGCTAAAAAAGAATCAAAGTCTATGTAAAGGAAGGCTTTGTTCAAATTTTTTTGTAAACTTGCTTATTGTACAAATTGAAATATTATGTTGTTTTAATGATGCTATGTGTGTTGTACATTAAAGTATTTATCAATTTTTATCATGGATAGATAGTATTGTGTTGTTCAATTTATAGAATGCATAATTATGATGATTGGATCTCTTGTGTTTAAAGATGTATTCTTAGCAAAAAGGATCCTTGAAGTTTTATGATAACATTGTTATTATTTACAATTTGGATTTGTTTCAATATGAATATTTTTTATCAATTGTCGCATGTTGGATTATGAAGTTGATTTCATATTATGTAATATGTAATTATTTATTTTAGAATTATGTTTCAATGCAAGATTTTTTACCTTGGGAAGGGGTGGATAGAAATACTCTTGTAAACTAAAACATAGTAAAGCCCAATCCTAGGAGGAGTTGTGTGGATGCAATAACTAGGTAAATAAGAGTCTTAGAAGGAGTTTCAAGTATGAACTAGCTAATAACTCATAAACATAAAATTATTTGTGTGAATACAATAGTCAGGTATCTTGTGAATCTTTGCACCTTGAACGAGTAGAATCAGGTGTACCCCAACTAGAATTTTATGGAACCATTCACCAGTTAGCAGGGGTAATCCCTTGAACATGCAGGATCAAATGATCATGTTAATTGTTGGAAAAGTGGTAACGAACTTATTAATCCCATAGAGGTATGGTAACTAAGTACCAAGTCTCTACACTTGATTAATTTTTCTATATGGACTTAGATCCAGGTTGGGGAATAAGCATCTCCATTTAAGTGTTATGGGCCTTAAAGGATAATATATATGTCGTGGTCATATGGTCCTACACCACTGAGGGTATGGGAAAGGTGGGGAGACCAATTTTGGCATCCTTCTAAATATGTAGGTTTAGTAAGGTGAACCCCAAAAAAATATGGGATTTGGCCACTCATGTCCACTAAGTGTCATCTATAGTGACTAGAATATCAAATGTGGTGAAGCCTTGAATGTTGAGATATGTAAAAATAAAAGGCCATTCCCCTTGCAAACATTTGCTTGTAATAATTCTTTTCAAAAAAAATGGGTTGGTAGATTTTGGTTGCTACAACAAGTGTTTATTTTATTCTAGTAATACATAGAGGAATATTTTTATATTAGCACATCATCTATGTTAGTTAAGGATTTTATTTTTGTTATTTATCTCCCTTTTCTTCTAGTGTATGTTAGTATTTTAGTAAGGTTAGCATAAATATCATATCAAATAAGGAACCAATTTTAGCAAACTATTAAAGGTTTACCTATGAGTCATGTTCTTACACTTACAAAGCTTCTTGATATATCACTCGACATAAGACATGAGTGTATGGTGTATTTGGCTATCATAGAAGATGTATATGACATTCTAAATGACTAATAGTTCATTGGCATACCTGATAGGATGAATTTGATACAATCACCCAATAAAGAACCATTCACTAAATTGATCTTCTGGTGAATATCTCTATATTATTGCTTATTGAAATATAAGAACATTCACTTGATGACTTAACTACGGATGAGGGATCCAAAAATTTATGAGCATAAGACCTACTATTATGTCCTTTATAAGAGAAAATACATAAGCACTAGTGTCATTCTAGAACCAAAACACTATAAGGAGAGCCTAACATCAAAACATGACTACACAATAGAACCAAACTCCCAAAATATACCCAACCTAGAATGATAGAGGACCTCTACAACTACCTATTCCTCCTACAAAATCAAACCTAATCCTAGCCTCAACTCTTAAGTCATTACCCTACTTCATAGGAGAGGATAAGATGACTCCTTTGGACCTTTTGCATCACATGGTAAGCCTATGCATAGTAAATAATATCAAACAATATCATATAACTCTTAGAGTGATATCTTTTATAAGGAAATCTAAAATTTGTATATAAGCCTTAATTCACATTTGATCGAAATCTAGGACCAACTTGTTGATTTATTGGTTGATATATTTAGAGAAAATATGAATGTCATGTCTCTCTTAGAGTAGTTGACCACCATTAAGAGAGAACCCATGGAGACCATGTGTGATTTCAACATTTGATTTCACAAAACCTGGTATGGAATTCTAGATGAGATCAAACTACTCCTAGGTATGTCATTTATTTATTATTTGAAAGCTAATGATTAAAAAATAGCCTTGATGATCAAGTCTAGGGAAGGAAATTCTCTATTATTAGCCTATGGGATAGTCATTCATGTGGATAATTATATAATTCAAATAGGGAGGATAGCCTCTAGATCTTCCATATCTCTATTTCTAATCATTCAACCACTCTATCGACCAATTCTAGTAGTCCAGCCTATTAATTTCCACCCTACTCCTATTGTAAACCCTATAAAGTATCATACTTCTCGTCCCACTCATGAATATCCCTCTACAAGTCCTTATTCCTCCAATGAGATAGGTGAGATAAAAAAAATTCTAAGGATAGTCTCTAATGAGGTCATAGCTCTCAGTGGATAGCAAAATATCTAGAGGTTTCATTATCAGAATAATATAAGACCTCCCTTCTAGTAAAATAGCCAAGGTTATATGTTCCTTTGAATCCCAATAGAAATGTAATCCAACCTCAAAGCTCTAATCAGTAGATAGTTTCTACATAATTCCCATTATAGAAAATTCCCCTAACCATATTAAATATATAGTGACCATATAAATAATTACATGTAATGTCCTAGCACATGGTATTGCCCTAGACACATATTCGTCAATACTTGTCCAAAAATTAATCCTCAACATATCATACTTATGAAAAATGAAGTAGTACATACCTATCCATATAGTTCTTACTTATGTATGGATGTATAAATACAAATCCAACCCCCTCATATCCAATATTAAAGCTCAATCCTAGGAAATAGTTCTACCACTCCAAATAAAACCTTGATAATTTGGGATGAGGAAGAAGTGTATATTGTATCTAATAAAATAAGTACTTCAAAACCTAACATACCATAAATATTGTCTGACTATATGATAAGGGACAAGAGGAAGGTGATAGAAGATCAAAGACCAATTTAGCAGGTCTTAGTTTCCAAGATAGGCCACGAAGTCCTTAGAAATAAATTTCTCCTATGAATACACTTAAACACAATGTGTAAAACCTCTTGGTGGCCACCAAGAAGATTTTTTTTTAATCCCTAAGGTAACATACACTAATTATAAAACTATATAGAGCTTCCCAACCTACTGCAAATATGCCCAAACCTCAATGGGTGCCAAGTGCATTCTAGAGATTCCATTATCTCAAATATTTTAATGTGATAGACCATCTAAAGATGTCTACTATGGCCATGAATCTTTTGGATGTCCTATATATTATCAATAAAATGAATTACTTATAGGAATCTTGAAAGAAACAAAAATCACTGGGTAACTATAAGTCACCTATTGTCCTATAGATATTGGACCTTGAGGTAAACCAAGACAAGCCTATACCTTTTTACTTGACTCGAATATATAGTGATAATTTGATTCATAATTTCATAGGAGATTTAGATCAAGTGATTTTATCATACCCAAAACCATAGAAAATGCATTAGCATTAGATTATGATATTGTAAATAAAGTGGTAGTTCAATTAAATGAAACTCCTATTTAGATCTTTAGACTGGTAAGGAATATTCATTTCATATTGCATGCTTGTCTAAACCTCACAATTCAACCATTGCTACTTTTAGTATCTACTTGTGAAGGGATTCCACTACCAAGATAGTAGGCTATCTATACTTAGATTTGACACACATGTTGCTCAAAATTAGACATAAAACCAAGTTAAATATTCCATCAGAACCCCTCCCTTATATTAATAATTTGCCTTCAATCAAGTTGGATATTGATTAGACCTATGTTGTAGAGGAAGTGTAGTCTAGATCAGAGTTACCTATTAATGAAGTATATTCTTATGTTCCTAATGATTATATGGACCAATGCATAACTAATATGTAATATTTAGATCCCTATGATATCTTTGAAAAAAATGACATCAAGACCTATCACATTCAATAGGATAATCCTTCTATACCCAAGATTATAAAGATAGAAGTAAAAAAGGGCACCACACCAAATTTAATTCTATCTAGAGAAGGCCTTACATCATCATATTTGCTTTCAAGAAGAAAAATCCATTCAATTTGGTCATTCTTGATGGTGATGCCTTACTCATCATATTTTATGGGATCTATCTAAAGAGCTACCATTAAGCTATAATATAAAAAAATAATCTAATGTTATATTTTAGTTTTATTGTAACAGGTTTTGGAACTTGGTTTGCACCATTTATTAGGGACAATCATTGGTTTATGAGATCATAAAGCTTTAGGACTAACAAAGATGTTGTCTTGAAGGTAATAAACACATTTGAAAAAAGATAAACTAATCAAAATCACCAAGCCACATGACTCTAAGTGTGCCAATGGAGGACCTTTTATCCCAAGTAGTTGCAGTTATTAGGTTGTTATATTAAGAATATTGTGTGGTATGCTCACACTCAATAAAGAGTTGTTAAATAAAACATTGAGTATAGGTCAATGCAAGCCATTTAATTAAGTCATAAATGATAAATTCTAGTTAATGAAGCAATAATATGGGTGGACCCTTAAGGTGGCAAAAACCATCATATCATAAAAAATGGCCTACAAGTCATTGGATTCATAGAACTCCCTCTTGTAGGAGTATTTTACACAGTTATATTTCACCTAAAATGATTTTTAGAACATCATATTGAACCTTTGAAAGTGACACATGGTAGGCTTGTGCTAAATTAATAGTGAAAAAGGAAAATCTCAAGGCGTAGTTTGCATGAGCTATCCAATAAATCATCAATGGATAATGCTTGTTGCCAAAATAGAAAATGTAAGTGGCTCCTTAGGATAGCTCTAACTATCCAATTGGCCAATGAAGACTGTCAATTGACAAATAAGGTAGTGGTCCCTTTTACCACCTTTCTTGCATGTAAGGTAAAATTAATTCATGTAATATGAGTTTAATGCTAAAATATGGTTATCTCCTTCCTTAATCCTTACATGGTGGTTTTCTTCTACCAACCTTATAAAAAGAAGAAATAAGTACACGCATGCAACATGAATTTAATAATGAAAATATGGTATATTAGACTCAAAAGTAGAAACTTTATGTTGAAGAGAAGGTGGAAATATATTTATGTTTATATCTATAGGAAAGATAAACAATTTTGAAAGAGACAAATTTAATGCTGGTGAAGGTGATGGGCACTTCTAACCAACTTTATAAAAGGAAATAGTGAATTATGTAACATGAATTCAACACAGGCATGTGCTCAATAATCAAGAAATAAATCTATAAAAGGGAGTCTCACCTTCATATTTCTCTTATTTATTCGTAAACATTCTAGTGCATAAGATACTAGAGAGCACAATAATGAATAGTTGCAAAGACAAACCATGAAAAAGCAAAGTTGTATACATAGGAATATTTTGGTCAAACACCAACAACCATGGAGAAGAGGAAGACCACCACTTAAGAAACAACAACTAAAGTACGCCCTTCAACCAACTCTCTTGTAAGGGTATTTTTAGCTTCTTATTCTACCTTGGGTAGAGAAGTACTAGTCCAAACTCTCCAATTCATGGATTCTTAGCTAGTGAAATACCCATATAAGATGGTTGTGAAACCCAAATTTTATGAGAGAACTAATAATATGAGGGATGGAAAATTGTAGAGATTCAAAGTAAGCCCCTTCAAATCCTTTGAGATAAGAATATGGAGTAGTTTCTTGGTGTAGTATATGGTGTTTGAGGTCCATAACTATAATAAGGTGGTGGCTACATATGTTGGGTAATATGATGCCTAGGCTTGAGTGGTCATATCCAATGATAAAATCTCCAGTGTTATTTTATCTCCATACATCATCCAAAAAATGCTATTAATGGGGTTTTGGGGGCATAAAATAATTATCTAGAATGATACCTAATATTTTGATGATATTTAGGATAAGTTGGATTTTTGAGTACTAAATATTTGCATTAAATACACCATGATGCTAGAGTTCCCTTTGAGTCTCAACATTTTTAGCAATATCACAAGATATTTTCTAAGCATACCAACATTTATTTTTGGCCTAGGAGATGATAATGGTATGACCCGGTCCCAATTGGGTATCATTTACATGATGAGATGGACATCTAAAAATGAAAAGGTAGTATTTTATTTTATCAAGTTCATCATTAATCAGATTCATGAGGGGTTTTCCAAATTCTTGGGCACCCAATTTTTTATATATTGTTCATTTCTTTCCTATTAATTTTATACCAAAACCTTGGACGATACCCAGGTTTAAATTTGAAGTAGGTTGATGAGGACAACCATAATTTGTTTATTTCATTTTGGATAGAGATCCTAAATAATGCCTCTTCTTAATATAATTTTGTGGAGGATTTTTTGGTGTAGATCCTAGCAGATCTAAACATATTCAAGCCAAAGTACCTCTTAGAGACTAGCATTCAAATTTTGAATATGAGGCATAGAGGATATTGGTATTTTTAGAGGATGCCACTATTTTTAGTCTACATATTTTCGATAACTCTATATATCAACTACCCAAGTATGTGTTAAGAATGTTTTTAAAGTTTTCTAGACAAATGGACATCATTGATATATCATTCAAAAGTAAAAAAATTAAAAATAAGCTTTTACAAGCCTCCTCTTAGCATCAATGACATAACATTGGTGAAAAAAAACTCCACCATGACTTTAGAAAATAAACTGAAGTACATGGGGTTACAAATAATGGATGATGACTGAAGCTATTACCTAAAATGGGTGTTCATTTACTCATTAAAAAGTTTCAAGAGTTTAGCAAAGTTTGTGTATGAACCTAGACCATATGTGGAGGCTAATAGAAACCTAGTGGAAGAGATTAGCATACAACCAATAAAGATAATTATGAAGTAAACTTAGAATCCAAGGTCTTATTATGTATTTTACTAGAAAAGACACCAGCATAACCCCAATAAATACATTAATTCTAAGCAAAAAAGGCCTTGAGGGTAGATCACTAGAGTGAAGCAAAAATAGAGGTATGTTGGAAGTTCTAATAAAATATTATGGATATTGTAGCACCATATGGTGACCTATATGACAATGATAAGATCAAAAACATCTATAATCAAGAATATATAAACATTGGGAGCACATCCATAGATGAAAGTAGTGAGGATGATATAGTCACTATGTTTTCCCAAATGGCTAAAAGGGTGGAAGTGATGGAAAATAAAATATCTAATAGAGGACTCTCTACCGATACCCTAAGAAGCCCCAACCTCTACCTATCGATAGACACATCCATTCATAGTAGCACCTCTCTCTCCCTAGGAACCTCTAGTCATAGCAACATCTTCTCTAAAAGCACCCCAACAAGTGGCACTACAAAAGGAGAAATGGAAAAGAATCCATAGGGTGAGCCCTCCACCAAAATAAAAGAAATGGGAGGATGCTCCAAGGTCATATACATGAGCCACTTCCCTATTATTCCCCATCAAAATTCCTTCCAATATTTTTTATTTTTACTCTGATCACTAGCCAAATACCCCAAATTTTTAAAAGTATTTTGATCCTATTAGCCTCCATTCCTAATGCCATGACTGCATCGGTTGCAACTTCTCCCATTATTTTGGTAGTCACCTCCATTCAATTAGTGCCTCCATTCACTCCACCTACCATGCTTTCTCTTATTTCATCCACTTCTAGCACCCCAATTATTTCCTCCTCATTTATTCTATTTTTTAGGCCATTTCTTTTAGTATTATTGGTGCAAAGATAGTAGGAAATCTTATAGACACTTTATTAAAAACCTACTATTAAAAATAAACACACTCACACAAATACAAAAAATAAATATATATGATCACTGTAACCACCAGAAAGGCTCACACCTAAGGCGAGAATCTCGTTATTGCAATAGTAAATGAATAATCAACATGCATAAAGGAAAAATTTGACAACAAGATGTATGATAAATACTTTATTTATTCATGAAGTCCAATTTGTGTTACAATTATGTCCCTCTTAGGGATAATCACATTGATACAATATTACAATAAGGTTTCTTGTGATTGTAATCCTCTTCAAGATAGGTGTGATGCTCAATGTGCCTTTGTAGGGTGACAGGAACTGCTCTAGGGTGGATTTGACCCTCTTATTCACAGTGAGGAATGCATTATATGATTGACTCTCCTTTGAACCTGCTTTCCTATGGTCAAGAAAAAATACAAAAGCATTAATAGCATAGGCAACCTCTCATGATGAGGCCATTTGAGGAATGTGAACATAAATATGCTACAACACTAATGAAATCAAGAAAATGATCAAAGCATGTTATACTTATACTAAATTCATAAATATTACTTGAAACATAGAAATGAAGAGTACTGCTCTATATCTAATGGACTAATTGCATAAAATGATTCATGGAAACATGAGATTAGTACAAAGTGGATCAAATGACAAGAACTCATGTAAAACCCTAACTGAATCGGTCAGTGTCTCTAAAACATGAAATAAGCTATCAAAATGCTTAATCTAACCTAATTAAGTACACTATAAAAGAAAAAGTAAGGAAATATTTCATCGGTTATAAACCACAGCTCAGACGAGCGGTCTGCACTGTAAATCATGTCTTAGAGTTGTGGTTAGCACTTTGATAGATTTACCCTCAATATTAGGGGCAGTGAGATTGATCTCCTTGTCCAATTAATGTTCAAGGGTCGCCTTTGATGTCCTTTTGATAGATTTTGTGATCAAATCACTATGATGGGTATTCATTTGCCTGGATTTGTGTTTCTTGATCCTCCTAGGCACCTAGGGCATCCATGACTAATTGATATTTAGATTATTGGCAAAGTAACTCTCAAATGCACATGTTCAGTATGCAATTCGATAGGGCTTTGCTAATTTTTTTATCAATCAACTCGGTCTATCGATAATTCGTCTTCGCTATACAAATCATCTATATCTTCTCCCCAAATTGAAGGAGTATTTATAGCATGTCC
This sequence comes from Wollemia nobilis, assembly GCA_028583015.1. Classification (NCBI taxonomy): domain Eukaryota; kingdom Viridiplantae; phylum Streptophyta; class Pinopsida; order Araucariales; family Araucariaceae; genus Wollemia; species Wollemia nobilis. Next base: position 302,027 of record JAQPPZ010002711.1, on the reverse strand, counting down.
CTAGGGCTAGGGGTGGCTTCCTAGAGAATCCAATATCAAGAAGGGGTGGTTAGGATAGTTGTAATGGAAGCTTTTGCTCTCTAACTACCTTCTTATAGATCCAATGGCCATTCCAACCGATTTGGCTCGGATGAAGGCCAACTGAACTTTAGTTAAGATCGTAGGTCACAGCTGCAGTCTAGACTATAAACCATAGGTCTCAGCCAGGGTTCATCCTGTAGACCATAGGTCTAGGTTACGATTCAGAATGATTAGGCCAAAGCTCCCAAATTGAGTGGTTAGAACCACTTCTATATCTTGGAGTCTATCCAAGATATTCCATATGGTCTTGTAGCATGTTCTTATGAGTAGTCACCCTCGACATGACATGTTTTAGGTGACTACAGATGCCCCTTTTGAGATGTGTTATGATATCGAACAACACTGAGCAAAAATAGACCTCCTAAAATGATTTCTAAGGTTCTATGATGATCATTAGTGAGATCAACATTAGATGCCCCAGGTCTAGCAAAAAGATGTGTATCCTAGTGTAGCACCCTAAAATTGGCACGGTTAAAACATTAGTAAATAGATAAAATATTAAAATTTGAATTTCAACCCCAAACTACCCGTTAAACCGCCTATTACCCGCTTCCCCCGTTTTCCATGCCATTTTAGGATTTGTTTTGATCGTTGGATGATATCATCACAGATTAGATGAAATCATTCCCGATCTGATGAATTCGTCTGTAATAGAACGTCTAGACTATTTTGTCCTAAAATAAAATTTTCATAATTAGCTTCTATTTCAACAGCCTCTCCAACTCGGGTAGAAGCGTGTCTGCACAGTTGGAGATTTCCCTGTTGGAGATATCCTAGATTGGGATGATCCCCAACCTCCTAAACCTCTTCCTAATCCTATATAAACTAGTATTTTCCTATTTTATCCCCGTGACTCCCCCTGATTCTCCCTGAACCCCTAACCCCTTAGTTGACAGGATTTCATTGCAGAGTTAGCTCCTTATTCCCTCGCACTATTGATTGCATTCAGTATTTTTGCATTTTTATTGCAGGAATTCTACTATTTTTTAGTCAAAGCTAGCTTGGATCATCGTGGATGATATCGGATGATTATGTACGATCTCGTACGATTTGAGATGATCCTAACTGTAGTCCATATTCGGAGCAGTCCGAGTTTAGAGTTTGCATTTTCTTAGCTTTTTTTGCATTTTTCATATCATATCTCTACACTGTTTTAAGTTATTATGTTTTATGCATCTTGGATTTCACCTAATTTAGCATAATCACATGATAAATTTAAAATCAATCATTAAATCTACTGCATTTCCTTATTTTTTATTAGAATCTATTATTTAGGCATGTTTGCTATTATTTCTACCATTATCCTTTGCTTCTGCACTTGCATATTTGGTATTTTGCATCCGTTTTTGTGATTGCAATTTTTTGACGAATTCATTTGATGAATTCATTAGATTTAAGATGATTCTGTCTAATTTCAGATGACCTTCTATGATTTGGGATGATTGCATACAAACTGAGATGATCTGAACTACTACAAGACTCAGAATATCCATCAGACATCCAGAATCAGGTATGACACCTTCTAGTTAGCATATTCTTTCGTTATTTGCATCCATTTCTATTTTTTGTATTCATTTAAATCAGCATTGGCATATAGAATAGTTTAGATTCATATCGGCCAAACCTAGGAGTTGAATGATCAAGCATAAAAATGAACACATCAAACACACTATCAACATAGGCATGGAAACTGCCATTCAAAAGTTTCCTGGTGAACCCACCATCCATCAAAAATTCACCCTTATACACCTCCCCTAAGAGGCGAGACCTTCCAAGGGCCTCTCAGTATGAGGTATTGTCCCATCCTTTTCACATCCCCCTTCCGGGCGTGGATCCTATAGCCTGAAGGTAAGGGTACAAAAAATTTGGAGCGATACATTTTGGTGAACCCAACGTGAAACAAAAACCTTTTGAAAACAAATAAAAATAATAAAAATCAAAACACAAATGCATTTAGATTCCAAAAAAAAAATTGCATGTCATGTTTAGATGGTAGACTATAATAAAAGACAAGTTGTCACCATTAATGTTGAAAATCAATTAGCAGCTATAGATATTACTTCTGTGCTTAGAGTACCTCAAAAAAATAGGGTTCAACCTTTGTGGGATGAACTTGATAGGATATTGGATCTCATTTCATCTAGAACAACTGAACTTAGGCAAATCAAGAGGTTTGTCCTAGATAGAATCCTGGATCCCGATCAAGTGATTTTGTATCATGAAATTCAGAGAGCTTGCCATAGGTGGTTAGTAGATAAAAGAGCCCTTGTGTCTTCTGAGTTGTACACCTTTGAGGAATACCTTGAGAATGCAGCTATAGTACATCATTTTCTAGCTCGTATAGAGGACCAAGAAGCTGATCTTATGGATAGAAAAATATGGAATAGAGTTCCCAGAGCTGTGTTATATCGAGAATATTGCCATGAGATTTATTTTTACAAAACATAATCTGAAATAGATAATATCACCATAGCACACTTTGTTGACTTCATGAAAAACAATTTCCAATTTGAAGAGGAGCATTTTATGACTCCTGATGAACTTGATCCCATCAATGATATCTATAAACTATTTATAGAAAACTAAGATATTATTTTATTATTGATATTTCTTGCATTTAATGTGCTTTTTATTGTATTTACAAGTATAAAAACAAAAACAAAAACAAAATAAAATCATAAAAAAAAAAAAAATCAAAACATTTTCTTTTAAGTAATATAGTAGGTATATAATTAAAATATATACCTCCCAATATTTGTTGCAAATATATTAATATATATTTGCTAAGACCTAAATTTAGACACAATTACTGGACTCAGGAATGGAAAACAAATTGAAGTAGAAGAAGATTGGTTAATAAAACCAATAAATAACCCAGATGTCCTTCCTAAAGACCCAATTCAGGAAGAAGTAACCTTAAACCAACAAGAAGAAGAATTTGTGGATGCAAATGAACAAAAAGAAAATGATAGAGAGGAAGGATCCTCATCTCCTAAAATAACTCCAGAGGGAGATTTTACTTTTGAGAAAATGGAACATTTTTGGAAATTTCTTAATACAAATATTGGCACTCTTAATAGGGCAGTTCATATGGATAAATATCAAATTAGTGACACTCAAGCAACCCTAGAAGATATATATCACACACGCACTAATCCTTTGTCCTTAATTGATCAAGAGAGTGATCAATATGGATCGTCCAATTTGGACATGGTTGCTATAATCCAAAACATGCAACAACAACAGCCTACCCAACCACCTAGAGTGCCTGTTACCAAGCCAAGGGTTATTCCCACACAAAAGAAACCTTCATTCACTGCTCTATTTCACCAAGCTATTGATCAATATACCTCAAATCAACAAAATCCTAAAACAAAACCAAATACCAATTTCCAACAATCTGGGATACAACATAATGCTACAACAAATCTTCTTCATAATACTCTTCCTACCAACCATTTACATAACAGCAATATAGCATCTAATCCTTATGTCCCACCTTCCTACGGTCACAAATCCCATACTCAAGTACCACCAAACCAATATGGTGGACAAACTAGTAATCTGGAAGCCATGGTGAAACAGTTAGTCTCTTGCATGGACTAGATAGATCCCTACCATCCCTCGTACAATTATCGAGAGATGTGTAGTCAACCTCTAGATCCTATAGTTGTAGCACAACCATATCCCAAACACTTTCCTATGTTTGTCCTACCTATATATAAAGGAACTAAAGATCCCATAGAGCATCTTCGTATGTTTAGGATAGCATGTCATGACATATCACATGATGATTTGCTATTACTAAAAATGTTCCCGAAAATCTTAGGGGGGATGGCATTGGAGTGGTATTATCAACTACCCACTCATTCTTCGAGGAATTTCGAAGAGATCGCTGAGTCTTTTGTGCATCAATTTAGTGCCTATATCAAAAGGCATGTCACCATTAAATATTTGTAAAACCTAAAACAAGACAAAGATGAGTGTTTTGCTGACTTCTTAGCTCGATGGAGACAGTTGATAGGAAAATTACACTTTGTGTTACCTTATCGGGAAATGTTGGATATTTTTATCAATAATTTACAAGAACAACTATCCTATGAATTATCAATCACTACCTTGACCACCTTCGATCAATCTATAGATTTATCTCGAAGGGTGGAAGATGCTCTCATTAGAAGAGGTCAACTCAAAAAGAAATATGATGAGAAAACATCCAAAAATCAATATAAAAATAAACAAGTTGTGGGTGATGGAGTCACTGATAGCAAAAACATTGCTAATGTTAATACTGCAAAAACAACGAAGAAGTTTATATTGAAACCTCCTGATAAACCACCCTGAGAATTTACTAATTTAAATAAACCTCTATCAACCATTCTCCTACAATTACTAGCACGAGGCTTGATCCAATTACCAACTATCCGGGAACCTGATCCAACCATACCCGAATACAGAGCTGATTTACATTGTGATTTTCATAGAGGACTTGGACACGCTACCAACTCTTGTAAAATATTAAAACATAAAATACAAGATTTGATTGATAACAATGAGATGGAGGTGCAAGCCTTCCAACCTAAATAAAATCCTTCTAATAACGCTCAAAAGAACATTCCCCAAAATTAGAATCAGAATGCCAATCAATCATTGGACATATTTCAACATCCTTTACCAAAACATGGTAAAGAGGTGGCCAACCAAATTGAGCATCACAATGTTCCTCCTCCCACCCGATATGTAGGGACTATTAGTGTACAATTACCTATTCATGATCCTCAAATATTTGACACAAATTTATCCATAGTTACGACCAGACCTCTACATAATATTTGGATACTTGATCTTAGTGACACCGAATATGAGAATGAAAGTGACATGGAAATCACCTCAAATCAATTGAATAGTTCTGAAGATGAATTAGATCCTATTCAACCTATCACAAGTTCTATGATTCTAGAAGAACCATTTCCTAGAAGAGTCACTACTAGACCATCTTCTCACCAATTATTTTCTAATGAACAAGCTATAAACGCTAGACCAAGACCTATTCATCACTCACAAAATAATATTGTAGGAAACATCGGAGCCATTACCAGACAACAGGCTCAAACCTCTCAACAAGATCAAACTCAGAACGATGGATCAGCCCCATTTGTTTTGAAAAATCCCAATAAAGGGAATTATGTGTCTAATGTTCAAACTAAACCCCCTTACAATATTAATGAACAATTATCCAATACTACAGCTAGAATTTCCCTTTTGGACCTGTTAAGATCTTCTCCTACCCATAGGGATGAATTAATGCTCACATTAAGCCAAATGATGGTACCAAAAAATATTCAACCTGAAGCCATGTCCAATACTATCATCACTCGAGAAGTCGATTGTATTGAATTTCGAGATAAAGATATCCCGCAACATAGTTTACATAAGGATAACCCCTTATATATTACTGCCTTAATTGGAGATGTAGTCGTTAAACGAGTCTTGATTGATAATGGTTCATCTTTAAACATCTACACTTTTGACTTCTACCAACAATTTGGGTTTAGAAGTGATGAAATGAAAAGAACTGATATGATTATCAAAGCCTTCAATGACGAGACACAAGAAACGTGTGGAGTCATTACTATACCCTTGCAAGTTGGTCCTAGAACCCTAGATACGACTATGTTTATTGTACATTGCCCTGCATCATACAATATACTTTTGGATCGCCCTTGGATCAATGTGATGCGAGCAATTCCCTCCACTTTACATCAGTGTGTTAAATTCAAATTTAAAAACCAGTTAGTTACCATTCATGGTGATCCTAGACCCTTTGATATGTGTGCTTTGGCAAAACCTGTTGGAGTTCAATTTTGCCCTGCCTTGTCATCCACACATCCTAATTCTTATCATCCGTCAAAACGTGTGAAACACACACCTATAACATCATCTACTCTTTCAACTACACCTATACATATAGCTCAACCATATTCTAAACAAACCACATTAAGACCTCGAGAAGATCCTAAAACTACAACTAATGCTTCTTGTTTTACTCCTATATCTTCCATACATATAGACTCATCCATCAATATACCTATGACATCTACATCCACTACAGGCATACTTTCTACACCTGATGATGTAGGAAATGTCCCTTCTACCTCTTATGCTCTTACTGATGAGCTCTTACCCGATTTATCTACAATTCTTATATCTGAGGAAGCCAATACTGCCATGCAAACTTCCCTTCTTTTAAATAAATTGCCACCCTCTCCTCATACCTTGGGCCTCCCACAGCCAATGGGAAGTATCTACCAAGTTGAGAGTTGTGCTTTTATTTATAAGGGATATGATTGGGGAAGAGCACCCAGAAACATTAAGACACATTGTGCTGGATATGCTAGATGCTATTTTGCTAATGATTATCTTAAAGCTAAGCCTATAATGCTTAAATTGGGATATAAATGGAAAGGTTTGGGACCTTTCCAAAATGGTATGAAAGAACCTTTTGAGGTAGAACCGTGGCCTTCCTACTATGGTGTGGGCCTATTTTCTAGTAAGGGTTAGCCCTTTCCATTTGAGGATGATGACCATCTCGTATGTTATCAAGATTATCTAGATAAACAAGATTTTGTGTCTAAAGAATAATTCTTTTACCTGCAATATCATATCCATAGCCTACCCCAAAATGATTGCTGAATCCAACGATGAGTTGGAGGGAGATATATTTCATGATATTTCCATTGAGGAATTGTTATATAATGAATTTTATTTTGATGGCTCTATCCCGAATATAGCCCAGCTTGAAGCTACGACTTCTCAAGATGAATTATCCAAGTTAACCTTGGAAGAATTACAAGAATTGGGTGTTTCATCCGCCCCACCTAATTTTGAGAGAGATTTACATATGGAAGTTGAAAACGTTATAAAAATTAACATTGGAACCGAACATAACCCTCACATAATCAATATTGGATCAGAATTAAGTCAAGAAAAACAAGATAAAATACATTTCATTTCTTAAAAACTATGAAGATGTCTTTTCTTGGACATATGAAGACATGCTAGGTTTGGACCCTTCTGTAGTTATGCATCATCTAGTAGTCCATCCAAATGCTAAACCCATTAAACAGAAACTTTAAAAAATGCATCCTAAAGTGGCCTTACTAGTCAAAGGAGAACTAGAAAAACTGTTGAAAGTCATTTTTATACAAGCCATTGATTATGCTGAATGGATCTCCAATGTAGTTCCAATAACTAAGAAAGAAGCCACTAAATTTAGGGTTTGCACAGACTTCAGAGACATTAATGTTGCATGCCCTAAAGACGATTTTCCTCTTCCCAACATGGATCAGATCATTGAATTTACTACTGGAAGTGGAATGATATCCTTAATGGATGGATTTTTTTATTATAATCAGATCAGGATAGCTCTTGAAGATCAGGCCAAAACGGCCTTTATTACCCCTTGGGGAACCTTTTGTTGGAAAGTGATGCCATTTGGTTTAAAGAATGCAGGTGCAACCTATCAACGAGCTATGAATTATATTTTTCATGATATGATGCATGATATCCTACACGATTATGTAGATGATATCATAGCTCATTCCATTAAAGAAGATTATTTAAATGACTTAAGTAAAGTATTTGATCGGTTAATGGAATATCTTATCCGACTAAATCCAACTAAATGCATATTCAAAGTTAAGTCCGATAAATTATTAGGGGTTATAGTTTCTTTACGTGGCATTGAAATTGACCCTCTCAAGATTGCGGCTATCACATATATGCCCGCACCCACCAATATATTAGAATTACAAAGTTTACAAGGTAAGCTTCAAGCTATTCGCCGCTTCATCGACAAGTTGGCCGACAAAACTAGATCCTTTCTTAAGCTTCTTAAGAAAGATGTCTCTTTTCATTGGGAAGAAGAATTCCAAGAAGCATTTTACCTCCTTAAACAATATCTCCTCAAACCACCAGTGCTTTCCCCACCTAGATCTGATCGTCCATTTATCTTGTACATTTATGCTTTCGCTTCTGCCTTAGGAGCTATGTTAGGTCAGCTTGACGATGAGAAGAAAGAATGTGCTAATTATTACATCAGTAGAAACTTAATCAGTTATGAAACTCGCTATACCATATTAGAGAAATTATGCCTAACAGTTGTATTTTCTACATAGAAACTACGACATTATATGCTCAGTCAAAAAACGTATGTTATTGCCAAATTATACCCTTTGCGATATCTCATGAGTCGACCATATTTATCTGGTCACACAGCCAAGTGGGTTCTTATGTTAAGCAAATTTGAACTCACCTTCATAGGACAAAAGTCTGTTAAGGGTCAAATCATAGTATATCAATTAGTTACTGCACCCTTAGAATCTACTCATCCCCTTATCATTGAGTTTCCTGATGAATGCCTTAAACTAGAGGCAAACCATTCAGAGCAATGGTCCCTATACTTTGATGGATCCTGATGCACGAGTGGGGCTGGTGCGGGTATTATTTTAATATCTCCACAAAAACATCTTATACCTCTGTCCTTTAAATTAACATTCGCTTGCACCAATAACATTGTTGAATATGAAGCTCTTATCCTTGGATTACAAGCTACCTTGGCATTGAAAATTAAAAGTTTATTGGTTTTCGGTGACTCCCAACTTATCATAAACAAAATAAATGATGTTTATCAGACCAGAGATGATAAATTATGCCCATATAAAGCATATGTTTTGTAGTTATTATCCTTGTTTGATCAAGTTACTTTGGAAGCTATTCCTTGAACTAGCAATCGTGCGACTGACGCTATGGCTGCAGCTGCATCTCTTTTACCTTTTGAGTTAGACGATGAGTATGCTACCATCATTATTCATCAACTCTAGGAACCCACTTCAAGAAAATCATTCTTAGAACCTTTGGATGTGTTTCTCATCAACGAAACCACTCCTGAACCATGGTATACTAATATATTTAATTTTTTGTAGAAAGGAACCTTCCCTGATGGTTTTACTAGCAATCAACGTAGGTTATTACGTAGACAAGCAAGTCACTTTGTGATTATTGGTAATACCTTGTATAGAAGATCTTTTGAAGGCATCTTACTGAGATGTTTGAATCTAGAAGAATCTAGATTAGCTTTGAATGAAGCCCACAATGGATCTTGTGGGGGACATTTTAGTGGTAACGCCATTACTAAGAAACTCCTTTCGGATAGGATATTTTTGGCCTACCATGGAAAATGATGCACATAATTATGTGTGACATTGCAAAAAGTGCCAGCAACATGCTGATCTTGTCCATGCGCCTGCACAAGAACTGCAGGCTATTTCATCTCTTTGGCCCTTTTCAAAATGGGGCTTAGACATCATTGGAAAAATCAACTCTGTGTCATTCGATGGACACAAATTCATCATAACCACCACTGAGTATTTCACGAAGTGGGTTGAAGCTATGCCATTAGCTTCTTGCACTAGAACACAAGTTTCCAAGTTTATTTTTAATCAAATTATTTGTAGGTTTGGAATTCCTGCCAATCTCATTTTCGATAATGAAACTTGTTTCAAAAATAAAGATGTTAAAAAATTATGTCAAAAATATAAAATTCAACATCGCTAGTCCACTCCCTATTATCCTCAGGGTAATGGTCAAGCAGAAGAATCTAATAAAACCTTAATCAAAATCCTCAAAAAATTGGTCAATAAATCTAGTCGAGATTGGCACATTCAGTTATATCCTGCTTTGTGGGCCTATCGAACTAGTGTTTGAACCCCCACTGGAACTTCACCTTTTGTATTGGTTTATGGTGCTGAAGCCATTTTTCCCTTTGAATTAGAAGTTCCTTATTTAGCTCTACTACTTCAAGATACTGAAGTAGGGGATGAATATAGTGCTGGCAGATTTAGTCAACTAGAAATTCTAGATGAAAAGTGCATCAATGCTTTGGAGCATCTTTGCGCCTACCAAAATAAACTTAAGAGAGCATATCTTAAGAAAGTTCATCCTCGATATTTTGAGATCGGTGACCTTGTCTTAAAATAAAATCAAAAAAATACTAATGCAACTAAAAACCTTAAAGGTAAATTTGAGCCCAACTGGCTTGGACCATATGTCATCACTGCTAAATTTGGATCAGGAGCATACAAATTATCTACCTTAGATGGTAAAGAACTTAAAGAACCTATGAACATTATGCATCTTAAATGTTACTATGCATAAAAATTGGTCATTTCATCATTGTATATATTTGTTTTGCATATTATTTCCTTTTAGTCACTTATTTAAAACATTTCAAAAACAATCACCTTGTATTTCTTTCAATTCATAAACTTAAAATATAAAAACATCAAAAACATCCAAATCATCAAAATCTTCAAAAACATCTTTTATTTTTGTACTTGTCAAATTGTGAAGTATTGTAGTTATATTTTCAGTTATTTTGGATAAATTAGCATTTATTTGGAATCCCGCACTTTCACATTCACATGTATAAATATCTTGATTTTATTTGGTATGATTATTCATCTCTCTTATATCAAAGTCCACAGTTGAATTAAACAAAGTTTTGAGCATAGAGAACTGATCTTGTTATTTACTCGAACCAAGTATATCTTTTCACATTAAAATGATTTCATTGCACATTCGATATGATGCTACATAGTAGAAATGGTTTCTTGAATGAAAAGTTTCCCCTGCTATCCTATCATGCACATGGTCTAGAATCTTTGAGAATTGACAAAAGGACAAGCTCACCCCTACCCAGAATAAAAATCCCTTGCTCTACAGCTAATCCAAGAAAGTATCCCTAGCATAGGAAGAAAAGAAACGTTCAAGAAAAAGAGAAAAAGAAAAAGGTTATTTTATATCATCACCACAATATTTCAGTATTTTCTCAAATATCAAAGCAAAAATACAAAAGTACAAAAAAAAAAAAAAAAAAAAAGAGAGAAGCAAAAGAGAAATGCAAAAGCAAAATGCAATAAAATCCTTTCCCTACCCCTTGAAAATAAAATAAGGGTGAATGAGCTTGAATCCCTAAAATTCTCAATTATTTTAAAATTGTGAGGTAAGCCCCATAACAGGTGGTTTGTGCCCAACCCGCTTGGCCTTGGGTAATCCCTAGCGTGGCGATATGTCTGTCACATTAGCGACCTTTTTTATAGACCTATGTCGGCTTATGGACTAGCTAGCTCTTGATAACCTAACTTACATAGTAGTCTGATACGGTTACATGCATATAAATCATGGTCAACGAACATTCATTTGGTCAAGGCAAATTACTTGTATCAAATTATCTTGCTCAAAATTGGTAAATGAACAATCCAATCGCACACACATTTGTATTTGAGAGATTTTGTATCATTATGATAAATCAAGATCGGTAATGAATTCACATTTGCACATAGGATTCCTTATAAATCTATATTTCTCTTTGAGATAATTTAAAATGTTTCTGTAATTCTTTTCGGAATAATTCTATCCTTTTATTTCAGAATTCTTGTTTTCTATAAAAGCAATTATATAAATTTTCTCACAAAATCACAAAAATGATTTCAAATAACATGTTCATATTATTATGTCCATCAAAAATAAAAATAAATAAATTTTTTTTTTTGCAAAAACCAACAATCTATTTTCTTCTTTGGATTTCGCGATGATGGTATAAGTCTATACCTATAATTCTATGCCTAGCACAAACCATTGTTCTAATTTTATTTTTCCATTCATTTTAATAAAAACATATGGCTCACATCATTATGTTACCCAATTGTGCTTTAAAGAACGCAAATTTTTCTATTTCATTTCATTATGTCAACATTCAATTTTGCAATGATGGTATAATTCCTAGGGAATTATTCAAAATTTTATCACACTTAGGAATTTATGCCTAGAAAAATCCTATTTCTTTTTCGTATCTCATGCATTATATTTTTATGAAAATCTAAAAACAAATCATCAAACCATCATTATCTCCATCATTACAACACAAAGTCTTAAGACAGTCTCTTAAGCACTCTTTTACTTTTAACAATATTTCTATACTGGGATTAGCTTGACGACCGAGTGAGCGGTGACTCCATGAAATGGTCTATAATAGCGACAATGTCCTTTGAAATTATTGTTAGAAGTCCCTTTTATTTTTCATCAAATCACACCACAACCACCAATTGTTTACATCAGACTCTTTCATTTAAAATCTTACAGCATGACATCAAATTATAATGTTTCAAAACGACATAATTACATGAATCCTCAATCAAATCAGCAAACAAATTCAAACATTGAAGCATCATAAAAACATATGAACAAGTCATATTAAAAATATCATATATATATATCAAAAAATTATATACATCATATCAAAACTGGAACAGTAAAAATGAATTAGGGTTTTACCCTAGTTTCTTAATTTTATTTAAAAAATCAACATTTTAATTTTTGCTTTTCTGTGTTTTTACCTCAAACATTCGATTTGGGTAAAAACACAGAGGGGGCACCATAGTCAGCATTCGTACGATTTGACCAAGAATCGTCATCTAAAAAATTGAGTATATTTTTGCTTTCTCGTAAAACAGGAAAAACTCGTCTTTAACGCATTTTCTTCAAAAAATTTGCTAAAGAGGGGGCAAAATGTAGCACCCTAAAATTGGCATGGTTAAAACATTAGTAAACAGATAAAATATTAAAATTTGAATTTCAACCCCAAACTGCCCGTTAAACCGCCTATTACCCGCTTCCCCTATTTTCCATGTCATTTTTAGGTTTTGTTTTTATTGTTGGACTATATCGTCGTAGATTAGACGAAATCATCCCTGATCTGACAAATTCATCTGGAACAGAATGTCCAGACGATTTCTTCCTAAAACCAAATTTTCATAATTAGCTTCTGTTTCAACAGCCTCTCCAACTCGGACAAAAGCGTGTCTGCGTAGTTGGAGATTTCCCTGTTGGAGATCTCCCAGATTGGGATGATCCCCAACCTCCTAAACTTCTTCCTAATCCTATATAAACTAGGATTTTCTTAGTTTATCCCCCTGACTCCCCCTGATTCTCCCTGAACCCCTAACCCCTTAGTTGACAGGATTTCATTGTAGAGTTAGCTCCTTATTCCCTCGCACTATTGCTTGCATTCGATATTTTTACATTTTTATCGCAGGAACTCTAAAATTTTTTAGTCAAAGCTATCTTGGATCGTTGCAAACAATCTTGGACGATTGCGGATGATCTCAGACAATTGGAGGAAATCCTGACTGTAGTCCAGATTGGGAGCAGTCCGAGTTTAGAGTTTGCATTTTCTTAGCTTTTTTTGCATTTTTCATATCATATCTCTGCACTGTTTTACGTTATTATGTTTTATGCATCTTGGAGTTCACCTCATTTAGCATAATTGCATGATAAAGTTAAAATCAGTCATTAAATCTACTGCATTTCCTTATTTGTTATTATAATCTATTATTTAGGCATGTTTGCTGTTATTTCTACCATTATCCTTTACTTTTGCACTTGCATATTTGGTATTTTGTGTCTATTTTTGTGATTGCAAATTTCTAATGAATCCGTCTGACAAATTCGTTAGATTTTAGATTATTATGTCTAATTTTAGATGACCTTCTGTGATTTGGGACGATTACGTACAAACTGAGATGATATGAACTGCTACAAGACTCAGAATCTCCATCAGACATCTAAAATCAGGTATGACACCTTCTAGTTAGCATATTCTCTCTTATTTGCATCCATTTCTATTTTTTGTATTCATTTAAATCAGCATTGGCATATAGAATAGTTTAGATTTATATCGACCAAACCTTGGAGTTGAATGATTAAGCATAAAAATGAACACATCAAACACACTATCAACCTAGGCATGGAAACTACCATTCAAAAGTTTCCTGGTGAACCCACCTTTTTCCATCGAAAATTCACCCTTATACACCTCCCCCGAGAGGTGGGACCTTCCAAGGGCCTCTCAGTCTGAGGTATTGTCCCATCCTTTTCACATCCCCCTTCCGGGCACGGATCCTATAGCCTGAAGGTAAGGGTGCAAAAAATTTGGAGCGATACACCTAGAATCATTTCTCCCAACTCTTTGGAGGCTTAAACTTGAAAAGCTTGTACCCTTCTCATATCATTCAGTGTAGCTGTGCATTCCATAGGTATCTTATGACCTATAGATCCAAAATGTGGAGAACAACAAGCAACATAATATTTGCTATTTGCCCCAAGCAAATGGGTAAGCTTATGATAGCTATTTACAATGATTCGCAAGGAAGAATGCAATTTTGACAAGATCAAGGGATCTATGATCTTCAAGATATTCTGCTAATTTTGATTATGATTTGATATTATGACTACCTCCTCAAGCGATGAATCAATGAGGGTAATGACAATGATTGAAGCGACGATGTCGCTTGACCACCATGGATTATTTGAACAAATTTAGATTTGACCACATTAATGCCTTGGCTAGGCCTAGTTCAGCTTTTGATTCCAACTATTAATAATGATTTGCACATTCCTATCCCATGGAGCGATCAAGTTGCAATAGTCGTCTTAGGAAATCGTATTGATACAAATTCAATCAGATTTGTGTTGAATCAAATTATCAATGATTTGTTGAAAAATAGGTCATAGAAGAAATGACATGCAACACCTCGTTCCCGTGGAGTAGTTTGGCCACCAAGGCCTTCTTAGGGATTGAAAAGAAACATATCAGATCAAATATGACAATTTTTTCCCCAAATGTCCATATGGTAAGTTACTCATCTTGTTGGATTGCATGGATCGCTAGTCGATGCAATCACCAAGTGTATAGAGTAAATCACTGACTGCGAGGCACATTTGGCGTTTGGTTTGTTTTTTATCATGGTGCTTGAACATCACCAAATTTGCAACATTGATTGCTTTTATTGAAATTTTTATCCAATGGGAATAATTAATTTACCTATTTAGACCTTCCCATGGTGGGATTTTACTAGTTTTGCTTCCAGTTTCTAATTGCAACCATAATGTGCGGTTTCCATTTTGTAAATTTGGGAACCGCGACTAAGATTTGCAATCGAAAAACCCTAATTACTGGATCACAGGTTTTAGATATGGTCCACGTGGAATAGTAAAAAGTTATAAAATTTCAAATTTTCACTTTTTACCTCATCACTCTTTTATAGTTTCAGAGCTTTGATAGTGATAGCTTTAAACTTTCTCTGAAACCCTACCTGACCACACTAAAATTCTACCTATCGCACGATGGCAGCATGGGAGGAAGCTTCATCTAGCCAAGGTCAGAGTGAGGGTAAGGTAATTCGATACTTGGACCATTCATTTTTACTAGTAAAATTAACCTCACTAAGAAATGAGATAAATGAACCTAATTAAACTGCTAGCAATGAACCTCAGACTTAGATTAGGCTAGCTAGATTAGGTTTAAATTTTTCTTTTTGTTTTTTAGGCAATAAATTAGCCCCATACAAGGTTTGAATGGAGACTGCAGGTACTATCTATGGTGCCCAATTAACTGATTTGGGACCACAACTAACAGCTATGGTCAGCATTCAAAATTTCAACGATCAAATTTTGACTACATGCGGACCGCAGGGTTGACCCGCGGTTCATCGACTTTAGGAAAATTTTGCAAAATTTTTAATTTTTTTGAATTTTTAGAGGCAATTAATATCATTTAATGCATTTTTGACCTGTTTGGTTGACAAATTTGATTTTTAGGCCTACATGATGACATGTTTTTGCACTTTATTAGCTTTTAAATTTTTTTGTCATTTTTAGTTATCTTTTTCCTTATAGTATGCTTTTATTCCAAACATTGACTTTTAGGGCGAGAGATCTAGATCTACTTATGACTCTCTATGGATGGCTCACGAGTGGTGAGTGTGACTATTTTAGAGCCATTGGATTCAGCTACGTCTTGGATTTACCCAATATTCAGGTAAACCAAGCTTACTTGACTGCATTGTCCAGGCGCTGAAATGTCTAGATAAATACATTTCACTTGCCCATAGGTGAAATTACTGTCATCTTAGAGGACGTATATCAAATTTTAGGATCCCTATCGATTGCGAGGCCATCATATCCTCTATTTCTAGGGCTAAGAAGCACATTTTTGATGCTATATTTAGAGACTGGAGCCAGTAGGATCAGGATGCTATTGACCACGGAGGAGTCCACATTTCTTACTAGGAGGGTAAGCACATATTTTTAGTTCGTGCTGCTATCTTCATGATCCTCATGGTACATATTGTGCTTCCAGACTCCTCAGGCATGAGGATTCCCTAGAACCTTTTGTCTAGCATCTGGAGAGTCATCCAAAGTTCTACTAGTCAGTCATTGCACTTAGCTTAGGGTAGCACACTATTATGCCACCTCTATAGGGAGTTATACCAGTTTAATGAGAAAAGTCGTAAGGGCATGAGTTATAGTCTACTATTGCAGATGTGGGGTTGGAAGCATATTAGGATAGAGGATACTAAGGATCTACCTCTAGATATTACTACTATTACTACTGAGCACCAGTGCTATACCACCTATTGGCCTCACGAGGAGGAGGGCACCCATAACAGGATTCATACTAGTGACGTCCAAAATTACATTACTCAGTTCATGGCACTTGGCTCAAATTATGTCCAGTGGTGACCATACATGGATTGCCCAGCATGGCCAGAGGTGGGCGATAGGCTTTGATAGGCTCATTGAGACAGATGGGTGATCGGTCGTAAGGCTGAGATTCAAGAGTACCAATTTTTCTCTTGTATCCTGTGATAGTTTGGGATGGTGCAAGATATTCCTGAGATGCCCCTCAGATACCAACGCTTGGCACTAGAGCATGATCTATAGTGGATTTAGCCTATGGCTCTAGGAAATGAGGTTGATGATTACCAAGATATTGGTGTTGAGATGGCTATGACTACCCTAGCATATTATGGATGGTGGTCACTATTCAGGTGGTATGGGATAGGGCCTTTGGATCGAGAGCCAGAATAGGTAGTAGCAGAGGCAGAGGTGGATCCTGATGGGTGTAGGATGCACCAGAGGATAGAGGGTGGCTGGGGAGTAAAGGCTACCATTGAGGAGGCTCCTAAGGCTGACCCTGAGGATGAGGCTTTCAAGGAGGGTGAGGTCCCTCTTGACAGCACAGAGGGGGTGATCCTAGTGTAGGTGTCTGACTTACAGAGTTAGCTTGGTAGGTTCTAGACTCAGTAGCAAGAGCAAGATACAATGATTGCTACTCTACAAGCTCAACTGACTAACAAGGATAGATTGAGACTCTGACAATACGAGCTACATTTGTAGAGACATAGGTTTAGACACTATAGACTACACTAGGGATAGCTCAGGCATAGTAGGATGTGGTAGTGGCAGAGCGATATCTTATCAGGGTGAATATGGGTGCTATGCCATCTCCTCAGGCTATCATGGGGTCTCCAGTAGCACCAGTAGAATTTGTACCAGGAATCTAGGATCCTATGACTGAGGTTGAGTTATTATGGGATATTGTCATGAGGACCAATGATATGCATGCATCTTGGGTTGCTCGAATGGACACCGGTAGGCTACATATATATGCATGGGTTATAGATTCTTGAGGATCCTTTCACTCTCGAGTCTTAGTATACCAGGACTAGGACTATAGGACAACCTACTGCTAACTCAATCCATCATACCCATCAAAGCGAGAGGACACACAGGTCTTCTAGTACACATGGTAGCAGTAGTCATACCAGGACTAGGTATGTAGAGTAGTCTACTACCACATCCAACCATAGGTCCCACCGTGATCACCATTTGTAACCACCAGAAAGGCTCACACACAAGGCAAGAATCCCATTATTACAATATTAAATAAATAAGCAACATGCGTAAAGGACAAAATTGATAACAAGATGTATGATAAACACTTTATTTATTCATGAAGTCCAATTTGTGTTACAATTACGTCCCTCTTGGGAATAACCACGTTGATACAATATTACAATAAGGTTTCTTGTGATTGTAATCCTCTTCAAGATAGGTGTGATGCTCAATGCACCTTTGTAGGGTGACACGAACTGCTCTAGGGTGGATTTGACCCTCTTCTTCATGTTGAGGAAGGAATTAGATGATTGATTCTCCTTTGAACCTGCTTTCCTCGGGTCAAGAAACAACACAGAAGCATTAATAGCATAGGCAACCTCTCATGATGAGGTCCTTTGAGGAATGTGAATGTAAAGATGCTACAACACTAATGAAATCAAGAAAATTATCAAAGCATGTTATACTTATACTAAATTCATAAAGATTACCTGAAACATAGAAATGAAGAGTATTGCTCTCTATCTAATGGACTAATTGTATAAAATGATTCATGGAAACATGATATTAGTACAAAGTGTCTCAAATGAAAATAACTCATGTAAAATCCTAATTGAATCGGTTAGTGTCTCTAAAACATGAAATAAGCTATCAAAATGCTTAATCTAACCTAATTAAGTGCACTATAAAAGAAATAGTAAGGAAATATTTCATCGATTGCAAATTGTAGCTCGGACAAGCGGTCTACACTGTAAATCGTAGCTGAGAGCCGTGGTTAGTACTATGATAGATTTACCCTCAATATTAGAGGTAGTGAGCTTGATCTCCTTGTACAATTGATGTTCAAGGGTCACTTTTGATGTCCTAATATATTTTTTGGTCAAATCACTATGATGGGCCTTCGTTTTCCCAGATTTATGTTTCTTGATCCTCCTAGGCACCTAGGGCATCCATGACTAATTGATCTTTAGAGTATTGGAAAAGTAGCTCTCAAATGCACGTGTTTAGTATGCAATTCGACAGGGCTTTGCTGCTCTTTTTATCAATCAACTCAGTCTATCGATAATTCATCAGTGCTTCTCTATAAAAATTATCTATATCTTCTCCCCAAATTGAAGGAGTATTTATAGCATGTCCCTAGGGCTAGGGGTGGATTCCTAGAGAATCCAAGATCAAGAAGGGATGGTTAGGACAATTGGAATGGAATATTTCGCCCTCCAACCACCTTCTTTTAGATCCAATGGCCATTCCAACCGATTTGGCTTGGATGAAGGCCAAATGAACTTTAGTTAATACCATATGTCACAGCTATGGTCTCTACTATAAACCATAGGTCTCAGTCGTGGTTCAGCCTATAGACCGTAGGTCTGGGCTATGGTTCAGACTGATTAGGCCAAAGTGCCTAAATTGAGTGGTTAGAACCACTGCTCTATCTTGGAGTCTATCCAAGATCTTCCATATTGTCTTGTAGCATGTCCATATGAGTAGTCGCCCTCGACATGACGTATTTTAGGTGTCTACAATCACAACACACTATGGAAATAAAATGCACACTATGAAAATAAATTGTAGAAAATGAAAAATAGCACTAAATCACAAGCCTCTTCGAGGGGGCAACCTCCTTCAATACTTCATTCAATTATGCAAAAAGATACATCAAATTTTACCCCTTGTAGTTTTAAGGAATTATTTTAGTACCTAACCCCCAAGGGTCGCTTACATGCAAAATGCCACCCAAGCTAGAATATCCTACCTACAATCAGTTACATTCTTGAAAAATGGTTACATAGAAGGGTGTCATTTGGCTAGATGCTTCTTAATCCAAAACTATAACAAAATATTACAAAATATTAACATGGGTATTACCCACATTCCACAAGGACTATTACATCAATGTTTTAAGATGGGATCCTAACATGCCCTTCCCTTTCAAAAAGTTTTTTTGAAAGTTGAAGGTGAGGAAAGTACTACTAGAGTTGTTGAAGAGGTTCCATGCCATATCTTCTAGTTTTAAGCCAAACCACTAGAACAAGATATCTATGATAGCATGTAGATGAAGGGTACACAATATTCGATCAAGAAAGCATTCAATTTCAAGAAGGATGAACCCTTCCTCATCCAACTCTAGAAGTGTAGACTGCACCTGCACCTTATTTCCAATAACCTTCTTGAGAGATGATACATGGAAGACTAGATAAAATCTAGAGCTAGCTGAAAGGGCTAGTTCGTATGCTATCACCCTAAGCCTCTATACTACCTAATAAGGACCGTAGTATTTTATGGTAATTTTATAACAACCATGCAATTTAAGATATGATTTTTTGTATGGTTGTAAGTGAAGAAAGACCATATCACCCATGGCAAAGCTACATTTGATACAATGTTGATCTGCTTGTTGTTTCATATGATTTTGAGCCATGTCCAAGTTGATATTGTGTTGGAAAATAATGAAATCACACTGATGGAGAGTGGAATCCATTACCTAAACCTTGGAAATACCTAGAAGGTAAGAAGTTAGAGTTGGTGGAAGCTGACCATAGATTGATTCAAATGGAGTCACCTTTATGATAGAGTAATACGTGGCGTTATACCACCATTCAGAAAAAGGAAGCCACTTATCCCAATGAGTAGGATGTTTATAAGTGAAGAAATGAAGGTAGGTTTCCAAGAATTTATTGATAATTTTATTTTAGCCATCGATTTGAGGTTGGTAGTCTTAACTCATCTTCAGTTGGGTCCCTTGAAACTTGAATAGTTTTTGCCAAAAGTGACTAGTGAAGGTAGGATTCCTATCAGATATAATGGATTTAGGCATCCCATGGAGTTGAAATATGGATTCAAAGAAGATTTGGGCAACAATGGATGTAGTATAAGGATGGGATAGGGAACATAAGTGAGCATACTTTGAAAGATGATCCACTATCACTAGAATAAACGATTTGCCTTTGGATTTTGGTAGTCCTTCAATGAATTCCTTAGATATATTATTCCAAACCTATTCAAAAATGGGTAACCATTGAAGTGTCCCTTGAAAAATCACAATTTCACCTTTCATGCACTGGAAGCAATCACATTCAACCACAACCATTTGGATGTCCTTTGTCATTATCCTCTAGAAAAAAGTATGTTTGGTTTGGGTATATATTTTAAGAAAACCTGAATAACCAATTTTAGGAGAAGCATGCATTTCTTGAAGGAGAGATCCTTGATTAGAGATTGATATAGCATAACCAAATGGTCATGAAAACATATATTCTAACCATTCCAAGCATAGCTAGGGTGGGAATGAGTATCCTCTTAGAGAGTGCAAATGACAATTTGCAATGAGGAATCCTTGGCCAGATCCTCCCAAAGTTGATGAATCCATTACAGAAGGGAAGTGGAAAGATCATGTAACATGGTCTAATCTTCATGGAGACAATACAAGGCATCTACAACCACATTTTATTTACCTTTACTATAAGAGATGTCATATTCATACCCCAATAATTTGAAGATCTATTTTTGTTGTTTTGAAGTAGCCACCCTTTGTTCTAAAAAATATTTTAGACTCTGATGATCAATTTTAATGGAAAAATATCGACCAATGAGATATGGATACCAATGGGTGATCACATGTAAAATGGTAAGCATTTCCTTCTTATAAGTGGATTTTTCTAAAATTTGAAGGGAGAATGCTTTGCTAGTGAAGTTCAATGGTCGACCCTCCTATATTAAAATAGCCCCAATGATCATTCCTAATGCATAACTCTCAATGAAAAAGGTTTAGCAAAATTTAGCATTTCTAAAATAAGGGTGGTGGTCATAGCACACTTCAAATAAATAAAAGTCTTTTCGGCCAATTTAGTCCATACAAAAGAATTTTTCCTCAACATGGCTATTAGGAGAGCTAGCTGAAAGGGCTAGTTTGTATGCTATCACCCCAAGTCTCTGCAATACCTAATAAGGACCATAGTATTTGGTGGTAATTTTCTAACAACCATGCAACTGAAGAGATGATTTTTTGTATGGTTTTAAGTGAAGAAAGACCGTATCACCCATGGTAAAGCTACATTTGGTACAATGTTGATATGCTTGTTGTTTCATACGATTTTGAGCCATGTCCAAGTTGAGCTGTGTTGTAAAAGAATGAAGTCACACTGGTATAGAGTGGAATCCATCACCTGAACCTTGGAACTACCTAGAAGGTAAGAATTTAGAGTTGGTGGAAGCTAACCATAGATTGCTTCAAATGGAGTCACCTTCATGACAGAGTAATATGTGGTGTTATACCACCATTCGGCAAAAGGAATCCACTTAGCCCAATGAGTAGGATGTTTATAAGTGAAGCAATGAAGGTAGCTTTCCAAGCATTTATTGATAATTTTAGTTTGGCCATCGATTTTAGGTTGGTAGTCTTAAATCATATTGAGTTGGGTCCCCTACAACTTGAATAATTTCTTCCAAAAGTGACTAGTTAAGGTAGGATCCCTATTAGAGATAATGGATTTAGGCTTCCCATGGAGTTGAAATATGGATTCAAGGAAGATTTGAGCAATAATGGATGTAGTATAAGGATGGGATAGGGAACTGTTGGCATTTTTGCCACATTGTTTTGATTGTTGCTTATTCATGCATATACCGTTGAAGTTCACACTCCTCTGTGTTTCTCTACGATTTTTGGTGCCAAAACAGCTAAGTCTGAAGACTATCGTGATATTGTGACCAAAAACAACATGGAGAGCATGGGTTCAAAAATATCGCGATATCGCGACATGTCGCGCTATCGCAGGTGTTTAGAGGAGAGAGAAGCCAAAGTCGGAGAATGTCATGATATCGTGACGTGTTCCAAAATTGCGATCAAAGTGGTCAATGGAGGCAGAGCAGTAAAACCATCGCGATATCGTGACATGTCACGTTTTCATGACTTGCGATGGCCATGGAGAAAAGTTATAGAAAATGTCATGAAATCATGACATAATTGAGCAAAGGGCAATGACAATGAACCTGGTCGCGAAATCACGACAAAAAAGTGAATAAGGGGCAAAATGTAAAAACGTCACGATATCACGACATGTTGCATTATTGCAGTCAAGTTGAAGAAAAAGCATAAGGCATGAGAGACATGATTTCATGACATTTTTTGCAGATAAGGCCAAACAAGAGGAAGACGTCGTGATTTCGTGACAGAAAGGCGGCAGTGAAGGAGAACACAAGAAATTTCATGAAATCACATGTCTTGTTTTCACGATGTGAAAGCACAGAAAGAACAAAATGGTACAAAATGTCATGATTTCATGACATGTTCCATTTTTGCAACCTGGAGATGACAACAAAGGTGCCAATGGAAGAATTTCGTGAAATCACGACGTGTCATATTTTTGCGACGAGAAGCAGTGAGAAAGCCAAAAGAGAGAAAGATGTAGCAAAATCATGACTTGTCACATTTTCATGATTCAAAACAGTGAAAGGACAACATTGGGAAAGAACATCATGATTTCATGACATGTCACAGTTTCACTGCTTGTCATGTTTTCGCAAAAGGACCAGAAGAAGAAGGCAGAGAGCAAGAAATTTTCACGATTTCGTGATGCGTCTCGTTTTCGTGACCTAAGGTGCCAAAGGAGAACAAAGAGCCGAATACGTCGTGATTTCATGACATGTTTTGTTTTCATGACCGAAAGTGGCAAAAGCGTACGAAGAAGGAAATTGTCATGATTTTGCGACATGTCACATTTTCATGACCCGTCACAGTTTCACGCCAGGAAGCAGTTCAACAGCCCGATGAAGTATTATGATTTCCAAGGATTAAAATCTTTCCAAAATTTAATGTTTTGCTACTTTCCAATGTGTGCAAGGTAGAAGAAACGTTCTCAGGCCTGTAGCTTTTGGAGTCACCAAAATTGAAGACACTTCCATTATTCAAAGCTTCTGTTCATGATTTTCTAACGGTCTGGGCGTGCTCCGAGAACGACCATTCAATGAAGATGATTGGTTCCTTGTTTCATTTAATTTCTAGTTTCTCCGAGGCTGGTTTAAGGGGATCATTTCCTTATTTCTGTTGCACATTTTGTAGATCTCAAGAAAGTTCATTTCATGTTTTAAATGCTGCAAGAGGTGAAACCTCTATAAAAACTCATGTATATCTCAAAAGGAGGCATCGAGAGAGAGACTTTTGCTAAAAAAAAATTCAAGTTCTTTGCATGAATGAAATATATTTGGCCTCTGGTTTTGCAAGCAAATTTTTGTGTGTTTTTCCTTCTATCTTATGCATTCCTCATTTACGCTTGTATTTCTTATCTACTTCTTAATTTGAATTCTACGTCTGAGTTTAAATATTGCTAGTGAGGAAGTGAGTTCTGGAATGTGATTTTGGAGGTTATCTGTGCAAGGTTGTAAGTAAATTACGTTGCTATATTTTATTATATGTTGTTAGTGTGCTTGAGGTTATCTGCTGCTAATCTTTCCCAATCTGACAAATTCGGCCTGTGGCCATATTTCCTGTTTCTTTCTGCATATTTCCTATTTCTTTCCTGCAACTCTAGTCTTAAAGAACATAAAGTTTAGTAAGGGAACCAGCCCTCTCTGGAGATTGGCCCGGGAGACATTTCTTTCTCCCAGCATTTCAATGTTGGCCGAGTCTAGGGCACATTTCGTATAAAATACTTTCCTGTGGCAGATTCTTGACCAACAGGAACATAAGTGAGCATACTTTGAAATATGATCCACTATCACTAGAATAATTGATTTGCCTTTGGATTTTGGTAGTCCTTCAATGAATTCCTTAGATATATCATTCCAAACCTACTAAAAAATGGGCAACCATTGAAGTGTCCCTAGAGAAATCACAATTTCACCTTTCATGCACTGGAAACAATCACATTCAACCACAACTATTTGGATGTCCTTTGTCATTCTCCTCTAGAAAAAAGTATGTTTGGTTTGGGTATATATTTTGAGAAAACTTGAATAACTAGTTGTAGGAGAAACATGCATTTCTTGAAGGAGAGATCCTTGATTAGAGATTGAGATAGTATAACCAAATGGTCATGAAACCATATATCCTAACCATCCCAAGCATAACTAGGGTGGGAATGAGGATTCTCTTAGAGAGTGCAGATGAAAATTTTCAATGAGGAATCCTTGGCCAGATCCTCCCAAAGTTGATGAATCCATTATAAAAGGGAAGTGGAAATAGCATGTAACATGGCCTAATATTCATGGAGACAATACAAGGCATCTGCAATCGTAATTTATTTAACATTATTAGAAGATATGTCATAGTCATACCTCAACAATTTGAAGACCCATTTTTATTGTTTTGAAGTAGCCACCCTTTGTTCTAAAAAATATTTTAGACTCTGATGATAAATTTTAATGGAAAAATATCGACCAATGAGATATGGATGCCAATGGGTGATTGCATGTAAAATGGTAAGCATTTCCTTCTCATAAGTGGATTTTACCAAAACTTGAAGGGATAATGCTTTGCTAGTGAAGGTCAATGGTCTACCATCCTATATTAAAATTGCCCCAATGCTCATGCCTGATGCATCATTCTCAATGAAAAAGGGTTTAGCAAAATCTAGCATTACCAAAATAGGGGTGGTGGTCATAGCACACTTCAAATCAACAAAAGTATTCTTGGCCAATTTAGTCCATACAAAAGAATTTTTACTTAACATGGCTATTAGGAGAATTGCTATCTTGCCATAAGTTTTCAAAAAAATTCTATAATATCCTATAAGACCAAAAAATTCATGAATTCCCTTCAATGTATGAGGTTTAGGCCAATCTTGAACCACCAGGATTTTTTTAGTATCAACCTGAACTCCCTTCTTAGTGACTATGTGCCCAAAATATTCAACCTCCTAGTAGACAAAGGAAAATTTTGATTGCTTGGCATAAAGTTGATGGTCAGACAACAATTTAAGGGTTTCATTTAAATGGTGGATATGATCCTCCCATGTGAAACTGTAAATAAATATCATAAAAAAAGACTAAAATTAATTTCCAAATATGAGGATGAAAAATAGAATTCATCAAAATTTGAAAGGTGGAAGGTGTATTGGTCAAAACAAAAGGTATAACCAAAAACTCATAATGCCCTTCATGAGTTCAAAAATTTATTTTGGGAATATCTTCATTCTTAATACAAATTTTGTGATAGCCCGACTGCAAATCCAATTTGGAAAAATATTAAGTACCATGTAACTCATCAAGTAGTTTATCAATGATAGGAATAGGGAAATTATCCTTAATAGTGATTTTGTTAAGATCCTGGTAGTCCACACACAAGAACCAAGTGCCATCCTTCTTTTTTACTAGCAACACTGGTGAATAATAGGGACTAACACTAGAACGGGTAATTCCAGAAGCTCAAAGTTTTTGCATAATTTTCTCAATTTTTATTTTATGAGCATAAGCATACTGGTATGGATGAGCATTAGGAGGTAGACTACCAGGAAAAATTTGTATTGCATGATCATGTGAGCACTAAGGAGGAAGTCCCTTAGGTTCCTCAAAGACATAAACATACCTATTTAATATACCCTGTAATTATTGTGGGTGATTAGACTCCCCTTGTTTAGGGGCGGTGATAGAAAAAAGTTGAACTAACATGCCATGGGAAGATTTATTTAACAATTTATCCATTTTATGAGAAGAAATAAATTGATTTGCTCCTGCCTTTGTGCCATGGAAAGTATATTCCTACTCATCCTAACTAAATTTCATCCACAATTCTACAAAATCATATAATATTGGTCCTAACATCCTCAAAATTTGTTGTTCCAAAAATATATCACACCCTCCTAAGGGTAAGGTAAACATGTCAGAATTGAGATTATAATCCCCAATTTTTAATATAACATTACGACATTTTCCTTTTCATGGTAGGGTTCCACCATTAACAATCATGACTTCAAAGGAATTGAATGTGGTCATGTAACAATTTCCCTATTTGGCTATAGGTGGATCAATAAAATTATGTGTATTTTCAAAGTCAATCAAAATTATGCCCCTTTATCCCTTGAAGTGGGCAATCACATTCATGGTTTAGGGAGTGGATACTCCTACTAGAGCATGTACAAAAGTTTCTAGTTGGGTTTCATCTTGATTGATCATCTAGTCTGTAGGTTTTATTTCTTGAGGATCCTCCTAAACATCAAAAGATTCTATAGTGGGAAATTTATCCATATCGAGAAAGTACAATTTTTGTTGTACACACCTATGCCCTTTAGACTATTTTTAATATCATAGTTATAACATAACCCTTGTGTCTTTCTATTCTCCATATCCTTATGACTCAATATTTTATAGATGGAGATTTAGTAGTAGGACTTGGCATTGGATTGTCCAAAAATGATGGCTTAGATGAAGAAAATATAGAAGTTTTACTGTGATCCTTGAATTTATCTTCTACCAATTTGGCCAATTGTATGGCATGTGGTAGGGATATAGGTCACAAAAACTTAACCTCAACCCTGATGTCATCCTTCAGTCCACTCACAAAACAACTTCATAAAGAATCACCATTTAGAGGAGTGGTTTGAATGGAAAGTTTTTCAAATTGAGCTTGGTATTCTCAATTGGTTGATGTTTGTCTAATTTTGAAAAGGGCTCTAGTAAAATCTTCAAACTTGCTAGGACCAAAGTGAATGAGTAGGCGTTTCCCAAATTTGAACCAAGAAAGTTTAGATTCAACCTTTCTAAGCCATAAAAACCAATGGAGTGCATTTGATATAAAATTAAGGGAAGCAATGGTAAACCATAGGAAATAATCAACATTATGAAGAGTGTAATATTTTTTTGCCTTACAAACCTAACCCTCAGGATATTTTCCATCAAACTTAAAAAATGCTAATTTGGGTAGTCTCATTTCGTTGTAAGTTGGTATAATTAATTGGCAATTACTTGTACCAATGTTTTCTTGGGTATGTTGATATTGGGAACCAACAATGACTCGACTATTCAATTCAACCTTCATTTCATTTTGTGCAAGGGAGATGTCACTCAAGTTTCCTAGATAGATTGGAGTTGTGATTGTATTGCCTATAGGTTTTTGTTAATAAAGTCTAATAGTTTGCTGCCCATATCATCCACTTTTGATTGAATATCCATGTATAATTCTTGTTGTGGAGTACCCCCAGCCATAATTGAAGGTTTGTATCCCTTTTTTTGGAACTTACTAAAAATATAAATGTGGTTTTAGGTGTTACTATTTTTAGTAAGGATCCAAGAAAATGGTTTGGGTGTTGTCTATCAAAATGATGAGCTCAAAAAAATAATCACAATGAGATATTTACCACAACACTAATTTTAGGCACCCCAAACATTTTTATATATATTATTGTTTTGATGAGTCTACTGGTGTGGTCAGTTTTTTCTCACACAACACGACCCTGGAAAGTGCTCTGATACCACTTGTTAGGAACCTACTATTAAAAATGAACACACTCACACAAATATGAAAAATAAACATATATGCTCACAACACACTATGGAAATAAAATACACACTGTAGAGGAATAATCTCACAATAGTACTGAATCACAAGCCTCTTCAAGGGGCCAACCTCATTCACTAATTAATTTAATTATGCAAAAAGATACATATAATACCATATTTCATGGTTTTAAGGAATTCTTCTAGAACCTAACTCCTAAGGTTGGCTTACATGAAAAATACCACCTGAGATAGAATATCCTATCTACAATTAGTTACATTCTTGAAAAAATAGTTACATAGAAGGGCACCATTTGGCTAGATGATTCGTAATCCAAAACTATAACAAAAAATTACAAAATATTAACATGGGTGGTACCCATGTTCCACAAGGACTATTACATAAATGTGTTAGGATGGGGTCCTAACACAATTCCTCCTACTTTTTATGTTCTATAATGGTTCTGGTAAATTCAAGACCAGACATTATAGTATATATAGAAGAAGCCATACAAAATATCTTAGCATCTCACAATGAAGAGGATGAGGAGTCTCTATGATCCTTAAATAAATGCATCATATTTTTTCCAATTGAACCTAAATATTTCAAATACTAAATGTCAAATGCAATATTAGGACTACTAGGTGTAAGCAGTGAAATTCATCCTCAGATATGCTCAATTAAAGGATAGAGTAGAGTTCATGGAGTAGTGTAGGCTAAAAATTTTGCACTCCTTTCCCTCAAGCTAATGGATTTGTGCTTGGAAGGGGGATGGGAAATCAAAAGTCCACACCTTGATATGAGAGGTACCTAGTGTCATACCTCCTTTGGTGATTTTCAATAAATTTGGTGGGTTCACCAAGAAATATTTAAAGACTATTTCTAAGTCTGTGCAATGGGAAATGTTTTGATGTGTTATTTTTTTATTATCAAATACCTATGTTTGGCTGAATGCAACTAAATACTAAATTATATACATGTTCACTTTCTTGAAGACAATACACAACACACACGATTTTTTTAAACTAATATGAAATATAATCTCATTCTTTTTATAGTTTTTATTTTTTTGGTTATGTTTACAAACTAATCTATATATATGAAATAGACGCAAATAGATATAAAACAAATAAAATAAACTTAATATTGATCAAATTGAATACCTACCTAGATCTAGATGAAAGAACAGAGTATATCTGCATCTGGAATGAATCTGCATCACAAATTTATGTATGGAATGAATCCATGTCACTAATTTGTATCTAGGATGGCATAAATTTATGAGAAACCTACAATCAATCAAATAGGGATACTAAAAATTGTGATTAGCATTGGGGAATTTACTTAAAACAATGTGTAATAAGTCTCAATAGTGTGGTTATCAAACCCCCTCAGTATCTAACAAACTATGGATAAAAATATAAATTGTAAGCTTGCTTGGAAACTAATACAAACTGAAATAAAATAGTTGAAAGATGCAGAAATAAGAATGTTATGAAGTGCAAAGGGATCAATATATGATATTCCAAGATACATGGGTGAATCAAGAGGTAATATATTTCCCCAAGCTTGTGATAGAGTAGATCTACATTTACAGGTGGATCTACATCATGAATCTATGTCTGGGATGACACATATTCACAAGAAAAATGCTAGAAGTAAAATGTAATTACAAAAATGAATGGAAATGCATATGATGAAAGTAAAAGTAAAAGAGCTAAAGAATGCAACAAGAAAAATACCATGAGTTGTAAAATTATTGATATGTGACAAGCGATGATGCAAAGATAGATCGAGGACAATAAATTACCTCCAAACTTATGCTAGTGTGGATTCACATCACGAATCTGCATCTAGGATGGTGTAGATTCATGAGAAAGTTTCTAAAAGTGAAAATGCAAATTCAAAATAAAATACATGCAAATATGATTATAAGAAATCAATATGCTCATAGTGGGAATTATGTTGATTTACTAATAATGGTTGAAGCAACAATATTTGCAATGCATATTCAAGCTCTAATATCGATCCTAGGTGATTAGGAGTTGTGCAATTAGGGGTGCAGTTCACATTTTATTAATCAAAATTGGTAATTTTCTATTTTGAGAAAATTCACATTTGGTATTTTTCCAGATGTAGATTCACAAAAATTACGGGATTGGGCCAAATCAAAATGATCTCCAAAAATATCCAACAAATTAACCATTTTATAATTTTTGATGAATTCACATGGAATTTTTGAAGGTGTGGATTTGCTAAATATGAAGGAAAAGATAAAATTTGGTTAGCAAACAACTTTGATGGCATAGAAAATGAGGTGGGTTGATGAGGGGTGAAGTTACATGGGTTAGAGGGGTTAGGGAATTTTGAAAAGTGTCAAAATTATTTATCTAAATTTTACCCCCATTTTGGTATATTTATGAGCAATAAATGCATCAAAGAAATATGTAGACACTTGAAACAAAAATTGACGCGGGCGAAAAAGGATGGATGGTTTGGACTGAAGGTTAGCATGAAAATGCTAGAATTGTTTTGGCTCATAAATTGAGGTACAAAAATTAAAATTTTAATTTTTTAGGTGGGGTACCCCCTTGAATTTTGTGATGAATGCAATATTCTTCATGGAACTCAAAATTGCGGATAAAAAAAGTCAAGTTCCAAAAATGAGTGAGGGTGAGTGGGTTAAAATAGGGTTTTTAGGGTAAAACCCTAATTCATTGTTACAGTGTAGTTTCCTGATTTGATCTTTGGGGAAAAATGAACCTTCCAACTCACAAAGCATATGGTGTTTGAATGGGGGGTGACAAAACTAAACCAAGGATACATGTAAGGATTATTTTACCCCTTTGCTTGTTTTTTTGTGATTTATTTACACATGCTTGGTGGTTTTTCTAGACTTTATGCCAGATTTTTCACTGCACAGTTGGACAAAGCAAATCCACATATACGTGATGAAACCACATTGTGGATTCACTTTGCTAGGGTTTTTGAAACCCTAGTGAATCCACATCTACTCTGGCATGGATCCACAAGGATCACATAGATTCACAAAAAAACTACTTGCAACAAAATATTTCACAATGTATCGTTAAAAAAAATATTTTCTTTTTTTCTTTTAGCTTGTTTAATGATATGATGAATGTGATGTACTAATGATATGTAATATTTGATATTTTTGCTTGTCATATGGTATTCTCAATAGGTGAGAGTGTCATTGCAAAAACTTCTTAGATCAGGTGGGGGCTCTCATTGGGGTAGATAGGGACTTGCTATGGCAATTTAGGCTTCTGGATGTGGTATAGATGTCCAAGATTAACGTAGATACCACTCTATTGAATACATTAGCTGAGTGGTGGCATCCAAAATAATCTATATTTTGGTTAACTATAGGTAATATGACAGTTACTCTGGAGGACATATGGAGTATCCTCTTCATTCCCATCAAGGGTCAGCATGTATATCACTCTGTAGCATAGGATAAGGCCATACAGTAGTTGACCTCCCAAGTTTTTAGTGGAGAATATTGGGATCAGTGTGGAGTAGATGACATCCACATAGGGTATCTCCAAACTTACTATAGTCCTAAGTTTAATAGTCAGTATTTCTTGCTTGCCATATAAGCAGGTGCCATATACCATGGGGTATGGTAGGGGTTGTGGCCAAGATGAGAGAGACTAGTATGCAGTTTGTATGGGACCCTTTGTACTCTATAGCATGTGCAATATATTGTATAATGTCATGTACAAGTGACATAACAACATTGTTCTCACTACCCTACTCCAAGTATGGAGTTAGGAGCACATAGTAGTGAGGAGGCTTGTCAAACTGCCACATAGGGAGATAGATGTACAATGGGTAGTTGCATATCAAGATAGTTGGTAGGCTAACCATAGAAATATAGGTGATAGATGACTTGAATCCTCTACAAATTATATGGAGGCCATGGTGAACATATCCATATTGGTATGATGATAGCATAGAGCTAAATTAGGTGCATTGGATCCGATGGCTATGATCAGAGAAAGGAAAGGTGGAGTTGTACTATTTTGATAAGGTGTAGTGCTAGTTTGTATTGGTGCATGATATACTAGAGTTAGGAGACATCTATTTTAATATGGTGATGAGGTATCCACCTAATGTGGGAGGCAATGCTAATATTACATAGTTTAGAGAGCCAAATGAGGATGACCCCTACTGGTGAGCCCTAGGTATGATGACATAGGATTGACTGATGGGTACTAGAGATGGTACCATGACCTAAGACCTAAGAGACTCACTCCTTGTACAAAGTGACCATGGTGGTAGATAATAAACCACATGATGCAACTAGTAGTCCCATAGGTGATTCGTAGAGAGAGACAAAGAGACCTCAGTAGAGTAAGGCACCTAGGCTAAGGTAATGGGGAGGGTACAAACCTAGAGCAAGAGGAGGTATACCAAGATGAGGGATCTTCCTTGATAAGAGGGATATCAATAGGAGAATGTGCCTTAAAAACCATGGAATGAGGGAAATGTGGGTGAGATGGAGAGAGATGATGCTAGAGGAGAGGGAGTCAAAGGAGACTACTAGTGGATCATAGAGCTATATGTAAATGTGACTAGTCAGAGAGTGTAGATTTCTACTCAATTGGGTTACATATAGTCACTAAAGGTATAGATAACACAAGCTCATACCCAAATACAACAGTAGGTGAGGTCAAAACCCTCTTTGAGTAGGCTCATGCACTCTTTGATAAACAACAATTTGCACTTTTTCTAGGAGGAGCTATTGAGGGCCAATAGGTGAGAGGCATTTTATCAAAATTTATACTTCCAGTTAGTTCAATAGGAATAGAGGATTTCTCTAATAGTAGATATGGCTACAAGTCAGAGTTAGATTCATAGTGGTTCGATCTAGTTCAAAGATAGTGACTCAGTCCATGCACATGCCTCCATTGAGGCCACCAGGGGATACAAGCAAGGGTCAAGGATCTAGAGCCTCTAGAGGATGAGATGTCGAGTTTTATATTTTTTGGCATCCTTCTTTTGTGACTAATTATGTCAAGATGTTTATTGTGCCATATCAGTTTATTACATAGATATGTACCCCTTTTTCTCAAGATATAATACCATACTATAGTTTTGTATTTGGATTTGTGTTATGATGATTGTGAATATGTTTTTTGTTTTCATGTTTTATTTATGGATTCATGTGGTGAATGACCTAAATGATAATGCTTATAAAAATACTTATAATTATGTTGAATTCAATGCATACCTATCATGTTAGCCAAAATATGATCGATGAAATAATAGAACATGGATTGATGAATTACAATGGATATTTGGTAGAAATAATGTCAATGTATTGGGTGGCATACCCTTATGATTATGATTTTTCAAAAACAACCCTTGAGGATGTATGCTTGTGTACAAAATGGATGGAGGCTACTCCTTGCTTGTGGTCATGAAGCAAATCCTGTGTGAGGTATATTGTTATGCTGACATTGTAGGTATATGACCTAAAATTGATTGAACTTGATGGTTAAAATAATTTTGTGAATAGTGAACAATGTATACCCTTAAAATTAATTTTTATTTAGAATTAAGGGTGTAAAGAATAATGTGAATGATTGAGCATGATGTGATAGAGGGTTTTTTCTAGGCATAAGATTCCTAGCATGAAATAAAGTGTAGATGAGAAAAATTTAACTAGGTATTATCTCATGCCATCATCACAAAGTCCTCATGCAACTATATGATCAAGCAATCATGTATGAACAAGAAAGTTGTGCATATTTGTATATGGCAAGAAATCATGCAATATAATGAAGTAAATGATGAAAATGCATTATACTAATATGGTGGATATGAAATGCAATACTAATTATTTATTTTAGCCTCATTCACCTATGATAATGGCCATACAAATCCATGAAGATATAATGATAGTAGCCGATCAAAATTCAAGGAGAATCTTGGTTATCCTCAAAATGAAATCAAGTCTATCAAAAACTAGTGTGTGATTTGTGAGTTCTTTTCCTATCTTTAACTTGATTATGATGCAAATAAATTAAGAACTAATGTGTGTGCTTTTGAAGTTCATTTACCACTTTTGATTAAAGTAATGATGTAAGCAAATTAGGAACCATTGTGTGTGCAAATGATGAATTCATTTACCTTGATTTTGTACATGGTTAGACTTATCTACTCTATAATACAAGCCACCAAGAGCTAGCTCATCTGTAAGATGGCATTGTTCTGTACAAACTAATGTGATAGACATGTCACCATGTGTAAGGCTACTCCACTACTAGTTAGGCATCTATAGCCCTGATGGATATCACCCCATGGTTGTCAAAAATTGAGAATTCCATGGATTCAAGCTCTATTCTCCTTTTTTATTTTTTTTGGATACTTGCTTGTTTTGTGGGAGAGCAAGGGAATTAATTGCTTTTTGAGGGTTTTTCTCATTTTGTAGAGGAGCAAAAGTGATTTTCTTATTTTGGTATTTTTATCATTTTGTAGAGGAGCAAAAGGGATTTTTCTTCCTTTTTTTGGAATAGGAATGGGAAGAGCTTGGCCTTTTTTCAATTATCAACCTTTTATACCATGCACATAATAGGAGAGCAAGGGGAAATTTCCACTTAAGGTTCAAATACTACTATGTAGTATCATTTTTCCTTTTGCAAAATCGTATTTAAAAAGGTGTAATGTGTTTTGGTTCAAAGAGTGGCAAAGTCAGTTCCCAAAACTTGAAAAGTTTTCTTAGTGAAAATTGTGATTTTTGGTTCAAAAAGAATTTTAATCAATATCAAGAGTCAATATTTTATTAAAATATGATTCATGTGATTGGTTTGAAATAAAATCTTAATCATTCAAGAAGACCAAGATTGACTATGAACATGACGATGTCTATCTAAATTTTTTGAAGTAACATAATAATTAGATGTGACCATATTACATATGCAATTGGATTAATTAGAATTAGGAGAAAAATTCAACTATATGATATATAATTATGATTTACGAAATGCACTATGAAGTTAGAGAATGGGCTATGTACAAGATGACTTATGCAAAATTCTTTATGTACAATGCAATATGTTTATGTACAATGGT
The DNA here is from genome assembly GCA_028583015.1 of Wollemia nobilis. Taxonomy (NCBI): domain Eukaryota; kingdom Viridiplantae; phylum Streptophyta; class Pinopsida; order Araucariales; family Araucariaceae; genus Wollemia; species Wollemia nobilis. The sequence continues at coordinate 266,623 of JAQPPZ010002711.1, read as the reverse complement.
GAGACATGATTTTATGCATAGTATTTTTTTAGATGCATTATGTTCATTGGATCCTTAATATATTTTCCATCTAATGTGGCTAAATGATATGCACTTGATCCAAACTTGGTAGTTATGACAAATTGTGCCAACCAATTTGTTTTAAATTTACCTTAAATATCTGTCCAAGCATTAGTGTTTTTTTGCTTCTTTAAGAACAAGGTCAACAAACTCAAAAGATAAATTATGAATTATCTTTGAATATGATATTTTAATATTTTATTGGTATGCATGAATATTCTTTAAGTCATTTATGCACTTCTCATATAGTAGCTCTAATTGACTTAAGCCTCTAGCACGATACTCATCTCCTACTTCCACATATTAAATACAAATATCTAAAGAAGATACGTAAAGATCAAAGGGGAATATGGCTTCAGTGCCATAGACCAAGACAAAATGGAAAGAACATGTAGGGGTTCATATACTGGTCTTGTAAGCCCATAAAGCTAGATACAATCAAATGTGCTAGTCTCGACCAAATTTACTAACCAACCTCTTCAATAGTTTGATTAACTTTTTGTTAGATGTTTTTTCTTGGTTGTTGCCTTGAGGATAGTAAGGAGTAGACCATATATTCTGGATCTTATAATTCACACAAAGCTTACATATATCCTTGTTATTAAAATAAGTTCCATTATCTAAAACAATCACAGAAGGGATTCCAAATCTACATATGATTTGATTTAATATAAATTTAGAAACTTGAACCCCTGTACAAGAAGTTAATGGTATAACTTCCACCCACTTCGTAAATTACTTAGTTGTTGATATTATGAACTTGTGGCCATCAGAAAAGAGGGGATTGACCTTTCCTATGATGTCTAGGCCCCACATGGAAAAGGGATAAGGAGGTTTTATAGCTTTAAGATTATAAGAAGGAGCATGGAAAAGATTTGCACCACATTGGCATTTGTCACATTGGTGAACATAATCATTTGCATCCTTCTCCATAAGAGGCCAATAATAACCCATCTGAAGGAGCTTCTTAGCTATGGAATTGCCACTAAAGTGACATCCATAAGAGGCCAATAATAACCCATCTGAAGGAGCTTCCTTGCTATGGAATTGCCACTAAAGTGACATCCACAAGATCCTTCATGAACTTAACTAAGAGCACACTTGGAATCTTTAGCATTCAAACACCTTAAAAGAATTCCTTTGAAAGAATGTCGATACAAGGTGTTTCCCAAGATAACAAATAGGGAGGCTATTTTACACAAAAATTGATGCTCATTTTAGTCTAAGCCATCAAGAATTGAGCCATTTTGAAGAAAATTTTGGATACTTATGTACCATGACTATGATGATGAGTCTACAATTACAAATACATCTAAAGGTGTGAGACTAGATTCTAGTGAAGCAAGCTCTCAAAGTTGTCGAATAATAATTTTGGCATGATCATCCTCTAACTCCAAGGGGATCATAGAAGCATCAACTACCATAACATCTACAGAATGATTTATAGAGTGGGGAATAGCCTCAATGGTGACTTGTTCAAACAAAGAGATAACATTTTGAATATACTCCTTATAAGGGTAAAGTTTCTCATCATGAGTTTTATGGACATTCGTAATATAATTTACCATAATTTGCAAGTCCCCAAAGATCGATAAAATATTAATTCACAAGGCTAAGGCTACACATAGACCAAGGAGTAAAGCTTCATATTCTACTATGTTATTGGTGCAAGCAAATAGTAATTTAAATGACAAAGGGATCAAAGATGATGCTTACACTAGCACCATTCATACATCAGGCTCTATCAAAGAACAAAGACCAAGAGTTGAGTGTATAAACTTCTAGGTTGAGACACTCATTTGAGAACTTAATTGTTAAAGGATGAGTGGATTGGAGAGGAGCAACAATGAGTTGATCAGCTATAATTTATCCTTTGATGGAATTTTATCTAATTAAAGTCAAGTCAAACTCACTAAGAGCAAGAACCCATTTGGTTGCTTGTCCTGATAAATAAGGTCTACTCATAAAATAACATAGTGAATCAAATTTATCAATGACAAGTGTGCTTTAACTAAGAATATAATGGTGGAGCTTCTATGTAGAGAACACTACTATGAGACAAATTTTCTCCAAGGGGGTGTAATGAGTTTCATACTCACTAGCGTTCTACTAATGTAGTAGATTGCTCGCTCTCTTTTTTCATCATCATGTTTGGTGAGAAATACCCCCAATGCATGCATTGTAGCAGATATGTATAAACTAAAAGGTTGGTTAGGGTTTAGTGGAACAAGCATAGGTGGTGTTAAAATAAAATATTTTAATGCGTCAAAGAATTTTTAGCATTATTCATCCCAACAAAATGGAGTTGCTTTCTTAAGTATCTTAAGAAAGGGTTGGCATTTATCAGGCAATTTGGTAATGAAGTGACAAATGGAGCTTACCTTGTAATATTCATAGCCCAGTTAGGTTAGTTGGTGGTGGCATATCTATAATGACCATGATATTAGTGGGTTCTATTTCTATTCCTTGAATTAACACAATAAATCCTAATAATTTTCTATATTTGACTCTAAATACACATTTTTTAGGATTTAAATGGACCTTATACTCACAAAGTCTATCAAACATTCATCTTAGATGATGAATGTGATCTTATTCCTCGATAGAACACCCAATAATATCATCCACATAGTCTTGCATAATTTCATGCATCATGTCATGAAACACATAATTCATGGCCCTTTGATAAGTGGCACCCATATTTTTTAAACCAAAAGGCATTACCTTCCAATAGAAAGTGCCCCATGGCATAATGAATGCAGTTTTAGGTTGATATTCAAGTGTTATGTAGATTTGGTTATATCCTAAAAAGCCATCCATTAAGGATAAAATCCCACTCCTAACTATAAAATTGACTATTTGATCCATGGTAGGAAGAGGGAAGTCATCTTTAGGACATGCTACATTAATATCTCTAAATTTTATGCATACCCTGATATTTTTGGCTTCTTTATTTATGAGAAGAATGATGTTTGAGATCCAATCAAAATAATTTATGGATTGAATAAAATCAACATCTAAGAGTTTTTGAAGCTCTTATTTGACCAAAATGGTGACTTTAGAGTGCATTTTATTGAGCTTTTGTTTTACACGTTTTGCATCAAGATGAACCACTAAGTGATGCATGATTATGGATGGGTCTAGACCTAGTATGTCTACGTAAGACCATGTGAACAAATTTGGGTATTATGATAGGAAGTTCATAAACTTCACTTTTTGTTCTTCACTCAATGTAGCTCCTATTTTGACTATGTGAGAATTGGATTTAGTACAAAAATTAATATTTAAAGTTTCCTCAATCACTATTTGGGATTCTCTCTCAAATTTAGGAGGAGTGGGTGAAACACCCATTTGTCTTAGGTATTTGAGAGAAAATTCTTCATGTTTATCTCATGGACTAAAAGTTTCAATGTGTGCTATGTGGTGGACAATCTAGTTAAGGGTTTATCCATGAGAGAATATGATGTGGATGGATTATTTGTACTAGAAGAATGTGTATGGTGAGTGGATGTAGAAGGATGTGACGAAGAAGATTTATGATATGAAGATAGTTTTTGAGATGAAGGTGATGCTAATGATAAAGAAGGACAAAAAGGAACATCTATATGCTTAATCATTGCATATAACTCAAATGGTTTGGAGTCACCATGGATGATGACAAACTAACTTTTAAAATCAAATTTGACACATTGATGTAAGGTAGAGGGAACTACCCTCATTACATTAATCCAAGGATAACCTAGAAGAATATTGTATGATGCTAGGCATGGAACAACATAAATATAAGTTTCTAGAATTTTGGGGATGACCTATAGAGGAATGGACATCATGCCACATGCATCTTGAGTTTCATCATTAAAAGATTTAATGATTAAGTTTGTTTTATTTAAGTATTCATATTTGAACTCAAACCTCTTGAAGAAATTGTATATGTAAATAATAAGTGAGGACCCATTATCCATAAATACTCTCTTAACACAAATATATTCAATCAATGTTGATATATAGATAGGATTATCTCTTTGTAAACTATGATGAGGGATGTATTTATCACAAAATTCTATACAGTCTACTTCGTGAGATACTACATCATTGACTACAACACTTGAATTGATGTCTTAGGGCACTATCATCTTACTCAAGAAATTCATCAGCTCCTCCCTATGAACTAAGGATGATATAAGTAATTCTAGAAGGGGAATTCTATCTAGTGTATGATCAAGCTAATCATTGATTTCAAAAGGTTTTTGTTGAAAATTAGTTATATTATTACCCTTTTGAGGTACCCTCAAGATCAAAGGAGTTTTAATTGGTTCACCTTGTTGTGATGATGAATATGGTGGTTTAATCGTTGGTATTTGAGATGTTTGTGAGGCTTGGGCTTGATCATGTTGTCTATTTGTAGCTCTAATAATACCCACCATATGATCTGATTGAGGAATAGGATGGGTGATAATTGGTGGAGAAGTTTTTATGTCTTGGATAGGATGGAGTCTATGATGTGTTGGTTGCTATAAGGGGAGCAATTTATGCATCGATGGATGAGTTGTTAAGAATACCACAAAGGGTTCCTTAGGAATAAGCAAATATATGATGGGAATCACAAGTTATGATTCATCCTCTAAACTATTGGATGAACTAATATCAATTTCAATATTTAACTCACTTTTAGAATAATCATACACGACTCCTCTATAATATTTCTTTTGATTTTATCCTGTAATGACAAAAGAAAGTGTAGGCACAACTTCATTTGATAGATATTTTTCTAGTGAAATGTTACTAATCATGCCCGCATATCGGGCTAGCGGTGGCATATTCTAATAGTCAACTTGATTTACTACCTCTTTACCATGATTGGGTAGTGGATTTTGAAAATATCTACATTTTAATTCACACTTTGTGCCTGCTATGTAGGAGATCGTGTAGTTGTAAGAGGATTGAAATTCTAAGAGGAATATTCTACCTCTAATTTACCATTATCAATTAAATCCTACACTAAATTTTTTAACCTCTTGCATGCATTTTTTGCATGTCCATCGACTTTATGAAAGTTGCATTATTTTTCGGGCTCATACCACTTGGTCCTGGTGTCTGGTTGCCGAATCTTGGGCAACTCTATCATACCTCTTTCTAAAATATTTGGTAGAACCATGGTCAATGGTTGATTTAATCTTGTAAAATTATGTGGAGGAGGTTTTTGGGGTGCCTTCAACACCATATTTTCCAAAATATTGGCTACATTTGCATTCATAGGAGGCCTATTATCTGTAACCCCATATCCTACCATGTGCTTGTTCTTATACTAGTTTTTGGATGGTTTTTCCTCTTCTTTCTTTTTTAATTTCCCTCTTCTAATAAGGGCCTCTTCCACTCTTCTTTCCAAGTCAATGGCTTGATCGAAGGAGGTGAGAGTGGTAGTTTCCAACTCATAGGAAAGTTGCTCTTGTAAATTCCCAATGAATATTTCAAGCATTTCCCTAGGAGGTAGGGAGAAATGTAATTTTCCTACAACTTTCCTCCATTGCACCAAGAATTTGGTAAAAATTTTCTCTTTTCCTTGTTTTAATTTGTATACATCTTTCATAGTCACATGTCTTTTAATATAAGCTCCAAATTAGTGTATAAACATTTCAGTTGTCTCTTCAAATTTTCTTAAATAATGTATCAATAGCTAGTAGTACCACTCTAAGGCCATACTCCCAAGACTTTTAGAAAATATTTTTAACAACATGATGTTGTAATAAGCAATATCATGACATGTTTTTTGAACATCCTAAGGTGTTCGATGGGATATTTAGTCCCCTTGTATATGGGAAGGATTGGCATAGGGAAATGTTTAGGATATGGCCTAGAAGTGACTACGAGATCCAAAGGTTTATTACACACTTATTTATAGCTATATATAGGATAGTATGGACCCATGTGATCCAATCGTGAAAACAACTATTTGACTATAGTTTCAAGATTATGTGTTTGTGCATTGTGAACAATTGGTGCTACTATACTTGCATGAGGAGGATAGTAGCTAGATTGTGAAACTTGATAAGTATTCATGGAAGGAATATTAATACTATTGTGTAGGGGATTGGAGAAAGGTGGATTAGCTTGTTGATATAGATATGGTATGTTGTACATAACATGTGGGATGTAAGAAGAGCATGAAAGAGAAGAAAAAGGTGGAAGATAAGAGGAATGTGGAAGAGGTTGTGATTGTAAAAAAAAGAAAACTTGTGGAGGGACTGATTGAAAAATCTATGACTGAATCTGTTGAGAAGAAATATTTGATTGTTATGTTGAAACTTGTGAGTATGGATTGACAATGGTAGCAATAATATAGACAAAATTATTTCATAATACATTTAGAGCATGAATTTGTGAGTGAGCATCATCCACTTGTGTGGATTGAGTATTGTTTATTGAAAACTCACCTGAAGACATCTCAAGAAGGGGTTGAGAGGAGGTGGGACAAAGTTGATAAGTCTCATCCAAATATGCTTTACCCAAAGTCTCACCTCTTTCAAGGTGGTATGTTTCCTTAAATGATTGCATGAGGGCGGAATTATCAGCCTTCATGAAGCCCCATAAATTATCCATGGTTTAAAAGTGAATACCTCCTTTAGGTTCTATATGGGGTTTAAATTGAATTCATCTAGTGTGCATAGTTTATTCATTTTGTTCCTCCTGGTTCTCTTGTTTCTCTTGGTTCTATTCTTCTACTTCAATGTTTTCATCATTAGGGTTTTCAGTGTCAATTTCATCCCTAGGGGACCTATGATAGCCTTACCATTTATTAAAGTCATGGGCATCTCTTAATGATCCCTCAATTTTTTTAACACTATCAAGACACTCACTAAATCCTCGTCCAAGATATTTTTTGGTTTTTTTTGTAGCTTTTCCTTTTGAACTTCTTAGATTAACTCATAAATTTTCAAAACCTCTAATTGTTCTACAATAAGGCTTGAGTGCATCACTTAATCTTCTTTGAATAGTTTTTGAATGTCATTAATTGGTTCCAACTATTTTGGGGTCATGTAGTGTTCTTCCTCAAATGTGAAATCCTTTTTCAGAAGAGTAACCAATTGGATAACAAAGAATTGCCCTTGAATAGTGCTAGCATTTTCAAATTGTAGATCATGGTATAATTATCTAAAAAGTACAGCTCTAGGTGCTTTGTTGTATCTTCTATTATATTCCAAAGTCACCTCTTTGCTTTCTATGTCTGCCAAAAACTTATGGACAATGAGGGAATCTTCAAAGTAACTCTCCCAAGGATATATTATTGAGTGGACACTTGCCCTTTTATCTTCCAACCAACATTCACAACTTCTCTTGATGTCAAATTAGGATGAATTCTAGTTAAAACCTAAAGTATTAGCTATGTTGATCCTCTTGATTTGGCTTAACTCTTCTAACCTTCTCTTAATAATATCAAGGCTTTCCCACAATTGAATCCATTGTTTCCAAGGTAAATTTGTGTCTTGTCTATAAATAATATTAAGTTCATATTCTAGAAATGTTCTTCTAAGATCTATGAATGCAGACTCTCTAATGTAATTATACATCATTTATCTATCTCTTATTTCTTTTTCTTTTTAAATAAATACATCACACAAGAATAATCTCTCCACTCTATCAATCACAAATCACAAATTGTGTGAAAAAGTTGGAGGAATAGTTTAACTTATCTTAAATTAGGGCCTTCACCTAGATACCCACATATAGATACTTGGTGATGAAATACAAATTGTGATGGATCCCAAGTCCTACTAGTCCTCACCTAATTCATTGTGGTCAATGATATACCCTTCGAAGAGGAATACGTGCTCTATTCCACAACTATGATGGTTGTTGGACTGACTAAATTTTAATATTGATTATAAGTTTTTAGTTTTTCGAGCATAGGAAAAAGGGTAATTCCTTTTTTAAGGTTCATGGGTATGGTTAACCCCCTTCACTATGTATTCTCATTGTTTCTAGACCAACTCTATCTCACAGGACATTTAATGTGGATTTCCCACCACTAAAGTGGTGTCCTATCATGAGACTTGGCTACGAAATAAGACATTGGATGTTGTTATTTTTAGGGATGTTATAAAAATAAAATGTAAATAAAAAAAAATTTTAAATTTTCTTTTTATATTTTCTAATCTAACAAAAAAAATTAATGATATTTTTAAGGACTTTTTTTAAAATAAAACAAAAGAAAAAGGTTTCCTATTTTGGCCACTAGAGACACGTGTTTCACATCGAGTTCACCAAAGAATGTGGGCTAAAAATATTGTACCCATTTCCCTCAGGCTAATTGATATGTGCCTATAAGGGGGGTGGGAAATCAAAAATCCACACCTCAATATGAGAGGTACCTAGTTTCGTACCTCCTTTGGTGATTGATTATCAACAAATTTGGTGGGTTAACAAGAAATGTTTAAAGACCATTTCTAAGTTTGTGCAATGGGAAATGTTTTGATGTGTTATTTTCTAATTATAAAACACCTACATTTGGTCAAATGCTATTAAAGACTAAACTATATACATTTTTTATTTCTTGAATATAATACACAACACACAAGATTTTTCCAAACTAATATGTAATGCAATCTCGTTCTTTTTATATTTTTCTTTTTTTGGTTATGTTTACAAACTAATATGTATATATGAAATATATGTAGAAATATAGAAAATAAAGAAAATAAAATTGAGATTGACTAGATTGAACACCTACCTGGATATGAATGTCTAAACAGAGCAGATCCACATCTCGAATGAATTTGCATCATGAAACCGTGTTTGGAATGAATCTACATCATGAATTTGTATTTGGGATGGCACAAATTTGTAAGAAACCTGTAATAAATCAGATAAGGACACTAAAAATTGTGATTATCATTGGGGGATTTTCTTAAGCCAATGTGCAATAAGTCTTAGTAGGGTGGTAGTCAAAACCCCTCAGTCTCTTTAACAAACTATGGATAAAAATGTAAACTGTAAGCTTGCTTGGAAACTAATACAAACTAAAATAAAATAGTTGAAAGATGCACAAAAATAATGCTATGAAGTGCAAAGTTATCAATATATGATATGCCAAGATACAAGGGTGAATCATGAGGCAAGATATTATCCCCAAGATTGCAATAGAGAGGATCTACATCTATAGGTGAATCCACATCATGAATCCATGTTTGGGATGGTGTGGATTCATGAGAAAATTGCTAGAAGTAAAATACATTTATAAAAATAAATGGAAATGCTTATGATGAAAGTGAAATTAAAAGAGCTAAATAATGTAACAAGAAGAATACCATGAGTTTTAAATGATCGATATGTGACAAGCGATGATGCAAATATGGATCAGGGATATGAAATTACCCCTAAAATTATGCTAATGTGGATCCATGTTTGGTAGCACATTTGCATCACAAATTTGAATCTAGGATGGTGCATATTTGTGAGAAAGTTTCTAAAAGTGAAAATGCAAATGCAAAACAAAATACATGCAAATATGGTTGCAAGAAATCAATGTGCTCATAATGGGAATTATGTTGATTGATTTTTAATGGCCGAAGTAGCAATGTTTGCAATGTAGATTCAAGCTCCAAGATAGATCCTAAACTTACAAGAAAGATAGTTAAAAATGTAAAATGACCATTAAACTGCTTGAGGGCTGAATTACTAGTTTTAAAACCTCTAGGTCAATCAAGAGTTGTGCAATTAGGGGTGTAGTTAGTATTTTGTTAATCAAACTTGGCAATATTCCATTTCGAGCAAATCTGTGTCTAATATTTTCCCAAGTGTGGATTTGAAAAAATTGTAGGATTGGGATAAATTTGGGCCAAATAAAAACAATCTCCAATAATATCCAATAAACTAACCATTTGTCAAGTTTGGTGAATCTGCATGTGGAATTTTTGCAAGTGTGGATTTTCTAAAAATAAAAATAAAATAAAATTTAGTTAGTAAACAACTTTAGCAGCACAAAAAATAATGTGGTATGATGAGAGGTGAAGTTATATGGGTTATAGGGGTTAGGAAATTTTGAAATGTGTCAAAATTCCTTGTCTACAAGTAGGCTAGCAAATCCATCACCCATGACTACCTATCACTAGAAAGAAAACTAGCAAAGAGGGAGAAGGAGCTTAATAATATAAAAATCACCCTCAAAATCTCTCGAATGGAAGCCAAATCACTCCAAGATCAAGTAGACCATCTCACCAATAGATTGGATTTAGAGCCTTTGGCTTCCCTCCTAGATGCACAAAGGAGTATAGTTCAAATACTCATTTATAAATAACCATATAAGAGGCCAAGATCAATAAGGAGAAGGTCATTTTGGAGAAGGAGCTCAAATAAGAGAACACAAAAAATGTAGAACTTGAGAAACAACTAGGAATTTTATGACTAATAAAAGAGGTCTCCTAGATATACTAGGACAATATTACCAAAGCCACATCCAAATTATCCTAGGTGCTTAAATTAATTTATGAAATTCCCTCCCAAATTTGTAGAATAATCCAAGAAGTTGATTTAGTTTTGACTATAGCTTTCACAAGGTTGGCTGAAGCCAAAGGATATAGAACAAAAATAGCCACCTTGCTAGACAAATGACTAGCTACTATAAGAGTTCAGGACAAGGAGGTAGTGGCACAAAATTTTCTTGATATCATCAACAAATAATGGGCCACACATCAATGCAAATACTAGATCAACATTCTATCCACCACCACTATGAGTTTGAAGAGTTATATTGACTCATTGGTTCAAAATGGTATCCCCTCCTCTTGGACCACATATAATAAAATTCTCTCTTAAAAAAAAATTCTCAACCATTTGAGTAGAAAAATGACCAAACCATTTTGACACATGGATAGATTCCCCTCCAACAAGCAACACTCAGGCCATCAAGCTATTAGAAGATCTATAATTGCAACTTCAAAAAGTTGTAAGTTGAGTAATAAAATTCTCTTGTGATGATTAGCATGATCTCTAGAACTACTACTTATAGTTCAAGAAAATAGACCTATAATCTAAAAGATACTGGGAATAAATTAAATCTTTAATAGATAAATATTTTTAGTGATTTTGTATTCCTTCTTTCATTATTTAAATTATTTCTTCATTTCTCATTCATAATTCTTTAATTGACTTCATACCCAATGTATAATGCAACACTTTTTTGGATTCTTTATCTTTAGTAAGTAAAATATTCCTTGTGAGTTGCTAGAATTTTAGTGAATTTCACTACACTTAGGAGGAATTTTGCATTGGCCAATTTTATGAGTTAGCCTCGATGGGAGGCAAACTAGAAAAAAGGAATATAGAAGCAAAAAAGCACTCTCAATTTTCCAAATCTACGAGAGGTGCTAATTTTGTAAATCCATAAATAAAATTATAATGTTGCATCCATTGTCTATTATTTTGATGAATCGTAGGTGCTAATTTGTAAATTTGAAAGCCACAAAATCTCCTAAAAATATGGGCATCATCATTTTTCTAGATCTATGATGGACACTAGTTCTATGAAGAAAATATTAATAAAAGTTTGGATATTGGATGGGTTCTGATCTTGTTAATCAATGATGGATGGTGATTTAAAATACTGAAAGACATAAAAGTACTCAAAGTTATGTGACCTATTGATTTGGTATATCTATGGTGGGCATTGATCCCTAAAATCAGTAAGTAGAAGCAACAAAGTAGCATAAGCCATCAATAATTTGATCAATGGTAGAACTATTTCCCAACAAAGTAATCAAAAAAAAATCTCAAAGACATGTGATCCATCGATTGCTTAGCCAATGACCCACACCGTTTCATATGGTTAACAATGAAATTATCCAAGGAAAACCTCCACCATTGGTTAAATTATTAGATATATGGTAGACACATTAGTGACCTAGTAAAAATAAGTAGTTGTCTCATCAAGATCCATGTCCAAAGAAGAGACACTATCAATCTTGGGAAAAAACAAGATCCAAGGATCCAATGGAAATTTAAGGGGAATATCATGATAGTTGGATCATAAAGTTTTGTGAATCATTTGATATTGATGGTCAAGGATCCATGTCATCTCAAGAATATCTTCAACATTAAAAAAATGGATCTACAATTAGTTAAAGTGTAATGAAGTCAAGAATCGTAGAGTCATTCTTCTATATATAATTGATCTCATAGTGACCAAAAACACGATAGCCACACAATATCCCCACTCCTCATATAGAAGATGTCAATAGTCAAAAAATCTGGCTAGGAATGATCTAAGAATTCATGAAAAAAGGAGATCTACTTAGATGGTGAAAAATAAATAAGCAACACCAATTAATTGATCTTAGTGAGTGATAGTTCCAAAATATGTGGACAAAAGATAAGATCAAAAGGAGTAGCATCAACTGTCCAATTAAAGGAGAGACATCCCAATCCAATGGGTCTCAATTTTGAAAAATATGACAACATTCTTTAAAATTTTGTCACCAATTTTTTTTATTCCATGATAGACCTTTATATTAATAAATTTCCTTTATTATAGTTAAAATTCATGCATTACATATTAAAATAAGTAGTTTATCTCATAACAATGACAATTGTAGAAAAGCCTTGAGTCCACCTACCTGCATCACTCATACATGGCATTCTAGGAAAATAATTGGTGTATAAAAGGCATTAATGATAAAATCTCTAATTCTAGAGACCTCAAGTTTGATGATTTAGGAATTTCTAGTAAAAATGGTTGGTGATAGTTGTAGTGGCTCTAGATGAAGTGCATGAAAATCACATCTGATTGTCTCCTTGCATTCCTCAGTGTAGGTGGGCTTGTTTGTATGTGTGCCACCGGTTGGATGCTTTAAAATGTTGAGTATACTTGTATTAACCTGCATAAATGTGTTAGTGCATTTGGGGGCCTGTCATGGATCAAACCCCATATTTATATAGACAAAATGACATGTAAAATGTATTGAAAAATGAAGGAAATGATATAAAATCACAAGCAAAGTATACTTACCTAATATGGAGCTATAAAGTAGTTATAGGTTGTTGAAGCAATATTTATGTGGTGAAGCTGATCCAAGTAGTACTTGTTGATGTGTGATGGATGCAAAATTGGTAAAAGGTATTCTAGATAAATTTCAGCAGAGTCTGGGTATGTTTAGTCAAAAGAGTGAGAGAGGTTTTAATGAAGGATTTGGTCTTCTATTTATACAATAAACCAAGGTGTAGGGGGTGTGGTTAGGTGTACTAAACCCTAAGGTCAAGTCCTAAGGTGGTTAGATTAGGGTTTGTGAGGTGTCATGCATATTCACCCTCTCACATGCCCTAAGGTAAATATCCTATCCTCACACATGTGTGAGGAATAATTAGTAATAACTATGATTGATTGATTCCTAGGTTAGATTAGGGTTGAGTTAGGAAATATCCTAACTAATTTGGTGCACACATGTGTGAGGATGTAATTAGGGCTAATTTGGCTTAGAACCCTAATTAAACCTATTTAGATGATAAACTGCACTTAAGTGAAATGTGACTTTCAAATTAGAATTGTAATAAGCCTAATTAGGGTTTTTGGAGGGAATGGTCCCATGGGAGCCTTAATTAGGCATAGGAATGGGCTTAAGTGGCCTTAGCGAGCTAGTAGGTAGCCCTTTTATGAATAGAAAATGTTTTGTATGTAATTGGTGTAGTTTTGTAGGATTTTGTACCTATAGACAACTAAGCTGGCCTATGATGGTCTATGATGGCCTATGATTGAGAATGTGCAACTTTTAGGTGTCTACATTTTACCCCTTTTTGTACTATATTGTGTGGAACATAGTTTAATACAAAAATGTGATGGTAGAAAGTAGAATATAAAGAAGGAAAAAGAATGGGATGTAATAAAAGGTATGTAGCCACTCGAAGTATGACCATACAACATTGATCGATAGCCAAGAGAAGGGAAAATAATGGGATCCAATCAAAGGTATGTAGCTACTCAAAGCGTGACCATACAACATTGATCGATAGCTAAGAAGAAGAAGGGAAAATAATGGAATCCAATCAAAGATATGTAGCCACTCTAAGCGTGACCATAAAACATTGATCGATAGGCGAGGATAAAGGAGAAGAAGAGAAGAAGAAAGAAATAAAATGAAATAGAAACAATGCCAGTGAATGGAGATGGATGATTGTGAATGAAATGTAGTGGTTTTTTTGATCCTGTATGATATTTTCAATGTCATACTAGTTTCTTGGTGGAGGCAACTTTTGACTATTTTGCCTTTATGACCAGTTCACCGTGGTCCACAAGTACGAATAGAACAAATGCCTATTCAAATATTTGCTATCGATTGATTTATGAGCACATGGTGACAAGTTTCAAACCATTTACGATAAAGGGACATTTGGATTATTTAAACGTGTTATTCATTATGCACCATGAATTCTAGAAATCCTTTTCCAAATGTTGTGCTAGGATTACGCCAAACGTATCATTCATTCTATATTCGACATACATGAATGCTAGATTGAATTATCCATTGAAACACATAGATATCATGATATAACAAATATCTGGTTGAGATTGAGATTATAATTGTAAGATAATCTTCAGAAAAAAAAATTGCAGGCAGATGCAATATTCATGTTTTTGGATCTTCAATTGGTTGGTTGCATGCAAAGCTGACTTTGGATATGAATACCCCCTCAAATGAGGAATCAATAATAAGGTGAATGAAATTCGATGATGTGGTGATGAAACGGTTGATAGAATAAAAAATGCATGATGAAATTGATGAAAAATTAGATGGGAAAGAAAAGGGATTTCCTAGGGTTTGGAACCAAATTGGAGTGATTTCCTAGGATTTTGGATGAAATTTGGAGGTGATTTGATAGGTGAAAAGTTAAGCCAAATATGGCCCTACTTTTAGAGGTGATGAATGTAAAATTTCAAGCCTTGTGAAGGGTGTGCATGATGATTTTGCATTGTGTCTACATACAACATGTGTGATTTTATGTGTATGTAATGTGTACATGTTGTGAAAAATGTTTGATATGAATGAATTTTGTAGTAAATGTATGTAACATAGATGCGATGATGCATGTATGAGAGGACTGAAATGTGTAAAGGAAGAACTTGTATCATTGCATGTACCTATGTGAATGTGATCCATTCCATAATATTAGGGATGTAGGATAGTATAAGGTATATGTAATAACTTTGACCAATGTAGTTTTGGGAATCAAATCTCAGACCTGAAATTGTGTAAGTTTTTTATGGCAACTCATAACTAATTTGATTGGTTCAGAGTCTGTCATGGACCTGTGTGTGTAAATGAGTGAGGTTCATTTATCCATTTTGAGGGAGGTAGGATTAACCCATTGTAGACATGGCCAAACTAGGTAGCTCATCCATTAATGAACAATGATCTATACAAAAGTGAGTAGCTAATGTGATAGATATATTGCACTTGTAAGACTATTTCACTGGTAGTTAGGCTCTTGGATCCTATTTATAGCGATGGAAATCATCCCATGGTGTTATGTTAAACCTAAGGACCAAAGGTGATGAAGCATAACATGGGTGATATCAGGAGGCTTTTCCTTTTATTTTGTACCCCTCATCTATTGTTGACCTATTTATCATGGTGCTCTTTTTTTTTTTTTTCTTTTCTCTTTTTCTTTTTTGTTCTCTTTTTTTGTATGGACATTGGCTTTTTTTTTCTACCCCATTATTTTACTTTTTTTTTTGCTTATCCTTTTATTTATCCCTAGGTCGTATATTGACCATGCAAGTGATAGGATGAGTAGGAGAAACCATTCTCTAGATGACATCATCTACTCAAAGTGTCATCTTTCCTAGACTCAAAATTTATTTAATGTGTAAATTGTGTGAATGGTTCATGAGAGAAGTTGAACCAACCTAAAGAACTATAAGGATTTTGTAAAAAATTTTAGCTAGAGGTGATGTTTGATTGACTAAAATAGTGAGTGATCAAATATTAATGACACCTATGTATACCCTAATCCTGAAAATGGAGAATGGACATCCAGGTGGTGATTCTAACAAGTGTATGTATTACTCCTATTGAAGGTGTATTTTTGGAGGAAAAATGCACAAACTTTAGATGAAATTATGATAAAAAACATATGGATAAATGCAATGGGTTCAATGTAAATGATGCAAGTGGGGGAATGCAATATCTACAAGAGGAAGCTCATGAATTTTAGGGGGAGAAGTTTGGGAAACTTATATACAAATGAGTATGGTGTATCATCATAACAAAAGCAAGATGTTGTGATGATGGTTGCACCAGCGTGTGGGGTGTGTGTATAATAGATGAATAAACTATGATATGTGAGAATGCATGTAGTAATCACAAGAACCAGAAGGGTGAGTAGGTGGGATTCACGAATGGAAGATATGAGAAGACATAGGTATTGGTAACCAACAAGATGAGGGGATCACCAAAGTTAAAGGAATATAGAAGAACAATAGATCAACATAGGTATGTAGTTGCTCGAAGTGTGACCATAAAACTACACAAGGAAGTAAGAATAAGAAGTAGAAGAGAAAAAAAATGAAATGTAAGATACGTCGCCAATGGATGGTTTTGATTTCTTTGTAATTTTATTTTCATTTTTTGGACGTTTATTATATTCGATGTTGCATGTACAAGAATTTACAAGCAAGGAAGGTTGTTCATGGAAGCAAAATATTTGTGAGGACAAAGAAGTGAAAAATTATTGTGCTATGCTAGGCTACACCTATGACTAGGCTATACTATTTTATTCTAGGTTAATGCTATGCCTATGACTAGGCTATGCTATGCTAGGCTATGACTAGGCTATGTGTATGCTAAGCTAGGCTAATGCTACGCCTATGACTAGGCTATGTTATGCTAGGCTATGCTATGCTAGGCTATGTTATGCTAGGCTATGCTATCCTAGGCTATGCTAACGCTATGCTATGCTAGGATATGCTAGGCTATGCTATGATAGGCTATACTAATGCTATGCTATGCTATGCTATGCTACGCTATGCTAGGCTATGTCTATGAAGAAACCTAGTTCCAAGTTTTTGCTGAGATTTTTGGAAAAACCTATCCAAATTTTTATTGAGGTTTTTGGAGAAACCTATCCAAATTTTTACTGAGGTTTTTGGAGAAACCTATCCAAATTTTTACTAAGTTTTTTGGAGAACCTATCTAATTTTTTACTGAGGTTTTTGGAGAAACCTATCCAAATTTTTACTGAGGTTTTTGGAGAAACCTATCCAAATTTTTACTGAGGTTTTTGGAGAAACCTATCCAAATTTTTACTAAGGTTTTTGGAGAAACCTATCCAAATTTTTACTAAGGTTTTTGGAGAAACCTATCCAAATTTTTACTAAGGTTTTTGGAGAAACCTATCCAAATTTTTATTGAGGTTTTTGGAGAAACCTATCCAAATTTTTACTGAGGTTTTTGGAAAAAACCTTTGTGTTGATTGTTTTTGCTAAGGTTTTTGGAAAAACCTTTGTGTTGATTGTTTTTGCTGAGGTTTTTAGAGAAACATTTGTTTTTGATAAGAGATTCTAAAAAAGAATGTTCCAAAATTTTATTGAGGATTTTGGAGAAACCTGGTGTGCTAAAAGATTCTAAAAAGAATGTTCTAAAATTTTATTGAGGATTTTGGAGAAACCTGATGTTTTGGAAAAAGACCACTATGATGAAAGCAAGGCAAAGGGTGTAACCTTTTTTAAATTATGGAACCTTTTGAACCTAGTGATTGACTTGATTTTATGGGGTGATGCAAAGGATACAACCTTTTGAACCTAACAATTTATTTGATTTTATGAGGACAAAGCAAAGGACACAACCTTTGATCCTTGCAGTTGATTTGATTTAATGAGGGTAAGGCAAAGGATGCAACCTTTTAAACCTGGCAACTGATTTGATTTTATGAGGGTAAGGCAAAGGATTCAACCTTTTACAAAAGGATGGAACCTTTTGAACCTAGTGATTGACTTGATTTTATGGGGTGAGGCAAATGATGCAACATTTTAACAAAGGGATACTCCTTTGGAGGATCTAGCACTGTGATGTGATTGATAGTGATTTATTTATGAGTGCCTTGTTGGGTGGCACTATCATGAGTAGATGAGAGGTGATGAAGTGTGAATTTGCAAGGAGGATTAACTCCGTGAAAGAGAACTATGATTAGAAAGAGAGGTAAAATCCTCTCCTAAGTGTAGAAGTGGTTTGAAATGGAATGCAATCCCTAAATTACAAAATTATTAAGAATGAGGGGGAGAAAAATTCCCTAATCATAAATATTTTGTGGAAATAAGATGCATTTTATTAGTTGTGAGTGATGAAGTAGAAGGAGGTAAAATCCCAATTGTGAATGATAACCTAGAAGAAGATGAAATTTACCCCTAGTGTTTGAATGATGTAGAATGGGAGAAGATGAAGTTGTCCCAATTTTAAATGGTGTATGGGGAGAAGGTGAAGCTACTCCCATGTTTTAAATGATGGATAGGAAGAAGATGACATTTCCCCAATTTTGAATGGTGTATGGGGAGAAGATGAAATTTCCCTAATTTTGAAATATTTTGTGGAAATGAGATGAAGTTGCCCCAGTTTTGAATGATGGATTGGGGAACATATGAGGTTGACCCAATTTTGAATGATTGATTGAATGGGAGCAAATGAATTTGTACCAATTTTGAATGATGAATAGGGATCATATGAAGTTGCCCTAGTTTTGAATGGGAGGATTGGGAGCAAATGAAGTTACCCTAGTTTTGAATGGGAGGATTGGTAGCAGATGAAGTTACCCTAGTTTTGAATGGGAGGATTGGGAGCAGATGAAGTTGTACTAGTTTTGAATGATTATTGGGGAGAAGATGAAATTACCTTCAATTTTGAATGATGGTTGGGGAGAAGATGAAATTATTCCAAATTTTGGATGGTGGATTAGGAGCAGATAAAGTTACCCCAATTTTGAATGGGAGGGGATGAAGTTTTCCTCACTTTGAATGGGAGGGGATGAATTTGTCCTCACTTTGAATGGGAGGGGATGAATTTTTCCCATATGAGGTTGAATGATGGATTTGGAGAATATGAAATTTCCCCCAATATTGAATGATGGATTGGGAGGAAGTGAAACTCTGCTAGATATGGAGAGTATGATGGAAAGATAGAAAATCCTCTAAATTGTGAATGATGAATTGGAAGGACATTAGAAATAGTTGTAGTTGTAGAAAATGTAGAACAAATGGACAAGACCATTGTAGAAGGGTAATAAAATTAATGGTGGAATTATGAATATGTGATTGAAAAATTATGAAAAATTAAATGTGAAGAAAGGAATAATGGTGAATGCAACATAGAAAAAAGGAATGTTATGTAGGGGAAAGGTGAAAAGTGGAAGTGGATGATGGTGGAAGTGGAGGAATGGAAACATACTGAAGTGGTGGATAGTGTTGATGGTGAGTAGTGATGTTAATAATGCCAACAAATTTATGGGAAGGAGGATTATGATGAACATGATTGACCTACCTTGATTGGGCTTATTGAGTGGGTTGAGTCTTGTGAGTATTAGTCCCCCCCATATTCAGGTAATGGGTTTTGATAATTACCCAAATTTTTATTTTGTGGTGTGATGGGGTTTGAAACTTGATTAGTACCATGATTGATAATATTTTTGACCAAGTCATGGAAGGTGCGACAAGAATGGACATCATGGCCAGGTTGGTGATGGTAAACACAAAAAGTATGTTTGATGTACCCATGAGGGTTGGGTCATGCTGGATCTATGGGTCGAATATCCGATAATATGACATGATCAACATCATACAATCTCTAGAATAAAGTAGGTAGAGGCTTAGAAAATGGAGTCCAATTATGATTTTGACATGGAGGATAGGGACCATGAGCTCGTTGTGGTTTATATGGAGGAGGTGCATCAGTCTAGAATAATTATTATTGTGGAGGAGGTTGTGAGATTGATGAATAATATGGAGAGGCTACCACTACTTTGTTGGTTTATGGTGGTTCAGTAAAGGGTTGATTCAGTTCATTGTAATTGAAGTGAGAATATGAAGCATAATATGGCTTCTATTGAAGTTTGATTTTCTAGATTGGACCTTGATGTCCTCAATGAAATTGGCTTGGGTGATGGCTTCCTCAAATGTGTGACTTTGATGAAGTTATAAATAGGTGGATATATATTTGTTACAACTCTTGGAGAAGAGTGTAAACAGTTATGTAGATGGGAGGCTATGAGCTAGGTCATGGATTATCGTTCTCCATCGAGAAACAAAATCCATGATAGGTTTATTGTCAGCTTGTCGTAAGGCATAGACATCAAAAAATTTCATATTCTTTTTTATGTTGATGGATAAATGTTCCATAAATGAATTGGCCAACTGTTCGAATGTGAACAGGCTATGACATGGGAGCATATTGTACCAAGCAAGAGCTTGTACCCCAAGTGAGAGAGCAAAGGTACACAACATGAGGGGATCACTGTTATGAAGTTGGTAGCATATAGAGCGATAGTTGCTGATGTGTTCTTGAGGATCGTCTTTACCATTGTATTTGTTGAACTTTAGAATCTCGAAGTGATACGAGTAAGGAGGGATAGGAACTAAAGGGTGAATTGGCTCGTTACATAGCTCGTTGTATGTGGGTTTTTGGGGTACATAACCAACTATATGAAGATTTAGAATCTTAACTTCCTCTTGCAAGAGTTGAAATTTGGGTGATGGAGGTGTAAGGAATTATGTCAAGGTGGTTGTATCATAAGAATAGGGAGGGTATTGCAGTTGTTGTTCTTCCCAATGTGGATGATGAATGTATTACAATTGATCCTTGGGTGTGGTTGTTGAACAATGTGAGATGTCAAGGCTGATGGTATGCTTTGTTGTGAAGAAAGCATCTTTTAGATATAAAAATATTGTGACAATGGGATCTGTGACTATTGCACAGGGATATGTTGTAATGGTTACATTGCGGGGGGATGATGACCAAGTAGGAGGGACCATAAATAATGTAGGTGTGACATATTATGGTGGAGGAAGTGGAAAGGTGAAAGTATATGGAGGTAAAAGTAGAGTGGAAGATGGCATGTCGTACATCCTAGAAGAGGGGAATGTAGGTGGAGGAAGGGATGAAGAAGAGATGTAGGTGTCAAAGGTGAAATACTAAAGTGAAGGATCGATGAATGTATCTACAAATAATTATGAGAAGAGGATTTTTTGATGTTGTGAGGAAATTAATTATGGTTGTTGAGATGGGTTTTATGATGTTTGTGAAATATTTGGTGCAATTGAGGTGTACTGTTGTTACGAGATTGACTATTGTAGGGTTGAATGTGATGAAGGCTTATAAGTGCTAGGAGTGGTTGATTAAGGATTTGAAATTATCTTGACTATGGGGGTAGATGTTGTGATCCCAATATGTGGATGAAAAAGTAAAAAGGTATTATTCCTAAGAATGGAATGTGATGCATCATGAAGAAATGGGTGAGAATATGTGGGTGAGGTAGGTATAATCTCCTCATCAATAGTGAAGAATGGATATGGATCGCTTGGAGCAGTATAGATAGCATGATCACAAAATGTTGATGGTGAATTAGGTTGGGGTGAATGAGGAAGCATAGGATGAGATTAGCCAGAAGATGTGGTAAATATATTACTAGTAATAGAGGTTTCACCATGGTACATTGTGTGTATGTGAGATGGCTCAAAACTGGTAAGGGAATTAGGTGTGATAGTGGATTTTTCCCTTGTGAATGAAGGGGGAGTGGTAGACTAACTGGAGGTGGTGTGAGGGACATCCCCCTTGAGAGGTTATTGCTTGTGCACCCGACTATGAGTAAAAAAATGTATGGTGATGTAGAGTGTGATGAAGTGCTTAAAATTGTTTAGATATGTAAATATGAGCCTATGGGTGTGTTTTGTGCAAGGTTTGATGGAAATATATGAGTTTTGGCATGTGTATGTTTAGGATAAGCATGTTCACACATTGCTATGTGAACCTGGACTATGATAATCTGATAGAAAAATGATAGTAACATACTGTAAATAGCCAACAAGTGAGCTTCTAACAAGTGAATGTGATGAAACCAGTTATGTGAGCATGCAAACAACGTATAACTGGAATCATTTCTAAATGTAGAAAATAAAGTGTTTTGTTTGTTTGGTCTATTTTGATGTTGATACTTCCTAGGTAGAATCACAAGTAGTGGAGTGAATACTCTATAAAATTAGGAATGTCATGGGTATCAAACCTCCTGCAACACCCAAAGGTACACAAAATAGAACAATATCACAATGTGCGAATGGTGACTTGTATGGAAGGTGCAGTAAAATGATATCCTAAAAGTGGGGGAACCCACTATGCTGAATTGAGTTTGCTATATCCTCTCACAATAAGAGGTGGCACTGTTTGAGACCTACTATGAGTATACCCATGATTTCGCTTCACCCTTGGGCGAGCTTAGTCAATAACAACAATTACCATGTTCACTAATTATGTAAGCCTTGGGAAAAAAGGTATATAATACTATCCCACTTTGAAGGTAACAACTGGTGATGAAATATAGAAGCCCAATCTCAAAAGTGGGGGGTTTTTAGTTATGAGGCCCAAAAAACTATCATAGTAATAGATACTTATCATTAATCAAGAAATGATTAAATAATATACAACGAAAGCCTAAGTTAGCCCATAAAAACCATAAATAACTAAGCTTACTTTGGGTAGGCATTGCAACAATATAGATATGCCCTAATAATTTAATAACACTATGCTTATATGCTAACATCCCCCCTTATTACATTATTTTGGTAATAACATAACTACTAGCTATGCTAATATCCCCCATACAACAATATTTGGATAAAGTATATAATTACCCCAATATAGTGAAGAAGAAGAAGAGAAATGAAAGAATGGTGGCTATATTTGGATCTACTGATGAATCTACCTCTGGATCAATGCCTCTGGATCTACCTGTAGATCTACCTCTGGAACTGTCTCTAGGTCTATCTTTAGGTCTGTCTCTAGGTTATTATCTGTGGGACTACCACTTGGTCTATCACTGGATTTGCCTCACGGTCTATCATAGATTTTACCTTTTTGGTAGAAGCCATACAAAATTTCTTTCATTATGGTCCATTGTGTGAGATCTTTCCATCCACAATCAATATGAACCTTGTTGGCCATTTTTATTTTGTACCAACAACTGGAAGAAGAGTGATTCGTACATCCACATGAATCACAAGGATGTAATCTCCAACACTTAGTTGCAAAATGTCCTATCTTTCCATAGTGACTGCAATTATTATTTTTAGGATATGGAGGAGATTTAGGTTTTACATACATGTAATTACTAGTACTTGCATTTCCACTATAGCTAAGGCCTTCATGCTTTTCCCTGACATTGATCATTATAGGAGTTTCAATGCCTTGTTCCTATTTACCTAATATCTCACCATTGAATCCCATTTTATTCATTATTTTGGATCCAAATCCTTTGGTGTGTTTTTCAATACACCCAATTTCATCATATTCATCAATGCTTTTAACAATATGGTATTTATCATTATTGATGAGATTATGGAGTTCATTTTTAGGAGGTTCAATTTTTAAGTCACTAGTATCACAAGCAAAATCTACTATTGTAATGAGATCACCTGTGCTACAACTGATATCTACCATAGAAGGTATGAGGTCACTTGTATCACAATAAGCATTGGCCATCATGGGCTCAAGGTCACATGTGTCACAACAAGCATTCACCACCATGGGCCGAAGGTCACTTGTGTCACTACAAGCATCGACTATTAAAGGTTTTACCTCTATTTCCTCACTAAAGTCCTTGTACACTTTACGTTGGGCAATATCAAGAGAAATAAATGATATTTAGACTACACTTATGATGCCTATGGGGATTTGAACACCATTCTTCTAAAGATCTTGAGAATCTTCAAAATCTTTGAGAATGGATTTTACACCACTGCGTAGTATAGAATATTTTTTGTCCTCATAAAAATCCATTCCTTCCATATCTCATGGAAAGTAAGGACCTTTAACTAATTTTTTAATAGCATCAATTTTTTTAGGGCCTTGATTTTACTTTGATCTGCCCATTTTTAAGGTGTCAATCTCTACCGAAAATGCACCTTTACAATGAATTTTGCAAAAATAATCTGACTAGGGTGTTGGTCACTGCTGAAAATGCACCCTTATAAGTCTTCCCCCCTTGTTTTTGCAAAATTATATCTCCCCTGTGTGCAAGATAGGATATGGTGGAGAGAAAAAAATTATCCCCCCTTTTAGTGCAAAAAAAATTGCAACTTTGAAGCTTTGAAAAATCTTTTACAATGGTGGCCTCTAGGAAATTTGCAATTTTAAATTTCAAATAATTGTCAAAAATAATTTAATATAAGCTTTTGAAAATCAATAATGTTAAAAAATTAACAAAATAATTGATTAAAAAAAAACTATAATTAAAAAATTATTAATGAAATTATTAAAAGAAAATAAACAAATGCAAATACCTAAAAAGAACTTTCTATATATATATATATATATTTATTTATTTCTATATGATGATTGAACTTGATAGCTCAGAGGAGAGTTCCTTATCGATTTGGCAACTGCCAGTCCAGCTACCCATAATGGTAGAATCTAAAGAAAAGCTAGTTTGTTTTATTTTCACCCATGATCTCATCACCGCTTATTGGCACCCTTGGCTCTCAAAATAATACCGACAGTTGGAACACCAACTCTGCTCGGGTGATGCACGATACCCACGCTGCTCTAAAACAGATTCGTGAGGTTGGTAAAATTACAAGTTTTTTTTTTCATCGGCCTTCCTTAATGCTGTGTGTATGGTGTACGAGGCTACGTATGCCAAGCTTGTTACTCCCTTCCTGTGGCAGTGGTGCTCCCAACCATTGATATCTTGGCCTTACCAGCTTGGGTTCGTTCTCGTTGGCTCACGACTAGGTAAAATGTACTGGTAATTTTTGAAGCCTGCATCGATTGCACCTACGCGTTGTGTGTGGTTTTTGATTAATCGCAAAACTATCCTCAATGGACCCCTCAGAAACATGCGATCATTTTCAACCTTGAGAGCCACATCACAAATCATCACCAAGGTACAACAACCAGACCATCTGATCGAAACTTGAGGAACAAGTGCAGCACCATCGCAAGATGCAATTTTTCCACCTACAACACATAAACACTATCTATGTGCTATCAAAATAGGATGCAAATAGAAGATATACTAGCATGGTATGGCATCAATGTACGATGATCGAATTCGATCAAGGATTCTTCATGATAAAATAAACATAGTCTTTCTTGAACCTTTTGTTTTTTTATTGGCGAGCACTAGATTTCATACTCTACTTTGAGCAAAGACCATTGAGCAGTCTAGTGAAGGGAGGGCCTCCGACTAGAAGTGGCAACACTGTAGGACAAATAGCAATAGATCACCAAGATTCTATTAGATTTACTACAAATTGGATGTCAGAGGTTTTTTGGTTGGCAACATTGGTGCATAGGGCTACTCAAAATTCTAGACAATGGAGGGGTTGCTCATCACCATCGCCCATATGATCGAAATACCAAAAAATTTTACAATAATTTGTTCTGCGCTACACCCGTATGTGTAAATTTGAGGGTAGTAGCTCTCCAAAAAATGTGATTGCTTCTATGTAAATACACCCAATATTAGGGAGCCCAATCACTGTGCCAAACTATGATATATTTTGGCTTGCAGCTTAATTAACACCTGTGTTTTGAGCCTCTGATGCAGAAATAAATGGGAACTATCCCACATGCATCGAGAAAAAAAATTATTAGAGCTTTATAAGGAAAAATCCTCACATAGACGATTGTCTACCTTCAGGTATATTATACCTGACCAACAGTGAATCCTTGTACACCACTTATTGATTCATCTTAGGTTTTGTTCATCTAGGATTTTCCTTATCATGCATCACTTGGGTCTAGGTGTCCGCTGCATCATAGTATGTTGACCGTCTAGATTAGTGTCTATATCTAGGGTCATCCCCCGATGTGGTCCACATTGTCATATCTCTATATGATAGATAGGTCAATCATGCAATCATGACACCGTCCACTTAGAGTTTAGTTTCACCCAGTCGTGCATTCCGTAGATGTCCAAGTTCAGGTTGTCTGCCCTAGGTTGTCCAGCCTGTTAGGTACTCATCACCTCTATCCATCCACCTCAGATCCTAAGGTTCGTCACAGGTTCAGTCTAGGTTTTGTCTGCCTCAAATCTCGTTAATAGTCCAGCGTCTCAATTGTAATGGTCTATCCCATCCCCTCAGTTAGAGGGCCAACATCATGGTTGAGTCATACTACCTTCTAGGCTAGAGGTAGATCTAAATCACCTTGGGAAGCATGCTCGAGTTCTTCTTGACCTTCGTAAATGTTGGGCTATGAAATATTCGAGTCTCAACAAAGCGAGAGATCTGATACCATGTCAGAGTAATAGACACATATCATTAATCAATCAATGATTAAATAATACAATGAAAGCCTAAGCTAGCCTGTAACAACCAAAACTAAATAAGCTTACTTTGGGTAGGCATTGCAACAATATAGATATGCCATAATAATGTAATAACACTATACTTATACACTAACAAAAACCACTCCTGTGGGGCTGCTAGGTGTCTAGGGGATGAGTTGGTGGAGGGTAAAAAACCTACCACACCAATATCGAGTGATGGATTGGGGATGAAGTCCAATATCACCACTTGTTTAATATACCATATGTGCGTGTGTGATATTTTTTGCTAACGATGATGTATAAAGCAAGAAAACTAACTAAATGTCCTTTTGAAATGAAAGTCTAGCCCTAGATGCACTTTTGGAAGCAAAGCTAGATTAATATGTGTTTTGAAATAAAACTATGCCTAGATGCCTTTTCAAAAAAAATAAATCTACTCTATGAAGCATGAAAGTAACTAGAGATGAGGTGTGTGAAAAGGAATTTGAAAACTATCTGTGTGTTAGAAAAAAATTGAAACCCTAAACTAATGACATGAAAGGAAAGTGTGAGTTACTTGGAGGGTTTGTGAAAGAAGCGGGAAAATTTCAAATATAGATGATGTAAAGTGATTTGAAATTTTGCTAAGGTTCATTGTGTTTGGCTTTGTTGAAGTTTGCCAATGTTTTTTATTGTTGAAATTTTTTGAGTTTGTTGCCTAAGTTTGAATGTTTTTGATTGAATTTTTTCTTTTTTTGCTATGTTTTTTTTGTCTTTATTTTGATTTTTTTTTTTTAATCTAAATATTTGTTTATTATTTTTTTTTTGTTTTGTTTTGGTATTTTAAAAAATTTTATGGTTTTTTTTTTATTGGTTTTGTTTTGGATTTGATGTTTACATTTTTTTTTAATATTTTTTTGAATGAAAAATGTTTAAATGTTTTTTTTCATTTTTTTTGTTTGGCCTTGATGTAGGCCTATCACTTGTCGCCTGATAGGCCTGATGTAGGTCTTTCAGACAGGCCTAAAATAGGCCTATCATCAATATGCCTGATGTAGGCCTATCAAGTTACAGGCCTATTTGGCCTAGACCACGGGGTTAGGGGTAGGCCACGCTCAAAGTGTAGCCACATTG
Organism: Wollemia nobilis; assembly: GCA_028583015.1. Taxonomy (NCBI): domain Eukaryota; kingdom Viridiplantae; phylum Streptophyta; class Pinopsida; order Araucariales; family Araucariaceae; genus Wollemia; species Wollemia nobilis. The sequence goes on along the minus strand of JAQPPZ010002711.1, from coordinate 238,942 downwards.
GCTAGGGTAAGGGAGGGTGTGAGTGGGCTTCTTTATACACATAGGTACAATGAAGCACATGAAAACCACATCCTATTATCTCCTTCTATTCCTTAGTATAGGTGGGCTTCTTTGTATGTGTTCCATTGATTGGATGCTTTGGAATGTTGAGTATACCTATATAAACCTACACAAATACGTTAGTGCATTTGGGGTTCTATCATGGATCAGACCCTATATTTATACAGATAAAATGACATGTAAAATATATTGAAAACCGAAGGATTTGTTGTAAAATCACAAGAAAAGTATACTTACCTGATCTAGAGATGTAGAGTAGCTATAGATTGTTGAAGCAAGCTTTATATGGTGAAGCTGATCCAAGTAGTACTTGTTGATGTGTGATGGATGCAAAATTTGTAGAAGGTATTCTAGAGCAATTTTAGTAGAGTCTAGGTATGCTTAGTCAAAAGAGTGAGAGAGGTTTAATGAAGTATTTGGTCTTCTATTTATAGAAGAAACCAAGGTGTAGGGGGTGTGGTTAGGTGTACTAAAACCTAAGGTCAAGTCCTAAGGTGGTTAGTTTAGGGTTTGTGAGGTGTCATGCATAGTCACCCTCTCACATGTCCTAAGGTAAATATCCTATCCTCACACATGTGTGAGAAGGAATTACGATTAATTAGGATTGATTTATTCCTAGGTTAGGTTAGGGTTGAGTTAGGAAATATCCTAACTAATTTGGTGCACACATGTGTGAGGATGTAATTAGGGATAAATTTGCTTAGAACTCTAATTAAACATATTTAGATGATAAAGTGCACTTAAGTGAAAAGTGACTTTCAAATTAGAATTCTAATTAACATAATTAGGGTTTTTGGAGGGAATGGTCCCATGGGAGCCCTAATTAGGCATAGGAAAGGTCTTAAGTGGCCTTAGGGAGCTAGTAGGTAGCCCTTTTATGAATATAAGGTGTTTTGGATGTAATTGGTGTAGTTTTGTTGTAATTGGTATAGTTTTGTATGATTTTGTGCCTACAAAAAACTAAGCTAGCTTATGATGGTCTATGATGGCCTATGATTGAGAATGTGTGAATTTTGGGTGTCTACACTAGAATTAGAGATCCCAAAATATTCAGTATTGATGATTCCAAATCTAGAGACCTTGAGCCAATCAATATTGAAGTAAGGTCAAACTCTTGCTTATTTTAAGGAAATATATTTAGATTTTATTATATAGTTTTGGAAGGAAAAAATCATAAATTTTGCTTATAAATAGTGGTTTCATATTCATTATAAGGCATTGAAAACTTCATATCCATGCCTAATATCTAGACTTATGTGTATTTTATTTCGCTTTTCTTCTATGTATTATTTTGGACTCAAACATTGAGGTATTTTGTTAATATCATTCGAGCCTCTTTTGGTCTAACATATCTACAATGGTAATATTATAATATATAAAAAAATAAAGGGCTAATTTCACTTTGTCTATTTCTTATATATATCTTCTGCATAAATGATTATGCTATATTGAAATTGTGTTCATTTTTCCAGTTGTTAATGGATGATGCATGTTTTTAGTTCATTTCAATAATACATAGAGGAATATTTTGATATTGGAACATTACCTCTATTAGATTAGGATTTGTTTTTGGCATTTATCTCTCTTTTCCTTTGATGTATTAAAGTAGTTTAGGAAGGTGAACATAAAGATAATATCAAATAAGGATCCATCCTTAGAAAAATCTTGGATTTTTCCCATGAGTCATGTTACACACTCATGGAGCTTCTCACTATGTCATTCAATTCAAGGTATGTGTGTTTGGTGTATCTATCTACCCCAATAGATGGTCATGATATTATTAGTGACCAACACCTAAAATATCTTTACAAAATATGGTAAGTATAACTACACCATACACTATGAGAGTGCATGCATATTTCAAAAAATATTCACTATTTTCATAAACTCAAGTAGCACTCATAACTTTATTTATCCCAACATGCCAAAATAAGAAAATTACTACTTGTACCCATGAAACTACTTTGAAATCATAATAGCCAATAGATTTACTCTTTTCTATAAACACAAATATTGTAATCTCAAGCTTACTGTTTAAGAGTATAATATAAAAATCAATATATTTTTGCTTCCATATAAAGGGTATGATATAGTTCTAGGCACTCAATGGTCATACACACTAGGTCCTATATTATGGTACTTTTCAAAAATATGGATGCAATTCATAATAAATGATAACTAATACACTCTCAATGGGTTTATAGTTGGACCAACAAGATTCATCAATTCTCACCACATGAAAAACTTACACAAAAATGATACTTGGGGAGTCATGGCTCATTTTTCATAGTACAATTTGTATAAGTTAATCAAACCAATCTATCCAAAACATGAAAATATTCCATAATATGTTTACCCAAGTCTTTGATAGCTCTTAAATAATTGATCATAAAATAGTAAAATTCTAGGGAATATACCACCCAACATTCATCCTTATTGATATTGTTCTACACAAAAATTAGAAATTGTAAAGTTGATCAAATAACTATTGAAAGTAGAAGAGATTAAATGGGTTGTTCAAAAACATGATATTTGTTGGTATCACAAAGGTAAGACACTTATAACTCTATGGAAACTTCAAAAATATTGATTCTAGCAACATTATGGATTTATATTTCCATGGATTTCATTGGGGGACTACCTAAGATAACATGTAAATCAATTATTATTGGTTTTTGTGGATTGTATCTCAAGTTATGCTACTTTTTTCGTCTTCTATATCCCTATCTAGATTCCACCATTAATAAAATAGTCATTGATCATATTTTTTGGCTCCCTCAAATGCCATCCTCTATAGTTTGTGACCATGAACCTATACCCATTAGTAATTTTTGAAAAGAAAATATTCAAGCTACAAAGAACCTAATTGAAGATGAGCTTGGTATACCACCTCTAGATGAAATTTCAAACTAAAATTATTACCAAGTTATTGGAGCCTTATAATTTTTTACATTGGAGAATCAAATGTAGTGGACCAAATGGCATCCATTAAAACCTATCATATCATAACTTCCATGAAATTCTATTGGATCTAATGGCACCAAGAATTTTATGATGGCTTAATCATTCTTCAACCAAAATATATTTTGGATAAACAATCATGATAACTATGCAATTGAACCATTTGTTGAGAATAGAAAAAGCTGGTAATAATTATTTTTAACAATATAATACTAGATCTCTCCCCTAGAATGAACTTATATGTAGAATGCATATTTATACAACAATGTCTCTCTTAGTTTGAAGAGACTTGTTAGAGTTTTCACCCCTTAGTTTTTCACCTTTAGCTTGTCTTTTCATCTTATCTTATACTTATGGGATATATCACTATCCAATCTCATATGCGGTGAACTAATCAATAATTTTCTAATAATTACATAACATAATGTAATATAATTATAGATGGGGAAACCAATGCACCACATATGATTCTTGACTAGATTTGCTGGGAGCTGAGGTGATCACAATGGCTATTATAATCTCTATACTCAGCGATGCCAAAAGGGGATGAATTTACCAAGAACATTTTTAGGACTCGCTCAAAGTCTAGGGTGGGAGTGATTGATGTGTCAATTAAGCATACACCTATTGTTTGGCTTTTCTAAACTAAGCTATAAAAATGAAAGAACGATACAAAACACACAAGATGCAAAATACAATATCTAATCCTATAATTATTTTGTAGTTCAATGCTCTCTAACCCTAAGATTGCAATAAAGGAATTTTTTTTCTTTAAGCAAGGGGACAAGAGAGATGCAAAAACAAGATTTAAAACCCTAGATGCACACTATATGCTTTTATTCTTTCAAATGCCTATAAATTCAATTAAATTTTTTCCCTTTACTTATAATCTAGGTTTTGGATAGAAATGAAAAAATAAAAACACCAAAAAACCTAAAGATATATTAGGGTACTTATTTTATTTGACATCTGATCCAAGATTTATCTTACATCCAAAATATCCAATAGCTTCAAACCTGTAAAATAACTTCACAAAACTCTAAAAAATTTGATTAGCGTTTGAGGGCCTACTTAGGTCACTATAAGATTGAGCTTGGAGGTGCAATAGTCAAGCCCCATTGGTTATGATATCTAACCATTCAAAATTAATACGATCTTTGACCTTTGTAACATGCACAAACAAAGTGAAATAGATATGTAATAGTGAAATGAAATGCAGACATGATGGACACAATAAAACACTGAAAATAGAATGCAAATCATGGTTTTGGGTACAAAAACTTACCCCAAGCTCTAATTTATGAAATTTTTGCCTTGTAAATAGGGAGCATGAATATGGATTACCAAATGTATGCCCCATATAGGTGGGGCATGAATCTAGTTTAGATGCCCTTTTTGGGGCTTAAAACAGTTAAAAATAGACCTACAAAGCAAATAATGTAAACATAGAACTTGATAAGTTGATGGTAAAAGTAAGGAGCAATGAATATGTGGAATAATAAATAAAATAATGTTTATATATCCAATAATAAAGACTCCTCCATTCAATCCCCAAGGGCAACCAACACCAAAGTACAGAACAACCAAAAATAGCAATTTGGAGGAGATGAGCACTTATTAGAATGAGCAAATGAGCAAGTCAAGCATTTGATTATTCAATAAAGTCCTTAGGTAAAAATAGGGGATCCAATACTCTACTTATAAGAGTTTTAGAGGGAAAAACAAGCGGGGAAATACAATTTCACTATGGGCAAGGGCCTATCCCAAAACGGGCCAATGAGGGGAGGGATTTTAGTGAGAAAAATCCCTAAAACACCAAATTTGTGCCCAATAACTATAGGGTGCAAATTTGGTAAGCCAAATTCATGCCCTATATGGACTAGGTGTGAATTTAGTAAAGCTAAGAAAATAATGCAAAGGGAGAGGGCAAAGATGGTCCAAATTTACACTTAGCAAGTTTAGGTGGCTAGCTAAGGGTCTAAGGAAGAATTGACCCAATTTTGTGGGTCAATTTTCCATGTCCACATTTTCCCTCTCTTTGATGCATTTATGGCCAAGTAAATGCATCAAATAAATATGTAGACACCTATGGGTAAAAGCAATGAACATAGAAAGGTGTGGTTAAGTTTGGACGGAGGTGTGGTGAAAAAGGGTGTTAGCCTAAACATCACAAATTTTCATTAAAAATGAGGCATTACTACCATTATTACCTCTAAGGCTAGGGTTCCCCTCGAGTTTTAGAAATAATGTGGTATTTTTAAGGAAACTCAAAATTATAGACCCAGAAGGAAAGAGAGCAATAAACAAGAAAAGAAGAAAAATAAAAAAGAGAGGGTGCAAACAGAAAAATGAAGAGAGAAAAAGATGAAAGGATGACCTACATTTTTTTTTTTTCTGACAAACATAATGAATACAATGCAAAGTGATATGAACTAAATGAAATGTAAGATAAAATTAATGCAGGGTAGAGTGCATAGATGAGCGGATGGAAAGAATAAAATATGAACCTAAAAACACACTTGGAGGACTTAAGATGAACCTTGAAATATCGAAGCCTTTCAAAAATTTGTCTTATATCATGAACATGATCCTATCAATGTATGGAATGACCCATAATATCATCCATATAGTATTGTAAAATATCATACATCATGTCATGAAAAATATAAGTCATAGCCCTTTGATATGTGGCACCAGTGTTTTTCAAGACAAAAGACATGACTGTATAATATAAGGTACTCCATGATGTGATTAAAGCTATCTTGGCTTGATTCTCAAGGAAAACCATAATCTAGTTGTATCCTAAAAAACCATCCATGAGTGAGAGCATTCTATATCTAGTGGTGAAATCTACAATCTGATCTATGTTGGGTAGGGCAAAATCATTCTTGGGACATACTAAGTTAATGTTCGTAAAGTTGGTACATATTCTGATTGTTCCTATATTTTTAGCCATAGGAATGATATTGGATATCCAATTAGAATAGTCGATAGATTTGATAAATTTAACATTAAGGAGTTGTTGGAGCTCCTCCTTGACTAAAAGAGTGACCTTAGGATACATCTTTCTAAGTTTTTGCTTAACAAGATTAGTACTAGGTTTTACTACCAAATGATACATAACAAGGGAGGTATCAATCCCTAGCATGTTGGGATACGACCAAGTGAAAACATCATGAAATTGTTTCAAAAAATTGATCAACTACTCCTACTCATCCATGGACAAGGCTTTACCTAGATTAAGGATTCTAGGGCTCACCTTAGAACCTATGTTAACATCTATGGTCTTCTCAATGATAATGGATGACTCATCCTCAAGAGGAGGTAGGGCAATAATCACTCCTAGTTACTTGAGTTCCTCAAGAGATATAGAACCAAAGTCATCTTGGGAACTAGAAGACTCAACCTATGCAGTGCAAGGGACTAACCCATAAAAGAAGCCACTTTGAGAGATATCCTTATGAGCCATGTCACAAAGAGTGTCACTTTCAGCATACCCCTTTAGGGTCACAACTAATAGAAATGGAGAAAGAGGTCCCTCATCATTTTCACTCCTCTCTAAGCCTTGATGAGATAGAGGTAGAATAGGCCCTTGAAGAAAAGGATTGACTTGATCCTATGATGAAACTTTGATTAATAATTCCTCACTTATGTTTAGAATCTCAAATTTCTTGGTCATGTGATATGAGGAAACTAATGGACATAAATGAAGATCAAATTGAGTTTGTTCAACTAGTGAAAAATATTCAAATGGATGAGGATCACCCAAAATGGTGATAAGTTGATTCTTAAATTCAAACTTCAAACATTGGTAAAAAATAGAAGGGACAACCCTCATTACATGTATCCAAGGATGTCTAAGAAGAATATTAAAATATGTAGGGCAAGACACCACATAGAACAAGGTATCTAAAATCTTATGTCCAACCCTAAGAGGGAAGGATACAATATCGCAAGCCCCTTGAGACTTGTTTTTGAAAGCTTTGATGATGATATCAAACTTAGTTAAGTATTCCTATTTTAATCCAAACTTTTGGAAGAATTGATAAGTGCATAAATTGAGGGAAGAACCATTATCAATTAGGATTTGCTTGATAAAAATTTCCCCAATAAATGTAGTGATGTAAAGGAAATAATCCCCTTGTAAGTTTGAGGAAGGCATATCATCATATGAGAATGTGATATGATGTATCCCAAGAGAATTCACAATATTAGATATAGCACTTTGGGAAATTTCTTGATGAATAGCTTGTTGCCTTGTAGTTGTTGCTACCATGCTAACCACATTACCATAGGGAGGTGGCACCTTCCGATATGACAATTTATTATTTTCCTACTACCCATACTTAGGGAGGGGATCTTGGAAGACCCCTATATAATTATTAGTTATGGGTGCTTATTGAGTAAGAGACTAATTTCTCAGTGGAGTATTATATCGAGAACCTTCTATAATAAGATGACCCTCATCAATTATATCCTAAACCACATGTTTCAACCTCTTAAATCCATTTTTCATGTGACCCTCCAATCTATGATATTCACAATGTTGACCAGACTTATACCAATTGGCCGTGGTATATAGTTGCCTTATGGGAGGTAACTCAATCATATTAGATTCCAAAAGTTGTTGTAGGACCACATTCATAGGTATATTGAGTCCCATAAATTTTCTTTGTGATGGTTTTTGGGGTTGGCTAAGCACTATATTTTGTAGGGTATTAATAACATTTTTAATAGACCTACTATCCATTACCCCATCACCAAACACATACTTACTCTTTTTAGTGGTCCTATCCTCTTTTATCTTAAGCTGGCCTCTTCTTATAAGGGCTTGCTCTACCCTTCTTACCAAATCTATAGCTTGATCAAAATATGTGATGGTTGTAGTTTCTAAAGCATAAGATACCTGTTCTTCTAAATTTATAATGAATATCTCAAGAATTTCTCAAGGAGATAAAGTATATCTCAAGCATCCAACTAGAATCCTCCAATGGAATATAAATTCTTAAAAGCTCTCATCTTTAGCCTATTTTAACATATAAACATCTTTCATACTAACATTATTTTAAACTTAAAAACCAATTCGTTGAACAAACATTTCAGTCATCTCTTAAAAATTTCTCAAATAATGATTAGGCAACTGGTAATACATCTCTAATGCCATACCGCCAAGGCTCTTAGGGAATGTCTTAAGTAACTGTTGGTCATCAAATTTGCCTAGGAAAGGATTTTGGGTAAATGTATGTGCCCTAGTCCTAGACCAACATTGAAAGGCCGAAGGGAAGAGATGCCCCTCGTGCTAATATCTGGAGAAAGGCTGGCTCCTATGCTAAACTACTTCGGTGTTTCAAGATAAGGGTGCAGGAAAGAGATAAACAGAGTTAGGGTTAGAGGAATAAATAAAAAGGGGTAAGGTAAGAGAAATTGGTGATTTAAGGTGGGAAAGAATAGGAAGCATGATCACTAATTGACAACTTGAATAGCAATAAGGAACACCAAGAATAAACAAAAGAAACACAACATCAACCTTCCTATGTATCCTCTGGGCAAGCTCACAGGGATTCTCCTTCTCCTTTTTGTTGAAATTCAGGGTTTAGAGTAAATATGATTAAGACAAGGGAATGTAATAGAAACCACAACCCACCAGGCAGCATAAAATAAAACTAATACAACGTTTTTCCTCCCCTATGTATCCTTCAGGCAAGTTTTAGGGTACTGTCCCCAATCGCACATCGGATTCAGGATTTAGAGTCTCAGTATGCAAATGAAGAAAGACAAAAGAATCAAACATATAAGGCAACATAAAAGAGAGAAATGAAGCACAAAGATCTTTAGTATTAATCATAGGACATCAAGTTACAGCAGCTTTCTAGTAGATAGTTCCCCCCCTTTTTCATTACAATGCCTGGGTTTTAATAGAGGACCCGACCCTCTGAGTCATAATTACACAGCAAGGAGAAGTACGCCCCGAGCCCTGAGAACTTTGCTTCTCGATGCTCTCGTGATCGACCTCTCAAATCTGTTACCAAAATTGGCAATCGCATCGGGTCAACCATGGAAAGATGCATTGATGAGTCGTCTGGACGTCCTTGGTCTCTGGGTGTGGTGCTCGAGCAGCCGCCATGCTCATCGGGTTCTTCATCACCATGCTCGTCGGGTTCTTCATCATAGCTTAATACTTCATTGTAAATAATGATTAGGCAACTGGTAATACATCTCTAATGCCATACCGCCAAGGCTCTTAGGGAATGTCTTAAGTAACTTTTGGTCATCAAATTTGCCTAGGAAAAGATTTTGGGTAAATGTATGTGCCCTAGTCCTAGACCAACATTGAAAGGCCGAAGGGAAGAGATGCCTCTCGTGCTAATATCTGGAGAAAGGCTGGCTCCTATGCTAAACTACTTCGATGTTTCAAGATAAGGGTGTAGGAAAGAGATAAACAGAGTTAGGGTTAGAGGAATAAATAAAAAGGGGTAAGGTAAGAGAAATTGGTGATTTAAGGTGGGAAAGAATAGGAAGCATGATCACTAATTGACAACTTGAATAGCAATAAGGAACACCAAGAATAAATGAAAGAAACACAACATCAACCTTCCTATGTATCCTCTGGGCGAGCTCACAGGGATTCTCCTTCTCCTTTTTGTTGAAATTCAGGGTTTAGAGTAAAGATGATTAAGACAAGGGAATGTAATAGAAACCACAACCCACCAGGTAGCATAAAAGAAAACTAATACAACGTTCTTCCTCCCCTATGTATCCTTCAGGCAAGTTTTAGGGTACTGTCCCCAATCGCACATCAGATTCAAGATTTAGAGTCTCAGTATGCAAATGAAGAAAGACAAAAGAATCAAACATATAAGGCAGCATAAAAGAGAGAAATGAAGCACAAAGATCTTTAGTATTAATCATAGGACATCAAGTTACAACAGCTTTCTAGCAGATAGTTCCCCCCCTTTTTCATTACAATGCCTGGGTTTTAATAGAGGACCCGACCCTCTGAGTCATAATTACATAACAAGGAGAAGTACGCCCCGAGCCCTGAGAACTTTGCTTCTCGATGCTCTCGTGATCGACCTCTCAAATATGTTACCAAAATTGGCAACTGTTACTGGGTCAACCATGGAAAGATGCATTGATGAGTCATCTGGACTTCCTTGGTCTCTGGGTGTGGTGCTCGAGCAGCCGCCATGCTCGTCGGGTTCTTCATCATAGCTTAATACTTCATTGTAAATTGCCAAAAATGAGTAGCGAGCTTACCAAGCATGAAAAAAATGCATTTATGAGGCACTTTATCACCTCAGGAAAATATCTGGCTTGGAGCACGTGTCCTTGAGGTGCTTCGCTACTTTTTCAACTTTGCTTCGCAACGGTCCTGTGTCGAAGTAGATTCTCCTTGATTTGCACTTCGCATGGTGAAGCTTCACAAGATATCTTCAGGGGTGATGGATGTCGAAGCATATCACTTTCACAAAATGCATCTTCTACCTCAAGTGAAAGTACTTCACAAGAAATTTTGCCAATGATTTTCGACGAAGTAGAAATGGTTCACTATCGCAGGACCCGAAGTAGATGCTTCGACGGCTTTTCGATGAAGTATTTTTAGTACTGCGTTCTTTCAAATTCTGCTTCACAAAAATTTTGGCTGAAGTAGCCTTTTGAAATGCTTTGGGTGTGAAGCAGTTTCATTCTTCCTCCTTTGTATTTTACTTCGGCAACACTGCTTCACAAAAAACTCGTCCGAAGTGGCTGCTAGAAATGCTTCGGGCCCGAAGTAGTTTTCTTGCCTTAGCTAATTTGGACTGTGGTTTGGACCTTCCTTCTTCGGTGAAGTTGTTCTTTTGAATTCCGCTTCACAAATTTTTTTTTCAAATTAGCCTTTTGAAATGCTTTGGATGCGAAGCAGTTTCATTCTTCCTCCTTTGTATTTTACTTCGGCAACACCGCTTTGTAAAAACTCGTCCGAAGTGGCTTCTGGAAATGCTTTGGTCCCGAAGTAGTTTTCTTGCCTTAGCTAATTTGGACTATGGTCTGGACCTTCCTTCTTCGATGAAGTTGTTCTTTTGAATGCCGCTTCGCTCAACTTTCTCCTGAAGTAGTAGTTTGAAGCACTTCGGGCCCGAAGTTCTTTCTATCGCTATCCTTGTATTTTACTTTGGCAACACTGCTTCACAAAAATTTCAACCGAAGTAGTGCTAGAAATGCCTTAGGTGTGAAGCTCTTCTTGTTTTCTTTCGATGAAGCTCTTTTCTCTAGCCTACTCGGTAGCGAAGCTCTTTCTTTTTTATTTTCTATACAAAGGGGTGGCGTTGAAAGCCAAAATTGCTACAGCTTTTCAAAGAAAAAACTTTACAAAACAAAATTTGATTTCTTTTTCTACCCCTTGAGAAATGTGACAAAGTTGTCAACATTCTTGGTGGCTCGCAGTGCAATGAGCTTGTCTCGGTGGGAGAACCCCTAGCTTTGATCCATTGGGCCAGAGTCCCCTCTAGATACTTCTCCTCCTTCTCCCTCTGGGATTGTTTCTGCAACTGGTTCTCCTTCTTTTTTTGCTTCCTCTTCCTCCTCTGCTCCTTCTTCTTCCTCTTCTACTCCTTTTGATGGCGTGGCCTCATGCTACAGTGATGGGATAAGATGATCATGAATTTTCTTTATGGTTTGGTGAACGTGAGCCCAAACCCCTTTCTAAAATGGTTCTTGGTCCTCAAGTGCCTTGACCAAAACATGGAACCGATCGATCTGCCCTATATCGACATGTTTGATTCTTATGCTTAGGTCATTCAGGCAAGCCATGATTTTGCAGTGTCTTAGGATGAAGTTGGTGACTTGTCCTTCTATGACTGGCTCCTCCCATTCATCTATTTCTACGATGTCACTTTTGAAATGGAGCCACACCAGCTTAAGTTCTTCATAGGTGAGAAGGTTCTTGTCATCGTCAGTGAAACTTGGGAAACCTAAGGAAGCAAGGTCCTCAAAGTAACCCATTGATGTGCGCTGCTCCTACTCAAATGTATCTAGGAGGTCCTTCGCCTTCTATGCTTTCTTCACCTTAGAGAAGAAGGCACGAACATTGGCTTGGGTAGTAGACCAATCCCTAGCCATTCGACTCATAGCAGCAACTTGTAGGTCCTAATATCTAATACTTTGGACTTCAAAAGTAAGCTTGAGTCGCATTTTGATTTTCTATATCACTTCATCTACTATTGGCCCTTTCTTAGCAATGGCATGTTGGGCTTCGATGACATAGATTAGAGTTGATAGGGCACTGGAGGCCTGCGATCTGAAACCTTTGAGTAGGTGTGAGCGAATTTCCTTGATTCTGCCTCTGTCAAACATCTCCAGGTTTACTTTTTTGAACAATTGCGGGTGAGCCTGCAAGATCTTGTGCTCCAGCTCTTTGGATTTTAGCTCATTTTTGGCCTGTTTCTGTGCTTAGTGCTCATTCAAAGACTTCAATTGTAGTATCTGCTATTTCAGGGAGTGTGTTTCTTTCTTCATTAGTTTACACTGTCCTTGTGAATCCTCCAGCTTGGAGTGGATTCTAGCCAACTCTTCCTCCAACTTGATGTTGGCACTCTCTGCTTCAATCCTGTGCTGATTGGCAATATTTGCATGTGCTCAAAAAGTCTCGATCCTGACATGCATGGATGCAGATTCGTCATCTATATCTAAATGCTCTAGGTCCTTGGTTTTCTCTTAGTAATCATAGTCAGTTGGAGTCATTTCATCCAGAGGCTTTTGGACCTTAGGGACCTTCTTAACTTTATGTAACTTTACACCCTTCAAGTCGAAGACAGCGCATTTTTCAACCTGGGCCAGAGATCACCCTCTTTTCTTCCTTGCCTCCTTTAGCATTTTCTCTGTGTTTTGTCAAGCTAAGAGTAGCTTCTTAGCTAGGGGAAATTCCTTTATTGAAGATAAATCTATTTCAAAAAAGGTTGGATCTCCAGCCAAAGGTGTGAACAAATATAAAGAATTTACAGGGAATGATTCCCCAGATGGTTCAAATACGGGTGTAGCAGGGGCTTTGGAAAGCGAGACTATGCTTTTAGCAATGGGAGAGTGGGCTACGAGGCTGGGCATTGGGACACTACCTTCGCCTTAACTTAGAATTGAAGGAACGACGACATGGGTGGGTGAAGTGGTTTCAATGGGCTTGTCCTGGTCAGATGACTCGGGTGGAGTGGAGCTATGCAGGGTTGGACTGGAAATGGGTAGTACATGAGTGGGTGATTGACCTTGTAGGGTATGGAGAGATTGATGAGGACCTTCAATAGAGACCATAGTGGATGTGTCGAAGACCAATGTAAAAGGAAGAGAGTTCGTACCTATGTGCCCTCCTGGGAAAGTGGTCATGGTGACATCCTAGGTGGTTGGCTCTTGTTACTTTTGGGATTCAACACTTTTGACCTCCACAATTTCTACTTCGAGGTCTCCTTCTTATTGGAGGAGCTCCTCCACATCAATGACGTATATATCAGGGACTGTCTCAGCACTTGGTGGCCCCACATATTTGACCCTTGCTTCATCCAAGCCTGATGTAGGTGATTCAGCAGGAGTGCTTGCAGGCTTCGTGCGAGGTTGCTTTGGGTGGCTCGAAGGCACTTGAATTTTCTCTTACCTATTTCTTTTCTTTCTATCCAATGGTTTCTTTGCCTCTTTAGTGCTTGTGTCATGGATCTTCGATGGTCCCTATGGCAGCGCTGCTAGCATAGCATTGGCCCCTACTTCTTCTTCTTCTTTCGAGGCATCTTTAGCTCCTCCTAGGCTTTCGCTTGATCTTGGGGTAGCTGGGGGAACAAAATTTGCAAAGGATATAGACTTCCAAGTTTCAACATTGGTTTCATGAAGAATCATGAAGTCCTTATCCGATGCCAAGAGTCCATAAGAGTTCATTTTTTGGTGATGGACTCTCATTATCCACCACTCCTGAAGCTTTTCCTCGCTCCAATCCTTCAATTCCTCCTTTAAATCGTCTCTCGCATTTTTCCAAAATGTGGATCTTGGAGTTAGGAGGGGGTACTGATCAGGGTCGAACTCGACCTCCATGGGGTAGAACTCATGCCAGGGAGGTAATGTCTTCATCCTCTCCATATGCCACTCTAGATCCTTCCCATTGGGATTATTCCTTTGTTCCATAATTTTGGGGTGGGGGCAAATGTGGAAATTCTTAAATTTTAAGTGATCCCTCATTACTCGCAAAGGATCATAGAGACATTGTTGAGGAATCTAGAGTAGGCAAAAATTGGTAAGCTTTTCCTCCAAGAACACGTTCTTTTTTAGGGCAAAGACTTTGATTACACCCATCCTAAAAGGGAAGTCACAGGTATGTGCCCACTTCTGGCCGTGATCATATACTGAATTTGTAGAATCGCTCTGTCGAGCGACTTCCAATGCAAACTGATATTTGGAGGGGTATACTGGTAATAGGAGGGCTTCCCTATGAAACCGAATAAGTAAATCACCAGTCCTTGTGTTAGTTGGAAAATGTCTCCCTTTTTTTCCTACACCACTTTATCTCTTAAACTAAGGGGCACCCGAGGACAAGAACCTTTCAACAGATGCATGGCAAGTCCCAAAAATTACTGATTAAAAGAATAATAGGACTCTGTCCTCAATAAGAGGGGAGTCCATTGATACACTAGTAGAGGATTTCCATCCTTGCTTCTTGTACAAATGATGATATGGGAGAATCACTTATGAACCTGGTAGAAGTACAACCAGATAAGAAAAGAACAGGGAGTGAAGTACTGGCCTGTTGTCGAATTTTTTATACTGGTGAGTCTTATGTGCAAGGTTCGGGCCACCCATTTGCCTAGTCAAAGAAAATTGGGTTGGTGTTTGGACTTGAAGCATCAGGGGCATAAAATTCCCCTCTTGAAATACATTCGACCAAAGACACTTGCCAGGGCTGCACCGAAGCATCTGTTGACAAGCCTGCCACCCATGCAATGATGGAGAAAATATCAATGTTTTTGAAAGCCACCAAGGGTAAGGGAATCTGGGGTAGCTTGTTTGAAGGTAGCCCGCTCTTGAGATTCTCGCATAGGAATTTCAATATGTAGTTTTTGGAGGTGAATCTCTCCATTTGTTTGCTTAAGATGACATTGCAAACCGAATAGCCCTTGGGTGGACCTTGTTGTGGTGCGAAGGCTGCTTGTACATCTTCCTTCAGGATGGAAAATATTTTGTGACCCGAAGCATCTAACACTTGCCTGGATGCAGGCTGGTAATTTTGTGCGATAGCATGGATCAGCTCATGACAATGGTGAGAAGGTGGGTTAAAAACTAGTAAATATGAGAGTAATATGCAGTAGCTCTCTTATTTTTTGGGGTGAGTGCTCGTCATAAACTCTATGGTGCGTCAGAGGTTGGATACACCCTTAGAGAGCTGTGTGTCTCTAATCTTCTCCCACCCATCAATTGGTGGTTCTACAAGCTGCTCCTCCTCCGAGTCATCCCCTTCTTCTATTGGCTACTTTTTTGGGAGAGGTGGGAGACTTAGCTTCTTTAGAGCACGCTTTTTCTCTTCCTTGCCCTTCTTGGTTTTTTTGGGGCCTGCAACTTCGGGCTCTTTCCCTTTCTCCTTGGATTTTTTCTTTCCCATGTTGAAAATGATGGCGGAAGAGTCCTTGATATAGATAGCTTCAATGCGAATGACTAGATGCAAAGGGTAGGAGGATTGCAGAGTATCTGAAGGTTCTTAGTCTAGCTTGAACTGATGGAAAAATAACTTCCCTCTTGCTAGGACTTCGTGTTTTATAACCTAAAAAGGCAACCACCTAAATTTATGGCACCTACTAAAATTAAATTTACACCTCGGATGAAAGAGGCTGCCATATTCTTAAATTGATTCTACAGCGACATGGTACACAGGGCCACATGCTTTGATGATTACACTTTGTATTGGAGATGCAACCCACTGCCACCTCGTACCTTGGCGCTAGCTTTTCTTTTCCCCTTTTCTAACTAAATTGCCTTGGGAAGTGCTCCACCACCTTTTGCCTTAAATTCATCCACTTCGAACTCCTTTCAAGGCTACTGTCGGCAAGTTCTCTGAGGCATGTTTCAAATTCTCCACCTCACACGTTGTTGGTTCGACGAAGTTGAACTCAATGTTGAAAAATGCTTCACGAAGAATCTTTGGTTTGGATTGCCTTTCGATGCTTCGGGCCCGAAGTACTTTTCTTTTGCTGCACTACTACTTTGCATCGAAAACTACTTCACAAGAGCTCTTTTAAAATCTCCTTTGCAAAAATTTTGCCCGAAGTGGCTGCTGAAAATACTTCGGGTGCGAAGCTTCTTTCGTGCCTTTGTGTGAATTTTGGTTCAGCCCTTCCAAGAGTAACATGCTTCGCAGTGAACCTTCTTGCAACCGCTACTTCACATAAAAGTCCTCGAAGGGGATTTTGAAGTGTAGTACTTGGATTTTGCGATCTTGGAACAGGATGTATATACAAATGCAAATTATATACAAAAGTACATATACACATTTTTTTTTTTTTGTTGAAGCAAAATTGTGCTTTACCTTAGCGGTGAAAAGTCTTCAGATGAAGACCATTGACAGAGATTGGCAAAACCTGGCCAACTACATCTTTGAGGATGAAAGAGTTAGCCAAGTTCACCTTCACAATTTTGAACATCCCATCCTAGAAGGCATCCATCTTGTCATGATTCCCAGGCTTGGCCTTCCAGGAGTCCCACTTCCATACCAGATCTCCCACATTGAATGTGCGATCGGATGACCTTTTCTTGAACCAGTCTTGAGTGACCTGAGCATGCTTAGTGAAGTTATGATAGGATTCTTCATGATCTTCCTCTAGTTGCAGCAGCTGAGCTAATATTTTTTCTATTGGACTAACTCCATCTTCTGCTTGTAACAGCTCTAATACAGGGATCTCCACATGGATAGGTAATATGGCCTCCTTATCGTAGACCAGGGCATAAGGTGAAGTTTTTATTGACTTCTTGACAGAAATTCGATCGACCCACAAGGCCTGATCTAGAAGGAGATGCCAAGTCCTTTTGTTTTGCTCTATAAGCTTCCTTAGCACCCTCAACAAGGTCTTGTTGGTGGATTCTACCAATCCATTACCCTATGGATAGTAGTTGGAGGATATTTTATGATATATCCCATGTTTGTAGAAGAAATCATTGATTTTGGCCCCTAAAAAATCGGGACCATTGTCCATAATGATGGATTCGAGAATGCCGAACCTGGTGATCAAACCTTCAAGAAAGGTTATAATGGTATCCTGATCAGCATGCTTAGTAGGAACTGCTTCGGCCCACCTATTGAAGTAGTCAGTTGTGGTCAGGATGAACTTATGTCCCATGGAGGAGTTCGGCGATATGAACCTTATAAAATCCAACCCCCATTGCTGAAAGGGAGTTTCTACTTGTATCGGATGAAGGGGCATCGAAGAATTTTTGCTTCGACCAGTGAACTTTTGACACTGCTCGCATCTACGGCAAATGGTGAAGGCATCGAAAAATAGTGTGGGCCAATAATAACCCGCCATAATGATATTTAGCACCATTGTTCTCCCTACGAAGTGACCTCCAAATAGTCCTAAATGAAATTCTCCCAGAACTCTCCCTTTATCATCATCTTTGATGCACTTAAGAAGGACACCATCAATGTTTCTAAAAAATAGGCCTTCAGGGCATAGAGTGTATTGAGAGGACCGAATCCTGAAATGCCTTTGCTACGAAGCATTTAGATGTAGAGGAAACCTACCGGTGTTGAAGTACTTGATTATATCATTGACCCAGTCCTTTTCATTCACCTCTTGGTTCACAAAGCATTCTTCGGCTGGCGAGTCGTCCCATCGAGGTTTTGTTGCTTCGGTTGCTGTGCTCTTCGCCAATTCTTGACATAATGCATGACCGCAAACCAATTTAGTGGGCTTGATCTCAATTTCAAATTCTTGTATCTTGTTCACCCAGCTGGATCTCTTGCTTCCCAATTCTCCTTGGATGATGAAATTACGCATTTCGGGGTGAATGACAAAGATCGTAACCCGACTCTAAGAGATAAACTGCTTGAACTTCTTGAGAGACTTCATTACTGCATGCACCTAACACTCTATGAAATTGTATTTCTCTTCATGGGGATTGATCACCTGGCTCAAAAACATGATGGGACGCTCTTCACCATCTTCCCCCTTTTGTGTCAGGACCACAGCATAACTTTCAGGTTACCCTATGGCATATAGGATAAAATATCAACTGTAATCAGGGTTGACTAGGACTGGCACCTGAGCGATTCGAGCCTTAATCTCTTCGAATGCTTCCCTTATTTCTTCCATCCAGATGAATTCAGTGTACTTCTTCAAAAGATCATATATTGGCTTGATAACTTGGGTGAAATCAGGGACAAACTTCCTCATGAAGTTGATCTGGCCAAAGAAATATTGAAGTCCTTTCTTGTCTACTAGGAGTGAGAGCTTCATTATAGCCTTGGCTCTGTCGAGATCTACAACGAGACCCTTTTCTGATATTGCATACCCTATCAACCTTCCTTCGCTAACTATGAATATGGACTTCTTCAGATTTATTGAGATGTCGAACTCATAATTTCTCAAAAATTTGTTGCAGGTATAGTGGATGATCCTCCCTTATTCATGAGAAAATGGTCATGTCATCTAGATAGATGATGATAAATTTATTTAGGAGCTCACCAAAAGCTAAATCCATTTCCCTCTGGAAAGTTGCACCAGAATTCGAAAGGCCAAATGGCATTCGCTGATAAGTAAATGTTCCCCACTTGGTGGTGAACGCTGTTTTATGCTAGTCTTCATCCCTGACCCAGATCTGATTGTACCCAAAGAAACCATCGAGTAGGGAGAAGCATTGAGCTCCTGCCACTGAGTGCAAAATCTGATCGATTTGCGAAAGAGGATAGTGGTCCTTGAGAGAATCCTGATTTAGGTTGCGAAAGTCCATGCACAGTCGTATATCTTCATTCTTTTTTCTGATAGGGACCAGATTCGCTACCCAAGAAGAATGTTTGATAGGATAAATTATCTTTGCCTCGAGCATTTTTAGGAGTTCGGCCTTCATCAAGACCTCGATCTTTGGATTAACTGGCCTTTGATTTTGAAGGAAGGGTTTGACCCCCTCCTATAATTCAATTGTGTGCTGGATGAGCCACCGATCATATCCTCTGAGGTCTTGGTAAGACCAAGCAATTATGTCAAGAAAATATTTGCATAGAGTCTGGATCTGTTCTATCTCTTTCGAAGTACAGTCCGTTCCAACCTTTATTGCTTTTTTGGGTTCAAGCTCTAAATCTTGATACTGCTTTTCATTGACTTTGATCATGTGGGAGATTGCTCGATCATTCTAATCAAAGAGGCTTTAAAAGGTGATTAGTCCCTTGGGAACGTTGTTATTCTTCAATTGAACCAACCCTTCATATTCTTCTTCATCAGGGCTTCTGTCTTTGACTGTAGCGGCTTCTTGAATCATGAAATTTATAATCTGCTCATCATTGTCAAAGACTTGCCAATGTAGGTCTTTGTCTAGGATAGAGGGCCTATAGATCATCCTCATAGCTCTGGGCTTGTGCACCATGTCTTCCGCTGGAGAGTACTTGGCTACGATGGATGCCAAAACATTAGCATGTCGATTCTTTTCTTGTGGGATAGACTGTAGATTGAGAGACTCAAACTGATCAAACATGTCCCATACCCTGTTGCGATATGACTTAAGATAATGCTTCTTTGAAATGCACCTGTTTATGACCTGGTTGCATACTAGTTTAGAATATCCAAATATTTGGAGGTGCTTTATACCTAGCTTGTTAGATTTCTTGAGTCCTAGGCACAATGCTTCATATTCTGCTGCATTATTGGTGCAGCTCCATGTCAACCGGTAGCAATACTCCTTTTGCTCTCCGAATGGTGAAACTAGAAGAATCCCTACCCCAACGTCATTTTTACATTGGGTGCCATCAAAGAACAACTTCCATAGTCCTTCTTGGGAACTTGTTCTATTCTCTAGTTGGGTGTGTTTCTCAGGCTTGGTGATCGCATAGCATCCTATCTCGATCTCTATCATGGCATTAAAATCTGCCAATGAGAACTCATCTTCATGACTTCGTTGCATAAGAGATTGCTCGACCAGGTCTACTTGCTCTACTTGCTCCACTATCGTATTCACTGGATCATCGCTTTCTTCCTCGGACATCTTCTGCACAAGGAAGGAAGAAGGCTTCTCATTATAGATTTTCATCTTCTTTCCTTTGAATGGAATTTCTATATGAGAGTAATCCATTACAGGTAACCGCCCATTTTTGCTGTGAATTCCCTTGACAAGCACAAACTGAAGTATGGCTCCAGGTTGACGACTACTACCTCTTGTATGACCGTGATCTGAGGTATCTTATGTAGTCGAATAGGAATGTCTTTGATCACTCCTATAGTTTTTACTGGGGTACCATACAAATGGAGCACACCATGGCTGCTCCACGTATATTCCATCCCTCTCTTCATAGAATTCTTTCGACATGATTGTTGTAGTGGCCCCAGAGTCGACCATACAGTTATGTACAATATACCCTTCCATCTATAGTGACAGGTAGAATGGAGGTGGTCTGTTCTTCCCCGTAATGGATGTAGATAGGGCCTGTACAAGAGCAAGCGATGCTGCCTTTTTTGTCTTAATCATATTCAATGATTCTTGCAGAAGGTCCACTTGTCCAGGTAGTTGAAGTGCATCGTACAAGCTGATCTTGGCTGGAATACTCTTTAAATCCTCTATAATGTTGTATGTCAGGGAACTGAGCACTTCTAGTTCCTTTCTTAGCTCATATCTGGTGTGATACAGCTCCATAGTTTCAAGTCTTTTTCACTTAGTTAGTGAAGGAAATTTGAGTTTTTCCCTAGCCTACTCCTTAGTTTCTGCCTGAGGTGGTTCGGCAGAGGCCTTTTAAGCTTTTTCTTTGATTGGTGTAGGTGGAGGAGCTTCGTTCGGGGTCAAAGAAGATGATTGTACCTTTTTGGGTTGAGCATGCACTTTTAAGGGAGCCATCTGAGTAGCATCTACTTCTATCACCTTCCTTCCTCCTCTGGTAAGCACTGCAATCGGATCTTCTTTGCCAATCACCAAGTTCTGACTCATTTTCCTGATGATGTTGACTTGATTGCCATGACTACTGCTCACTAGTGTCTGTATATAGTGTTGGTGCAACATGCAGGCATTCTCTTCATGCGGATCATTGTACGTAGAGCACCAATATACATAATCAGAAGTGCTCAGAGATTCATCAATCATAGCATTTCTCGCTAAAGCCTTCCCCTGCTGGAATGCTTGGTCTTTAATAAGCGCAGGCGTAGGATAAGATCTTCTTGGTAGGAATTATTGTTGCGCTTATTTATTCTTTGCAATGGTTATATCGTTGGACAATGTCTGAACTGTGGAGTTCAAAGACTGCATTTCTTGCAGGATTTTGGATTGCATATCATCGACTTTTGGAATCGGAGGTAATGTAGCCATTGTTGGTATTGGAGGTAGGGCAAGGGGTTGAAATAGTGTTGGAAGTATAGGGAATGGCAAAGTAACCGTGGGCTATGGAGTCAAAAATGTGGGAAAATGAATTTATGGAGTAGTGATCTAAGACATAATGGGATTTGGGTTCCAAGATGAGATCGGGAGTGCAGGGGTTGTAGAGATCTACGAAGTGGCTGCGCTCGCATACTAGTATTGAGGAAATTCAAGAAGTATGGGCATCGACATCCTTTGTGGAAGCTTGCCCATAGCTATCAAATCCTTTTCCGACCTCTTGGCTAATTCATACAACTTTGGAAAAGTATTGATGTTAGAATATCTTACCATGATACTAATATCAAGGTTGAAATCTCAAAGGAAGTAGTATGTTGTAGCTTTTTTGGCTAGCCGAAGCCCAAATGGTAATCTCTGCTAGGTTCAAACGAACCTAATATTGAATTTTGTGATCTCTTCTTACGGATGCCTCTGGATTGAAGTGAACTGATGTAGGAGATAGGTAGGGTTAGAGGACTCATTGAAGTTTCCCATCAACTTCCTGGCTAACTGGTCCCATCTCGTAATAGTACCAGGTGGTAAATATCTATATTAGTAGAGGAGTTTTCCTCTAAGGGAAAGAACCAGAAGCTTTACCATCACTTGCTCTTCTATGATGTCATGGATCGCTGCTAGAGATATTATATCCTAGATGTTCCCTAGAGCAGTATTTCCAATTCCATCGAATGTCAAGATCTTCTTAACAGTAGCAGGTGGCACTTGCCCTTGTCCCAATAGATTTAGTGGTGACAAGTAATCCCATGATGGGAACCTGGGTGGTGGTGGCTGCTACATTTGTTGTTGCTATTGTTGTTGTTGTTGTTGTTGTTGTTGTTGTTGTTGTTGTTGTTGTTGTGCCATACTTGCTCCTATATTTTGAGAAATAGGAATCCTCGAAGCTCCTCATTGATTGCTAATAGGATGACTAATAGGAATGGAGGCACTAGGACACTTCAGTGAGTTGGGAGGATTGGGAGGAAAAATAGATGTTGTGCTATTAGAAGTTAGGCCTTGTTCACTAACAACAGCCTCTTGCAAGGATGTTCCACGTAATAGTGACTCGGGGGTGACCAACCTTGATTGCTCCCCAAAAGCATCGATATCTAGTTCAAAGAACTCATTTTTCTCTCCTCTATTCCTAACTCTCCATATTGTTTGCATGAAGGCACAAACTTTGGTACTGATCTTTTTGACTTAAAGATTCTAGGGTAAACAGAGTCACCAGATGCTAAGAGTCTTTCGATAATGAGAGCATCGGATCTCACTACCACTAGTCAGGTAAGACTGACCAGGTCACACCGGGAACTAATTAGAACTGTTGGCCCCGGTGTAGACGGGTTTGATATTTGCACTTAAAATATGGGACCTTGGTCCCATCGGGCGTGCCAAAAACTGTTGGTCATCAAATCTACCTAGGAAAGGATTTTGGGTAAATGTATGCACCCTAGACCTAGACCAACATTGAAAGGCCGAAGGGAAGAGATGCCCCTCGTGCCAATCTCTAGAGAAAGGCCAGATCCTATGCTAAACTACTTTGGTGTTTTAAGATAAGGGTGCAGGAAAGAGATAAACAAAGTTAGGGTTAGAGAAATAAATAAAAAGGGGTAAGGGAAGAGAAATTGGTGATTTAAGGTGGGAAAGAACAGGAAGCACGATCACTAACTGACAACTTAAATAGCAGCAAGGAACACCAAGAATAAATGAAAGAAACACAACATTAACCTTCCTATGTATCCTCTGGGTGAGCTCACAGGGATTCTCCTTCTCCTTTTCATCAAAATTCAGGGTTTAGAGTAAAGACGATTAAGACAAGGGAATGTAACAGAAACCACAACCCACCAAGCAACATAAAAGAAAACTAATACATTGTTCTTCCTCCCCTATATATCCTTCAAGCGAGTTTCAAGGTACTGTCCCCAATCGCACACTGGATTCAAGATTCAAAGTCTCAGTATGCAAATGAAGAAAGACAAAAGAATCAAACATAGAAGGCAACATAAAAGAGAGAAATGAAGCACAAAGATCTTTAGTATTAATTGCAAGACATCAAGTTACAACAACTTTCTAGCAGATAGTTCCCCCCCTTTTTCATTACAATGTATAGGTTTTTATAGAGGACCCGACCCTCTGAGTCATAATTACACAGCAAGGAGAAGTACGCCCTCGAGCCCTAAGAACTCTGCTTCTCGAGGCTCTCGTTATCGACCTCTCAATTTCGTTATCAAAATTGGCAACTATGACTGGGTCAACCATAGAAAGATGTATTGATGAGTTGTTTGGACGTCCTTGGTCTTCAGGTGCAGTGCTTAAGCAGCTGCCATGCTCGTCGGGTTCTTCATCATAGCTTGATACTTCGTTGTCAATTGCCAAAAATGAGCAGCAGGCTTACCGGGCATGAAAAAAATGCATTTATGAGGCACTTGATCACCTCAAGAAAATATCTGGCTTGGAGCACGTTTCCTTGAGGTGCTTCGCTACCCTTTCAACTTTGCTTTGCAATGGTCTTGTGCCGAAGCAGATTCTCCTTGATTTGCACTTCGCATGGTGAAGCTTCGAAAGACAGCTTTGGGGGTGATGGATGCCGAAGCATATCACTTTCACAAAATGCATCTTCTACCTCAGTTGAAAGTACTTCACATGAAATTTTACTGAAGCAGATGCTTCACAATGATTTTCGATGAAGTAGAAATGGTTTGCTATCGCAGGACCCGAAGTAGATTCTTCGGCGTCTTTTCGATGAAGTGTTTTCAGTACTGCATTCTTTCAAATTCTTCTTCGCAAAAATTTTGGCTGAAGTGGCCTTTTGAAATGCTTCGGGTGTGAAGCAGTTTCATTATTCCTCCTTTGTATTTTACTTCAGAAACACCGCTTCGCAAAAAACTTGTCCGAAGTGGCTGCTGGAAATGCTTCGGGCCCGAAGTAGTTTTCTTGCCTTAGCTAATTTGGACTATGGTCTGGACCTTCCTTCTTCGATGAAGTTGTTCTTTTGAATTCCACTTCACAAAAATTTTTGCCGAAGTAGCCTTTTGAAATGCTTCGGGTGTGAAGCAGTTTCATTCTTCCTCCTTTGTATTTTACTTTGGCAACACCACTTTGCAAAAAACTCGTCCGAAGTGGCTGCTGGAAATGCTTCAGGCCCGAAGTAGTTTTCTTGCCTTAGCTAATTTTGACTGTGGTATGGACCTTCCTTCTTCGGTGAAGTTGTTCTTTTGAATGCCGCTTCACTCAACTTTCTCCTGAAGTAGTAGTTTGAAGTGCTTCGGGCCCGAAGTTCTTTCTATCGCTATCCTTGTATTTTACTTCGGCAACATTGCTTCACAAAAATTTCAACTGAAGTAGTTCTGGAAACACCTCGGGTGTGAAGCTCTTCTTGTTTTCTTTCGACGAAGCTCTTTTCTCTAGCCTGCTTGGCAGTGAAGCTCTTTCTTTTTTATTTTCTATACAAAGGGGTGGCGTTGAAAGCCAAAATTGCTACAGCTTTTCAAAGAAAAAACTTTACAAAACAAAATTTGATTTCTTTTTCTACCCCTTGAGAAATGTGACAAAGTTGTCAATAGTAACAACATGTCATCATATATGATATTATAATATGTTGTCCTAAACATTCTTAAATGTTTAATTGGATATTCCATTCCCTTATAGATATGCAAAAACATCACTTGTAAATTCTTAGCGTAGAGCCTAGAGGTAACAATAGGGTCTAAGGGATGATTGCACATTTCTCTATAGTTGTAGGTGAAACTAGGCAGCTGAATCATGTCCACTCTAAAAACCAATTGTTTCACCATATTGGTTAAATTTTTCATATAAGGATTGTTTTTGTGCAATGTCCTTAGATTTCCTAAGGGAGGGGTATAGGTAGGTTGTTGAAAATATACTTAGATCATGTTGTAGGCACTGATACCATTATGGTATGTGGTATATTACTATGGGAGATAACTAACAATTGGTGCAACAGAAGCATGAATGATGAGATTAGCTGAATGAGGAGGAAATTGAACATAATATTGACATGCACTACTAGTTGGAGGAACTTACAAAATTCTTCCAATGTTGGTGGTCATAATAGTGTCATATTTTGGTTTAGGACACATATTAACATGATGTAAAGATTCATACTACATATTACTATGAATATTACATGGATGAATGGTTTGGTGATGAAATGTTCCAGATTCCTCAAGTTGGGCTTCCTCATTTATAGCTTTATTCAAGGCATATCTATGATGCTTTTATAAATTCCAAAAAATTTAAAATTATTTAAAGATAAGGTTCCCATTGGATCCCTTAGTAGGATCAAGAGAATTACTAGCTTCTTTATTTTCTTCCTCTTCTAGATTATGATTCTCTCTATCAATATGACAAAATATTTTTAAGATGTTCTTTAGTGTTTTCTAATGCTAAACAAATAGAATTAGTGGTCTTATTTAAATATTTTAAGAGAAAATCAAAGGAAGAGGTTTTATATCTTGGCTACTAAGACATGCACTTTATGTCAAGTTTACCATATATGTAGAGGGGGAAAACTATGCATCACATATGATTCTTGGCTGGATTCACTGGGAGTTGAGTTGACTGCAATGGATGTTGTAATATCTACACTTGAGGATACCAAAAGGGAACGGATTCACCAGGAATGGTTTTAGGACTCACTCCAAGTCTAGATTGGGAATGTTTGATGTGTCAATTAAGCATACACCTATTATTTGGCCTTTCTAAACTAAGCTTTAAAAATGAAAGAACAATGCAAAACACAAGGTCTAATACTAGAATGATTTTGTAGTTCAATGCTCTCTAAATCTAAGATTTCAAGAAAGGAAATATTTTTTAATCAAGGGGATAAGAGAGATCCACAAAAAAAATTTAAAACACTATATGAACACTAGATGCTTTTATTCTTTCAAATGCCTAGAAATCCAATTAAATGTTTTCCATTTACTTATAATCTAGTTTTTGGACAAAAATGAACAAATAAAAATACCAAACAACCTAAATATCTATTAGGATACTTATCTAATCTGATGGTTGTGTTAGGATCCTCAATCCTAACATCATTAGTTAGTATTAGTTAGTATTATTAATCATTTAATTATTATATTATTAACTTATAAAGTGACCCATCACAACCCTTCATAATGTGAACCATCACATCTCTTCATATGTGAAACATCATGTCTCTTCACCAATGTAGCTTTAGGGTAGATATATATATTAGGTTGGCCATCCATATCAAATCATCCAAGAAGAAGAATAATTAGCATATATTTTGAGGGAGCCCCCTATAGTGGCAAAGCGATTACAAGGGAGCCCCCTTTGAGTGGCCTGCGATTATTTTTACATTAATTTGTTAATAATTTTATAGTAATACCTTGGGGTCTTACCATTTGGTATCAGAGCCATGTGGGACCTAGTCATGTGGGAATTGCTCAAAGATCTTCATCAAATCACTTCTGTACGTGAGTATCAAACTTGGTTTGAGGATATCACCAAACACAACACAATATTGGATGAATTAATTCTCATAAGTGGCTTCATTAGGGGATTAAAAGAGGAAATTAGAATGGAGGTGACAAGGTTCAATCCCTATACAATGATGCAGACCTATGGATTGGCAAAATTAGCTAAAGATAAAATCAATGCACAACAACGATTAGGGAAACCACTTATGGAAAAATTGTCGACCACTTACATCGCTCCCAAACCTATGCATAATGGAAGGGCACAAAGCACTTACACAACCCCCAAATCTAACCGAACTTTATGAATTAAACATCTTAGCTTTGAGGAGATGAAATAACGACAAGCAAAAGGACTCTATGATAATTGTGATGAACAATTTTAACCCCACCATAAATGTGCTACACTAACATTTTATTTATTGAAGGAAGTTGATCCCTGTATCTCCATAGAGAAAGCAGATGAGGTAGTTGTTTCTGAAGCAACCAGTGCACCTACTCATCGTAATGAAGACAATGAGATCAATGTGCAAGAATTGATTGATGTACCAAGAAAGGATGAGGTAAACCTAAAGTGATCAATGCTAGCCAAACATGCACTCTACAAGACCTACAGATACCTTCCTCACCAATAATGTTTTCTTGCCATATGACCAAACCTATTCGAAACCAATGTAGAGTGACTACACACTCCTTCTCCGTTGGCTCTACCAAGAAACCAAAAAAGGATATGAAATCATTACCATCACTTTTGATACATCATTCTGAAGTATTTGAGGAACCCCAAGGGTTGCCCTCCCATCGTCATCATGATTTTCCTAAGGGATATTCTACTATTGTTCTTGGCAACCCCCTGCTAATGCTTCATCCTTCTTGATATCTCTACCTACGAAAGGATGCCATTAAAAGAGTCCAAGAACTTACACAAATCCTCCTTGGAAAACAAAGGAGAAATCTTCTCACTTTGAGCTTTGAGGACAAAGCTCTTTTTAAGGAGGGTGGCATGTTAGGATCCTCAATCCTAACATCATTAGTTAGTATTAGTTAGTATTATTAATCATTTAATTATTATATTATTAAATTATAAAGTGAACCATCACAACCCTTCATAACGTGAACCATCACGTCTCTTCATATGTGAACCATCATGTCTCTTCACCAACGTAGGTTTAGGGTAGATATATATATTAGGTTGGCCATCCATATCAAATCATCCAATAAGAAGAATAATAAGCATAGATTCTGAGGGAGCCCCCTATAGTGGCAAAGCGATTACAAGGGAGCCCCCTTTGAGGGGCCTGTGATTACATTTACATTAATTTGTTAAAAATTTTATAGTAAGACCTTGGGGTATTACCAGGTTGATCCAAGATTTATCTTTTGTCTAGAATATCCAATAGATTAAATCTTACAAAATAACTTCATAAAATCCTAGAAACTTTGACCAGCGTTTGGGGGTCTGCTTAGGCCACTATAAGACTTGAAGAACATAAGCTTATAATAATATGAGGGGTGAATAGTATAAGATAAAATATTTTAATTTTCAATACAAATGATAACAACAATAATATCAAAGTATAAAATATTGCACACATCATCACACACATGAGAGACATGATTTAACATGGTTCACCCAATATGGGCTACTCCATGAAGAAAATATTTCTTATAAACTTTTCACAATGAATATTTTGGGAATCCAATCTCTATTACAATTTTTATGGACTTCTATCCAAAGGAGACACCAATACCCTATGCTTTGACTTGTGGATATCTCTCCATAAGAGAAACTTTATCCCCACTACTCTGATTTGTGAATTCCTCTCAACAAAAGAACTCTATCCTCTCTGCTTTGGTTTTTTGATCTATTTCCATGAGGGAACTCTATCCCATCTAATATTCTCAACTCTAACCAAATCTACTCAATAATATTCTCACAACACTATTTTAAACCTGCTCACAAGTCTACCTCTAACCTTCTCACAAGTCTACCTCAAACCTACTCAAAATCTGCCTCAAACCTACTCAAAAATCTACCTCTAACCTGCTCAAAATATACCTCAAACTTGATCACAATTATACCTCTAACCTTCTCACAATTCTACCTCTAACCTAATCACAATATCATCTCAATAATGCTCTAATACATGCTCATAATTATTTATAACATATGCTCAAAATATTTCTCAAATATGTAAAAACCTTATTTTCAACCCCAGCACAAGTAGTTCACAATCTATAGCACAAATATTTCAAATCCTTTCAACAACATATTGTTCTCAAATTTTATTCCAATTGTTTCTAAAAAATTCTACATTGAAGCACACAAACCTCACTCAAATATTTCTAACAATGCTTATCAAACAATCCTTTTCACTCCACCTTATGTTCAGAACATTCATTCCAACAAACACTTTAAACAAGGGATGACGTGCCCATACCTCTTTATTTATCTTGTGGAGATATGTCTTAAAATATATATCTCACAAACAATTGATCTTTCTAGTGCCACTTCAAGAGTTAGATATCAAAACACTCTCTCAATACATCCATATGAATTTTTTTCTCAAAAGATATTTCACCATACAAAAATTACAATAAAATATTAAACAAATTTTGTTGGAAATATGAGTAGGTTTTGTTGTCATTGACTTCAAGATGTTAGCACCAGTAAAAGTTAGATTTAGTGAGCAACATCAGTTTAAGGTTCTGTAATCAAGTGCAAAAGAAAGTTTCCTTTCAGGTGGTCAGATTAGGTTTAAAGGGTAAAAGGAAGGCTCAAGAAAAATAATATTATAATAATTTATTATAATATTTTTTTTGGTAAGTTAATTTTATTAATAAAAATGGGGCATTTGAAAGGCACCCCAATGCCTTACACAACAAAAGAGGAACACAAAGAGAAAGGCCTACAACCAACAAAACCAATTTAGAAAAAAACCTTCAGACTGAAGTAACAAGAAAGAAGAAGAAGAAAGATGACAACAGGAGTGTCCTAATCCATGCTTAGAGAGGAGCATCAATTTGCATAGGTGAAGTGACAATAATTTCCAGCATGGTATCCTTTGCTTCATCCTTCGAAGCATCCTTTGGATATTCCTTGAGAACATCAATGCAGGCTCCCTTTGCAATCTCTACCACGTCCTCTTCTTTGGTGTCACCTTTGGCATCAGATGGTACCTCATCAATGGAGATGGTAGGAATGTCCTCAAATGTATCACAAAAGAATAGGAGACTAAGAGCTTGGTGCTATTCCTTAAGCTTCATTATTTCTTTACAAATGGCCATGTGAGCTATTTCCAGATGATCAATTATGGTAGAGGTTGCATGGATGAAAATTTTATGGAGGTACTTTTCAACCAAATCAGACGAATTGGATTTATCCTTAATGGTTTTAATAGATGTGAAAGGAGGGGTTTCAGTAATTTCTTTAAGCTTGAGTCTCTGGGAACATCTAACAGGTGTACTTTCAACCTTAAATTTTTTCCTTATGTTGAAATCAGGATGAGGTTTATCAATCTTATCCTTCCTCTTAGGTCTGGAAACTTTTGGACTGGGAGTTGAGGAAGAATTTTCCTCCTCAGACTCCGGGGTAGGGATGTTTCCTTTGGGGAATTCTTGGAGGAGGAATTTATAAAGGACATTGAAAAGCCCTTGGTGACATAGCAAACCCTCTTCCTTTTAGTCTGAGTGGAAATTATGGTGTAATCTAAGGATAATAGAGGGTAGCGGGTATGTTCATAATTTTGGCTTCATGGAAATGGTTTATGTAAGCCAAATGGAAGCAACAGAGTTGGGACTCGAGATTATCAGCGATAAGGTATTGCATGATGGGTTTTAAAATTTCTTTCCAGGGAGTGGAGAGATGATGACGATATAGAACTTTCTTGTACATCTTGTGAATCACTGAGTTCTTATCAAAATATTTCAGCTTCGC
Source organism: Wollemia nobilis (assembly GCA_028583015.1). Taxonomy (NCBI): domain Eukaryota; kingdom Viridiplantae; phylum Streptophyta; class Pinopsida; order Araucariales; family Araucariaceae; genus Wollemia; species Wollemia nobilis. The sequence continues at coordinate 207,985 of JAQPPZ010002711.1, read as the reverse complement.
TTACCAGTTGTGTTTATTTCTTCTAATCACCTTCCCGTCCAAATCTTGTATCGTCAGGTCCACTAGTAGCTCCATATTAATTTGAAATTCCACATCATGAATAGTAACCAGACCCTTTTTCTAGGACTCAACAAAATCTTTCATCACCTTCTCATAAATGCCCAAAAATAGCTTAAAGAAATCAATAAGTGTGCCTTTGTCCTTCCACAAATCTCTGAAAATGGGTTCAATTTCAAACACCTCAGGCTCAATGAATATGGGTTTTCCTTCCTTCATGGTTGTGGACAAAAAATAGTGAGGAAAACAAAAGGAGTGGATTGGGATAAAAATAATAGGTAAAATAGCAATAATCTGATGGTAAAGCAGAGCATACAGAGGGTCATATAAAAGGAAAGCCTTATTACAGTGCTGGGCTCTGCAGGAAAGCCAGAAAGGATGTTTTGAAAAGGGAAAAACCCCTTGAAGGATAGATATTGGCTAGGGCAGATGACCAGGTGAATTTTTAGGCATCAAACATTGCAACAGGCAAATGAGAGAATCAATGTCAAATGAAACGGTTGACCATTAGGGGTGCTCAAAAAATGAAGCCAAAAAGAGTTTCTGGTGCAAGACACATATGATTGGGATGTTCACCAAACAAGGTCTCAAAACAAATCAACTTGTTAAACGATGGAATATGATTCTCAATGAAGCTAGATTGCAAATATCAAGAAACACAAGAGATGTATGATTAATAATCATGCTAGGCCTAACCTTGGAATTTCGAAAAGAATAGATTATAAAGAAATAAATGCAAGCATGAATGAAGATGGTGGGTATTTTAAAATGTAAATATAATGGGTCATGCTTCCAAATTTTGAGGTAATGCATAGTCCTTGATGGAAGAAACAACAAAGGAACTAGGACATGAACCCAATGCTTCACGTGGAAGGAGTTTTGGGCAATGAACTGAATAAGATTTTCAAGATTCAACATGATTACCATTGCTTTGATCATGTCTAATAAGCTCATCCATCTCAAGAGGTAGAATATCTATCCACGTCAACAATCCTTGGGCGTTTGCTCTAATATATTCCAATCATTTATTTTATCATGTATGACAATATCAGCCACCTCAGGAGGTAGAATGTCGGTCCATGTCAACAATATTTGGGTGTTTGCTCTAATATTTGCCAATCTGTCAGCAATAATGTTAGCCTTCCTATAAGCATGTTGAACAATGGTGTTATGCTATTGATAGAGGATTTGTTTGCTTTCTTCCACAATTGTTCTAATCCTACAACTACTAGGTTTTGAATTTTTTAAATAATTGATGATATTTAGAGAATCTCCTTCCACAATGATGTTCCCTAGAATGTTTTTAATCAATTGGAGGCCTCTCCAAAATGCCTTGGCTTCAATAGAATGATTGGAAATGATGCCCAAAGGTTCTAAGTAAGCAAAAATAGAATTGCTAAGGTGATCATGAATAATTCCTCTGGCTCCAGAATTGCCATAATTTCCTTTAGCTGCTCCATCAAAGTTAAACTTGACCCACCCAATTGGGGAAGGATACCATTTGATGTTGGTTCTCAAAGTTGAAGGATTGACTGGTCTTGAAGAATCAAGGAACATGTTGCAAGAATTTAGGATGGTTTTCTCAAATGGAGGACAAGGAAAAGGATCAAAATGGGCTATAATGAAATTCTCCTTGGCATAGAGGATGATTTTATGAGAAATGATTTCAACATGTAAGGCTTTTTTGTTAAAAATTCTTCTGTTGTGTTCAAGCCAAATTTTCCAAAGGTAATGTTGTAAGCAAAATTTCCAAAGTCCTTTAAGCACGTGATTCTTAAAATGATTGGGCCACTTAAGTAACAACTCAACGATGGAAGGAGGATGAGCTCAAGCCAGTTGGAAATTTAGGAAAAGCTTGCTTACCACCATTCTTGAAAAAGAACAAAACAAGAAAAGGTGAGAAGTAGATTCCCAGTTAGGAAGATAAATAAAACATCTATTAGGAAGAGGAATGACCCATTTTATTAGGTTTTATGTAGGAAGGATACGATATTGAATGTAGAGCCAAGAAAAGAAGATGATCTTGGGAATCAGGTACTTGGTCTAGACCAACTTAAACAGGATATGAGTTTCAAGATGATTGAGAGAAAGAAAATAATCTAATTTGATAGAAAATTCTCCAGAGTCAGTAAGTTCCCAAATAGGATGGTCCTTAGAATCACCAACTGGGATTTTCATAAAATATAAACGAGCTTGCAAACAATAAATTTAATTCTCATGATCTTGGGCCTCAAGTATTTTCAAAGACATGATTCCATTGGTAGAGGATATGAAATTAGCCACTAAAGGACCAACCAAATGTTTAGTTATATTGATTATCCTTTGAAACATAGGATTCTGACTAAGATGAGTATCACCGATCCACTTTTCCTCCCAAAAGAAAATAGATTTGCCATTACCAAGTTTCCATAAGAGCCCTTTTCTCATAAGGGAGCGAGCTTCAAAAATAGATTTCTAGAAAATAGACCCAGCAAAGGGGGCCTCACCATAGAGAAATTTATAGGCTTGAAGATATTTCCTTCTCATGATCTTGACCCAATCAACATTTTCATTGGAAATGAGTCTCCAGGATTGCTTTGCAAGGAGGAAAAGGTTGAGTAGAAAAATCCTTCTAAGTACTAATCCTCCCTGGTCTTTGGGTTTACAAACTTTGTCCCAAGAAACTAGATGAAATCTGTGTTAATTTTCAGACCCTATCCAAAGGAAGTGTTTTTTATTTTTTTCCATTTTTTATAAACATTTGCAGGAGCTTTAAACAAAGAAAGGAAATAGACATGAATACTTTGAATGTAGGCCATGGTGAGAGTGATCTCACCCTCTTGAGACAAAATATTACCTCTCAAGGTGGACAAGTTTTTTGTAGTCTCTCAATAACATTATACCATAGGATTTCTTTAGTATTTCCAGTAAAAAGAGGTAAACCCAGATAGGAAGAAGGCAAATTACCAATGGAGCATTCAAATATATTGGCAATCATGTTTTGTCTTCTTAAAGGAGTATTAAGAAAATATAATTTTCTTTTCTAGAAGTTTATCCTCTGGCCAGAAACTTCTTCATACAAGAGAAGGATACAATTGATTATTTTGGCCTCATTAACAGAAGTGAAGGTGGACAACAGTGTGTCATCAATAAATTGTTGATGAGTAATGGGGTTACATTTAGAGGTAACCTGAAGTCCAAAAATTAAGCCTACATATTTTGCTGCCAATATTGATCTGCCTAAAGCCTCTACAAAAATGATGAAAAGCAAAGGAGACAAAGGATATCCTTGCCTTAGACCTCTGCTACTCTGGAAATAACCTGTGGGCGATCCATTAATGAGAATAGAAAACCAAGCTGAAGAAATGTATCCTTTGATTAAGGAAATCCAATCATAATGGAAGCTGCACTTATGTAGGATGGCAAGAAGGAAATCTCAGTTGAGTCTGTCATAAGCTTTGTTAATATCAATTTTGAGGAGGAAAGCAACTTTTTGTTGAGGGATATGGAATGGATTGCCTCATGGACTGAAATAATACCATCCAAAATTGATATTCCCCTAACAGATCTCCCTTGACACTGATTTATGATTAAATTCATGACCTCTCTCATGCGGATAGTGATGGCTTTCATTAAGATATTATAAATTACATTCCAGAGTCTAATTGGCCTAAATTCATTAAAATTGGAAGCATTTGGATTTTTTGGTATGAGCGCAATTAATGTAGAATTGAAGCCTCTAGGAATGACTTTAGAAGATTGGATTTCTATTATGGCATTATAAACATCCTCACCAATTGAATCCTAGAAGACTTGAAAAAATCTTGGAGAAAACCCATCTGGACCAGGTGCTTTGTCAGGTTTCATTGAAAATAAGGCATCTTTGATTTCCTCATTCGAAAGGACAGTTATAAGTTTATTGTTAATATCATCAAATATAATATGAGGAATAAATTAAAGGAAGAAGTCCTTGCCTACATGAGAATTAGATCTAAATTCCCCCTGGAGTAATTGCATGAAGTGTGCTATCCCTTCAGTTCTAATTTCCTTGATATCATTAAAGATCCTTCCATCCTGGCTACAAATTTGTTTGATCCTATTGTTGTTTCAGTGTCTTATGGTGGAAATATGAAATAATTTTGTGTTGGAATCTCCTTATTTGAGCCAAATATCTTTAGACTTCTGTCTCCAAAAAATTTCCTCACATTGAAGGATATTGTGATATTGAGCTACTAAGTTTTTTTTCTCACTTCTCACCTCAGCAGAATAATCTCCAGTTTCTTGGCTCTCTTTTTCTATTATGGCTAACCTGTTCTTGATATCCTGTTTATTCTGGAAGATATTTTTGAAGATATATCTATTTCATATTTTATATTTTCTTTTATATTCTTGAGTATCTGGGCAAAGACAAAGGAACGGGTTCCTTGTACATTAGATTGCCACCATTGATTGATCCTTTATTTGAAATCAGGATGTAACATCTACATGGCTTCAAATATGAAAAGAGTTTTGAAAATTTTTGGATTATTGGTATCTAAAAGGATAGGACTATGGTCATACCCAATTTTGAGAAGGGATTGAATATTTGCATCCCCCAAAATGCTGAAATATTCCTATGAAAATAATACCCGGTCAAGTTTGACTTGAATTAGTTAAGGTCCACACCTTCAATTTGACCAACTAAATTGATTTCCTTTTATATTTACATCCATTAATTTCTGTTCACTGATGAAATCCTGAAAAGCCTCCATACTTTTGGAAAAATAAATGACACCTCCCTTTTTATCAGAAGGAAATAGAGGATTATTAAAATCTCTTGCAAGGATCCATGGAAGGTTTGAAAAGGCACTTTAGACAGAATACAAGTTACCCCACATATGAGACCTACAAAAAATAGAATTAGGTGTATATATATTAGTAAGAACCTAGGGTGAATTATTTTCTTTGTAAAAAAAGAGGATGGTCATCATCTCATCATTGGAATAGATGATATTTCCTTCCATGTTGTTTGGATATCATAAATACAGAAGGCCTCCAGAGGCTCCTTTAGCATTGCAAGAAATGAATTCACAGTTCTTCCAAATATAATTACATACCTTTTTATCAAGAGGTTCACTAACCTTGGTTTCTCGAATCACAAAAAATGTAGGTCTGATTTATTTCCTTAATTATTTAGCTAACCTCTATTTGGCTAGACCATTAAGGCCTCTCACATTCCATGAGAGGATATTCATTTGGAATATTTAGAGGTTATTTTTACTCCCTTTCCATATGGTTGGGGAGGTTTGGTGCACTTTGATTCTTCCTTGGATAGGTTAATACCAGTGGAAAACAAAGTTTTTTGAACACCGTTAGCAATATCATCACTTACACCTTTCTTCCATTGATAAGAAGTGGAATTCCTTCCCCTCTTTTTTTCCCCTCCACAATCAATGGGATATTTCTTATAATTTATTATAATATTAAAGGTACAAGAGATTTAATTAATTATAATAGTTTTATATAATTCAATTTATAAATTAATTTAATTAACTTTTAAAGTTATTAAGTTAATTTTAAATTAATTATAATTTAATTATATATATTTATTTATAGCTTAATTAAACTAACCCTAAGCATAGGGTTATAAAATTCATAATTCAAATTTTTGAATTATCATCGATGTCATTGAAGGCATAGCCCAATGCATATAAAGGAGGGAAAGGCCTTGGTAAATATTTTATCTGCGATCAAAGTTGAATGGTGTGTTTTGTGTGCAAATTAAAGGATCGATCGTGTGTTTTTAAAGGCTTATAGAGGTAGTAAAAAGGACAAGGAGGAGAGGATTTTGGTTTACATTCCAAGGTGCATTATAGTGCAACCGATAGCAATAGAAGGTGGCAAGTCTTGGCCAATGGAAGGTTCAAGGATCAAATCCCGTGGGCTTGAGTTTTTGTGAAACGAGATTTGTTTTGAGGTTTACACACCATGAAGGAGATAAAGAGAAGGTGCGAGCCTTATCCTTTGTGTGGAGGCATGTATCTCATTTGGTGAGCATGCATCTTTCTAAGGTGCTTGGAGGGGTGATGTTAAGTGTTCGAAACCCACCAAAAGTGTTTTTCTAGTCAAAAAGGTATGCGCCGATTTTTATTCTCTTGCTAAGGTTGTAATTTTAGAGGTTTCTTTACTATGAAAAATAAAGGTTGATTAAAGTTTTTGAGGGAGATATAAGGGTATTAAAAATTAAATATTTGATTTTAATTTTTGGTGATTAGAGTTTATAAAGTTGGATATTATAAGGTGTATAAGTACTTTGCTATACTTGTTGTTAAGTGTAGTGTTATGGTGAAATTATTAATTTGAATATTGTGAGTTTGGAGATTATAAGGTGTACAAAAGGATTTGTTTTTTTTGTATGAAAATGATATTTGAGAAAATTATTTTATGGAGATATTGAGAGAGGTTGTGGCCTAACCCTAGTGTTGGTAAAGAAAAATTTGATTGTGGTTAAGACAGGTTTTGAAGATATATCTCCATCAAAATAAAAGGTATCGATAAATCTTCCTTGTGAGAAAAATATTGTTGGATTGGATGTTATGAATGCTAAGTTGGAGTGAAAATGATTGTTTGGTAAGGATTATTGAGTTTGATTGTTAAAGGTTTTTATGAGTGAGAGTTGATGATAAAAACATTTTTTGATAAGCATTGTTGCAAATATTGAATGAACCTTCATATGCATGATTAGGGTTTGTGCAAGAGCATGAGTATCATTGTTATATGAAGTTGAGAATTATCTTGAACTAGGGTTTGTGAAAGAACATTAGTATCATTGCTATGTGAAGTTGAGAACTATCTTGAACTAGAGTTTGTGCAAGATCATGAGCATCATTGTCATGTGAGATTTTTTTTTTGGTAAATAAAAGTCTTCATTAATTACCGGGTTTTGCAGGTTAACCCAAAACCTATTACAATATCCAGCCTTCTTCTGAGATTGTAGATCCTAGTCATCCTTGAAACTTTCTTACCATAACTTGTGTTGAATCCCCTACAACACCCTACTAACAAGGCACACCCATACCTAAACATAATTGTAAACATTACTTACATTGACAGGAAATTGAAGTTTGGAACTTTGCACTTGTGAAACCTGTTGCTTTCCCATTTCCTATTCTCTATCGAAATCTTCCAAGGCTTACACCATGTTACCTTAATTTACAATTTGGTATGATTTAGAGGGAAACCCCATAGTTATTACCAGCTCCATAGGGAAATAACACCCATTCATCTTTCTCCTTAACGGGTAGGTTTCTTTTCATGACTAATAATGTTTTCCACTTCACGTGGCACACCTTGTGTCCATGTCACAAAAATACCAACATCAACACCTATGTTGGCTAATTTTTCAGCTGACCTGTTGGCCTCACGATACACATGATGATCCCTCCTATTTTGTCTTGCCACAAAAAGGATCCTCACTTCATGGATGACTCCCTCGATTCTCCATGGAGGTTTTTTGCCATTGGTTAATAGGTTGATGATGTTCATAGAATCACCTTCAATCATAAAGTTACCTTGAGTTGCTTGGGCTACTTGCAAACCTCTCCAAAGGGCTCTAGCTTATGCTTCATTATTAGTTTTTATTCCCCATGGTTCAGTGAAGGCCTTGACCAGATTTCCTTAATGATCCTTGATTATTCCTCCAGCTCCAGCTCTTCCCGGGTTCTCCTTGGCTGCACCATCAAAATTTAGTTTAAACCAACCCTGGGGGGGGTGGCCCCCAAGAAATCCCATTTTTTGGATTGGGCAAAGGAATGGAAGGTTTGTCCTCAATACCTAAGGCCCGAGCTAATTGTTTTTCTTTGGGAGGAATTGAGTGGTTCTCATCCACTAGGGTGCTAAGGTTTTCTTTCGCAAAGACAATAATCCTATTGAGGATGGTTTTTGGTTTGTGAATGGTATCCTTAAAGGATCTATGGTTCCTTTCTAGCCAAATCTGCCATAGAAAATGATGCCAATATATTTTCCATAGGTACTTAAGTATTAGGCTAACAAAGGGTTGAGGCCATTGATGGAACACTTCGGATATAAGAGCAGGCTTAACCCATGAGATCCTAAATGCTTGGAAAAGTTCATCCAGGATGGACTCCGCTATCAGACACTCCAGAAACAAGTGTTGGGTTGTCTCCCACCCTGCCCTGTACATGTAGCAATAGTTAGCAATAACCATACCTTTGGATAACATATTGTCCATAGTGAGGATTTTTCCTTGAATCATTAGCCATGAAAAAAAGGATATTTTAGGAATTAAGCCTTTGATCCAAACCAAACTCAGTTGAAATTGTTGACATTCCACATTGAGAAGCAAATTATACGCAGACTTAACTGTGAAGTCACCACTTTTAGTCTTAGCACAAACAATGTGATCTTAATCCTCTCTAGAGGGAATAATTTGCTGAGTTAAAATGTTATAAAGATATTTAGACTCCGCTTCAAAACCCTGTACTTTGATGTGTTTCCACTGTTGATATTTATATCCTACCACATATAATTTGCAACCTTCTTCCTAATATGCTGCTCCATATGCTCTTGAATCCTAGCCAAACGAGGATTTTGGGATAACTCCTTAGCTCTCACCCACCGATCCTTCCAAAAGTCTATTGTTTGCCCATTTTCTAGAATCCATCTAAGACCTTTCTTGACAAGATCCCTACTCGTGAGGATTGCCTTCCAAAAAGTAGACCCCCTTATTGCTAAGTTGTCATTAAGGAAGTTCACACCTTGCAGGTATTTCCTCCTAACTATGGCAGTCCATTCATTATCGACCTTAGTCAATAACCACCATGCTTGTTTGGCTAACGAGTTGTATTGAGATGAGCAACTCTCCTCAATCCTAACCCCCCATCGGCTTTAGGTTTGCAAACCTTATTCCAACCTACTAAATGGATCCTTTTCTTATCCTCAATCCCTGACTAGAGAAATTTTTTTTGAAGCTGCTCAATTTTGTGATACACCTTGCTAGGAGCTTTGAAGACTGATAGGAAGTAAACAGGTATACTTTGAAGTGAAGCCATAGTTAAAAATCCTTTTCCTGCTTGAGATAACAGATGTCCTTTCAAACCTGCTAGATTTTTTTGGATCCTCTCCAGAAATATGTTCCACATTGATCCTTCAAGTTTCCCTGTAAATAGGGGAAGACCTAAATAGGATGTAGAAAGGGATGCAATCTGACATTCAATGATCCTTGCTATGTTGTTTTGCCTAGGAATGGGGGAATTGATGAAATAAAGTTTGCTCTTATCAAAATTTACTTTTTGTCCAGCCGATTCTTCATACATTATGAGAATATTTTTAATCCTTCTTGCCTCAGCCACAGAATCCAAATTCAGTAGCAATGTATCATCAACAAATTTTTTATGTGTCACCGGGGTAGTTAGCGACATGGCCTTGATACCTGATATGAGTCCAGCTACCACTACTTGCCTTAATGGTTCTTCCCAAGGCCTCAACTACAATGATGAACAACATAGGACTTATGGGATCTCCTTGTCTTAGACCACATTTGCTTTGAAAAAAACTTGCAGTAGACCCATTAACCAAAATTGAAAAACAAGGCTTAGAAATACACTCTCTTATTAACTTGACCCATTTCATGTTGAAGCCAAATTTTAATAAAACTACCTCTAGGAATTCCCAATTTATCCTATCATAATCTTTGTTCATGTCTAACTTTAAAGCCATGATTGCTTTTTTGGTCTGAGCGATTGTATGAAGAGCCTCATGAATAGTAATAACTCCATCTAAGATTGATCTTCCTTGTACAAAAATTCCTTGACTTGGATCAATGATAACCGGTAGAACTTTCTTCAAACGGTTGGCTAAAACTTTGGACAGAATTTTATAGGATATATTACACAGGCTAACTGGCCTAAAGTCAGCCATAGTCTTGGGGTTGGGTCCTTTAGGGATCAAATCAATGAAAGTTTAATTGAAACCCCTTGGAATATGGTTTGAACTTTGGAACTCCTTGATTGCAGCAATAACTTCTGCTCCAACAATATCCCAACAAACTTGGAAAAACTATGGTGAAAACCCATCCATCCCAGGAGCTTTGTCAGGATCCATGTTAAACAAAGCCTCCTTGATCTCTTCGTCTAAAAAAACTATTGTAAGAGACTCGTTAATCATTTCATCAATGAGTTTTGGAATGAATTGAAGGAGAGAGTCCTTTGCTTGGGCATTATAGGCCCGTTCTTCACCCAATAATGAACTGAAAAAATTAACAGCCTCGTCCTTGATCTCCTGAATTTTTTGAGTTGAGGATCCATCCACCTTAGTTAAATTTATAATATTATTGTTTCTTCTATTGCTCAATGTGGTAACATGGAAAAACCTTGAATTAGAGTCCCCTTCCTTTAGCCATAATGCCCTTGATTTTTTCCTCCAATACATCTCTTCACAACCTAAAATATTATAAAACTCACAAAGGGTTTCCTTCTCTTTAGTCCTTGTTGCCTCATCATAGGTTCCATTTTGGATTTTGCTTTCTATTATTCTCAGTTTTTCCCCCATTGCTCTCTTATTCTCAAAAATATTTCCAAAGACTTCTTTATTCCAAATTCTAAGGTTGTTTTCACCATCTTAAGTTTTTGAGATAGTTTGAAGGAAACACTTCCCTGGATAGGCTGCTGCCACCATTCCTCTATTCGTTTCTTGAAGTCCAGATGTTTAACCCACATTGACAGAAATATAAATGGCTTTTTAAAGGAGTTAGCCTGAAATGCCTCCCATAGAATAATATTATGGTATGAAGTGCATTTAGGAAGGGCTTGTAACATTGAATCACCAAATATTGTTGTAGCTTCCTTGAATAAAAAAACCATGTCCAACCTTTCTTGAATTAGCTGACTTCCTATCCTCTTGTTACTCCATGTAAATTTGGCTCCTTTTAGTCTTACATCCATCAATTCATTTGTGTTAATGAATTCATTGAAGTCCTCCATGCTCTTTGAGGGTAACCCATATCCTCCCTTCTTATCAGATGGGTAAATGGGGGTATTGAAATCTCTCCCAATCACCCAAGGAATGTATTTAAAATCTTGGCTCAAATGCTCCAAAAACTCCCACAGTTTAGATCGCCCTTGGATAGAGGTTGGGGCATAAACATTTGACATAATCCAATTCTTATTAGTATCAAAATCATCAAATAATATGCTTAAGACTCTTTCATTTGCCTGAATAATACTTCCTTCTATTTTAATAGGATCCCATAAGATCATGAGGCCCCCAGACGCTCCTCTCACCTATTGAAAGGACACTTCCCCTTGCTTCCAAATACTTCTAGCTATAAGTGCTGATTGTGCCACATCTGTTTTGGTTTCTTGAAGAAAAATGATAGTAGGATTCCAATCCTTCCTTATAGACTTCACCATCCTTTGTTTTGGTGGGCTGTTTAGGCCTCTTACATTCCATGAGAGAACCTTCATTTAGACTATTTGATATTTTTTCCCCACCCCCTTCCTTGAGCCAAAGGGGGTTTGTCAATTTTTCTATTATCTTGGCCAGGAATAGCTTGCTATAACAATGTTCTTTGCTTTTCGTTTGCAATTTCTTCATTGATTCTCATTCTATAGTGCTCTGTTGTAGATATTCTCCCTTTCTTTCTTTCACTTCCATAATCTATCGGAGGCTTGGTAGTGCTTCTAGTCTATTTTGGACTGAAATGAGGGGGCATATACTATGATAGTCTAGGGCTTGAACCTTCTTCCTCATTTTGGGGGTTTTCAATTCCCTCTTCATCCTTAGCCTTGTTTTGGTTCACCTCTCCTATCTGGTTCCTAAATAGGGGGATTTCCTTCAAGGAACCTTTTACCGTTGGGCTTGTATGATAAGGGATAATTTGCTCCACTACCGGATTAGGAGCTACATTCCTGCCTCTTGTTTCCACAACTTCGACTCTTGACTCTATTTTTTCCATGTTTAAACTGAAATGACCTAGCAATTTTTCTTCATTTTGAGCATAGCTTTTGGGGATTTTTTTCATAACTATAGATGGTCCTGATTTGGATGGGGAGTATAGGGTTTAAGGAAACTTGACACCGATGGTATCATCCTTACTATTTTATTTTTTAACTTCTAGATTTGCTAGGATATCAAACATGTTCAAGCTGGGATCTTTATTACATACCTCTTTATTACATGCCTTATGATTTTTGCCTCCCTCATTATGTTGCTTTCCTTTCTCCTAGATTTTTTCCAGTTCTATGTTGGCTTGGTCAGCCTGGTTATTCTTAACTTGTCTGTATCCTTCCAAGTTAAGACGCGGTCCTTGAAACTTTGGGATCCCTCTCCCATTAGCTTTCCCCAAAAAACCTTCACTCGTGGCTTCCTTGTTTGTAGTTATTGTTAGACATTGGGCTTGAAGGTGGCCCTAGGTTTTGCACACACTACAAAATGTTGACTTGTTCTCATACTCCATAGGTTGAATCCTTAGAAACTCTCCATATGCTAGTTCCACCTGAGAAGGTAGATCAGAATCCAAGTTTGAATTTACACAGATCCTAGCATGCGTCAGTCTAGTCCTTGCTCGAGTTGAATGGTCTATTGCCATAAGATCTCCTATCATATTTGCTATGCCACTAAGCCAGTTATCATTAACAAACTAGGCTGGGAGGTTTGGTAAGTGGACCCAAATGGGTGCTATATTAATGTTCTGCTTCTTAGGGTTGAAATCCTCCCCCCACTTCCTTAGAAAGAGGCTACGCCTTCCTAGAAACTAGGGTCCTCCTGTCAAGATGTGCTCTACATCATCTTTGTTGTTGAGTCTTATCATAAAAAAACCTCTTGACATGGCTACGATTTCTAAGCTTCCTGAAGTTTTCCACTTTGTCATGGCCCATGAGTGAATAGTCTCAATGTTCGGCCTTCCTCCCAAAAACTTGCCAACTAAGGATGATGCCTCCATATCCAAGAATCTTTCCATAATATCCACTGGCATAGTTAACCTATTATTTTTTGGTATTAGGGGCGGTAGTTCACTGACTGGCTCCTTATTTTTCCCTTTCAGCATTTCCAAAAATGTTGGGCCCTTGTTGCCAGCTCTCGAACCCCAGTGGGACCCTTTTTCTGAGGGTTTATCTAGAGGATATGTACCTTTAGCCTTTTTGAACTGAGCTGACAGGGAATCCTTTTCCTTTCCAGCTATAACATTCTACCCTACCTCTGGATCTTCTCCTTTCGTTGGTTCAAAATTCTTGCCTATCATTTTTTCTCCTCCTCTGCTTCCTCTACTTCCTCCATCGCTCCTCATCCCTTATCTTATCTCAGAAATGGTCCTTATGTATGACTATATTTTGTTCTTTATAATATTCACACACTCTCATTTTCCTATTTTTCTTTGGAATAATAACTAATGGAGGAATCCATTGTTTATAAAAATTGTATAAATTAATCTAACCTCCAAGAGTTTCTTTAATATAGTTTGGACAATAACTCTTAAGGTATAATTTAATTTCATTTATATCTATTGTTATGTGAGATTTTTTGATAAGAACTTTTAGATATTATTAAGTGAGTGTTCATATACTGGGACTAGGGTTTGTAAGCAAGAAGTATTTCATTGAGTGATTGATTGAGTGGAGTTGATTGAGACAAGTCAAGTGGAAGTGTTGAAGTGATAGTTCTAGTTCTATGAAATAAATTGTTCTATATTCTAATTGGATTTGAGTGATTGAGTATTTTTATGAGTGTGAAGCATATTGAGTCTCTAAAAATTCTCTATATGTTTCTATGGTGAAAAGAGAGAGAGAATAAAATTGATTGAGCATTGTTGTAAGTATGAAGCATATTGAGTCTCTAACAATTCTCTATATATTTTGTGGTAAAAGAGAGAGAGAGAGTAAAAGTGATTGAGCATTTTTGTGAGTGTGAAGCATATTGAGTCTCTAAAAATTCTCTATATGTTTCTATGATATTGGACAAGTTCTAGTGAAGACTTGTTGATCATATTTGAGGTAAGTCTTGATGAAGACTTGTTGAGTAGATTGAACAAGTTCTAGAGAGGACTTGTGGATAGATTAGTGTGAGATTTTGTGGAAGTTTACAATGTATATTTGAGACAAGTCTTTGAGAAGACTTGAGAGCAGAGTTGATTGATTGATTTGTTCAAACCTTGAGTTAATGTTTGGAGCATATCTAACAGAGTTGATTTATGATTGATTCAAGCTTTGTGTTAAGGCTTGAGGACAAATATTGAGCATATTTGTGCTATACCAAAGGAATGTGTTTAATACATATTTAAGGATAGAGTTTGGTGCAGATTTGAGAACAAGTTTGTGCTAAACCAAAGATAGAGATTGAGAAGATTTGTGCTAGACCGAAGGACTATTTTTAGTGTAGATTTGAGATAGAGCTGAGAGTAAGATTTGGAGGTGACAGAGTATAGAGGATGATCATCTCAAATGGATAGAGGTCCATTAGCCAGGGTAGTGAGGATAGGTCTTCTGAGTGAATCCAGGAGTCTTTAGTGGATAGAGATCCATTAGCCAGTGTAGTGGAGGAAATAGTTCTTCTAGAAGATCACCAACTAGAGTAGAGGAGAAGAATTTCTCCTATGGATAGATATCCATGAACTAGTTGAGGATATTAGTGTCTCATGTAGATATATATCCATGAAATTGATTAGGGAATTTGTGTCTCCTTTGGATAGATGTCCATAAACATTGTAATGGAGAAAGGATTCCTAAGATATTGATTGAGAAAATTTTAGTGAAATATTTTCTCCATAGAGTAGCCCACATTGGATGAACCACGTTAAATTGGTGTCTCTATTGTGTGTGGTGATTTATGCATTGCTTTGATTACTGTTGTTGATAATGCTATTTTTACATTGTATAATATTGAATGGGAAATAAAAAGTAAAAAGTGATCTTATACTGTTCACCCCCCTCTCAGTATAAGATTGTGTTCTTCAATTGGTATCAGAGCTGGTTCCTTCGAAAAAGGTTTAACAGTTTGAAGGAAGATCTTATAAGAACACAAATTGCAAATAAAGAAAAAAGTAGAACCATGAGATACAAGAAGAAAATAACACACATGGTCATGAAAGAAAAGAAATATAAATTCAATTATTGTTGTTTTAGGAGGAAAAATAGAAATAGATTCAAGAGATGAATCAAGCAAAGGAGAAAATTCCAGATTGATAAAGTTTTGTACCATATGTAGGAAGACATGTCACCATGCAGCTTATTATCATCAAGAAGGTGAAGAATGTTTTCTTTGTGGTTAAATTGGTCATGATGCAGGTTATTGCAATGGGTTTAGAAGTGATTAAGATGGATATGATAACCTCAAAATTGAATTCCTAGAGGATGGTTCAGAAAAATATAATAGGGATAGTCAAAACAGGTATGAATAATAAACTCTAATTTGGATAATAGAAGAAATTGAAGACCAAAGAAAAGAGAAAAATTAAAAAAAAAAAAAAAGCCACACTTAAGGAACTTGTTGAGTTGAAAAGAGAGAACTTAGAGTTAAAGGCTCAAATACAAGGGGATGAGAAATGTAAGACAAAAATTCTACAATATCTCTTTGACTTGAAAGATAATATTGAAAAGGCAAGGAGAGCTAAAAAAGATATGGTTGAATAGTCAAATTTAAAAGAACTAGAATGTGAAAAACTTCTTTTTGATATAGAAGAATTAAAAAGGGAGAGCTTAGGATTAGGGGATCAAGCTCAAAAAAATTAGAAAGCAAAAACAAAGTTTCTACAAGAGCTCACTTACTTCAAAATTAAGGTTGAAGAGGCAAGGAAAATGGAAGAAGGTATGGTCAAAAAATTAAAGATAAAAGATCTAGAGTATGAAAGATTAGAACATGAGATAGTTTCACTAATAATGGAAGTGAAAGACTCTAAGGATAAGCTACACAATTTTGATAAAAATTCAAAGACCTTGGATAGGATTATCAGTGCACAAAGATCACCAGTAATCAAAACAAGACTTAGTTTTGAAGAAGAACAAGGGAAACATGAAGCAAAAAAATGAGAGTCAAGATCAAACACAAAATAAGAAGAAGATTAAAAAGAAAAAAGTGAAAGATAGAGTGAGACTTTTGAGTATAATTTAGACAATATAAATATCAACAAGGAAATAAACAATGCACAAATGAGAAACAAATGGAACAGGAAACAAAATAGGGAAGAAGAGACTAAGAGACCAATGGGTCAAGACAAGGTAATTTCAATGGACAATACTTTTCATGTCATAGGTTTGGGCACAATGATTCATAGTGTAGGACACAAGAAATATAGGAAAATGGAAATTTTAGAAACATGTATCTCTTTCAAGGGTATTGTTACTCTTGTAATCAGTTTGGTCACAAGGCAGTGAATTACAAGGTTCATAACATGAATGGATATGGCTTCACTAGGAGGAACTACAATACATTTGCACCTTCAAGGAATCACAACATTAAGTGCTACAAGTGCAATAATGTTGGGCATATAGCAAGGTGGTGTAGAATAGAATTTCCAGATCTTCCAAGGACAGGCAAGAAAGAGGATTCTCAAAAGGTTCAAAAGGGTATGACTTCAAAGATATGGAAAAAGAATATGGACAAAAATAAATATTCATGGTTACTAGGAGTATAGATACTCCCATACTATAATTAACCACCTCAAGAGTAGGTTGGAGAGGGGCTAAGTGTAGATACCTAAAATTTGCACATTGTTATACCTATGTACTTGTGGATCCTTTCGGACACTTGTAGGTTTACATAGGTGATCCTAGATACCCCTAGGATATCGTAGACCAATGTAGACTATTGTAGATCCTCATATACCTATGTATATTTTTATATAAATGCATAGACATGCATAGACTTCCATAGACATGTGTATACTAGCATAGATTGCCATAGATTATTGTAGTTTTGTGTAGAATTCCATACACCACTTCACTAGTTTTTAGGTCCAAAATACTAATAAACTACCTAAATCACATCATGGACACATTCCATGCATCATAAAACCATCTACCAGCCTCCTAAGGTGATACAAGACTCTTTTATGCTTAATTAAGGCCCCCACAAGGCTATTAATTGGCAAAAGTATTATTGAGTCAATTGTTAAATCTAATTTTAAAGTGACTTCACTTAAGTTCACTTTGAAGGCTAAGAAGGTTAATTAGGTACTTAATCCCTAATTACCCCTAATTACTCCCTCCCACATGTGTGTGCACTAGGTTAGTTAGGATATTTCCTAGGAAACCCTAACCTAACCCCACCTCTAACCTAGAGTTGACTGATTCTAGTTAACCCTAATATCTCCTCACACATGTGTGAGGATGAGATATTTCCTCAAGGGAATGTGTGTATGCCATCTCAAGAACCCTAAATTAACCTTCATGGGATATCACCCTAGGTATTAGTTCTCCTAACTACCCCCCCTACACCTTGGATTTTCTTATAAATAGTGGGCCTAAACTCTCATTTATTTCTCTCTCCACTCATGTCCAAAGTACAAAAACTTTGCCAAAATGTATACAGAAGCACAAAAACAATAGTCTAAACCTGCACATTAGCAATACAACATCTAAGGAACATTTCCATCTAAGGATCTCCATAAAATCACACTCACATTCCAATTCACCCCCTGCCTCATGAATCCAGCACCAATTCACCCTCGGGGGGGTAATTGGGTTTAGAGGACCCGAATCCACCCAAATCTTGGAGGTAAGCTTCATTTGGTCTTTTTATGTAGTTTTGCATCATTTATTTTAGTTTTTATCATGATTTATGAGTCTATTTTTTTTTCTTACTATGGGGCCTAATTGAAGTAAGGCCCCCAAACATACTAACACCCTTGTGTAGGCCTAGCATAGGAGCAAGGAGGGAAAAAACAACAAACTACAAACCCACGATGTTACACACTATACACAAAGCACATATACACTGAGGAGCCCAAAATAAGGCATCAGACCTATTGTAATATTTATGAAAAGGAAGAAAATGAGAATTCTCCCATTTGTAACACATGAGCAATCTTATCATGAATAAAATACATCTTTTTGAATGACTTGTGTTTATTACTTGTTATTAGATCAAATGCAATATTTTGGCCATTTCATTCTGGTATGCCCGATGGGACCCCCACAATGGATACTATTGGAATAACTATTTTTAAAATTAGATATTATCCTCTATTTATATGTTTTGCAAGTACTAGATCTGATTAATATAGAGATATTCAAAGCGATGGGAACCACCTCAAGCCTTCAAAAACTAGATCTGAAGTCTCCAAATCCGATTAGCCCCTCATCCCATAAATTAGATCCCAATTCACCCCTTGAGTGGCTAATTGCATTTCTAATCCTCAAAACCCCTAAACCAAAGCTTTATAAAAGTCCCTGAAGTTCTTGGAACCCTTTCAAACCTTCAAATTATAGATTTGAGGCCTCTAAACCCAAATTGCCCCCTAACTCATGAATTCAATTCAAAACCATCAAAAACCCTAAATTTGAGATGCATAGAGGTCTCTATAGCTCTTGGAACCCCTCTAGACCTTCAAAAACTAGATCTAAAGTCTCCAAACCTGATTCACCCCTTATTCCATAATCAAGTACCAATTCACCTATCGGGTGGCTAATTGCATTTTTGAACCTCAAAACCCCTAAATAAAAGTGTTATAGAGGTCCTTAAAGTACTTGGAACACTTCTAGACCTTCATATTATAGATTTGAGGCCTCCAAACCAAATTCACCCCATGCACTATGAATTCATCTTAAGATCACCAAAAACCCTAATTTTGAGTTACATAGAGGTTTTTACAGTGCCTAGAACCCTTCCAAACCATAGAAAACCATATTGGAAGCTTCTAAACCTGATTCACCCTCCGCCCTATGAACCAAATCTCAATTCACCCCTTGGGTGGTGAATTCAACTTGGCAGCATTAGAAACCCCTAAAATTATAAGGGTGAGTAGCAGAGGGGTCACCCAGACTGCCTACAACATCAGAGTCTAGGTATTTTTCTCCATATGATCTACTTTATAATTTTTGTATGTGTAAAATGTTTAGTAGTTAAAGTGCAATAGCTACTAGAAAATTTTCCCCTTATTCTCATCTCCATTTAGTTCAAATGTTGTTGTAATTACAAAACTTTTCAAATTTCCAGCAACTCTAAATTTCAAAGGATCATGTAAATTTTATTTTTCTTTTCTAGTTTGCATGTATAAATTTCTTGTGATTGCTTATCTATACTTGCATAAATATTTCTTGCAAAATTTTCCATGTTTTTAGATATATTTAGGGTCACATAAACCCCTTTATTCACACCCTCGTATTGTATGTTTCCATGTTTTGAAAAATAGAGTTGATTTATTTTCCTAAAGGCATCTAGTATTAGATTTTTTGTTTACAAAAAGCATTTCATTCTAGTATTTTTCTTTTGATAAATGCATATAATACTAGATTTTAATTTGAAAAGGTAATTAGTTAGATTTCCTATTTTACATAATATCATTAGAAAAAAACAAAACCCACACACACACGTGGTATTTTAAACAAGTGGTGATATTGGACTTCATTCCCAATACATTGCGCAAGACTAGTGTGGTAGGAGTAGTACCCTCCACCATATCACCTCCCTAGACACCTAGTATCCTCATAGGAGTGGTTTTATAGGCCTCATCACCGAAAAACCCCCCACTTTTGAGACTAGGCTTCTAGAATTTATCACTAGAAGTTACCTTTAGAGTGGGAGAGGATTAGACACCTTCATTCACAAGGCTTACATAATTAGTGAACACGATAACTATCATTATTGACTAAGCCCACCCGAGGGTGAAGTGAAAGCATGGGTATGATGGTAGTAGATCTCAGATAGTATCACCTCTTCTTGTGAGAGGATATAGGGAACTCACTTCAGCATAGTGGGTTCCCCCCATTTTTAGGTTATCACTTTATGGTGCCTTCCATAGGTCACCATTTTAACATTGTAATATTGTTCTATTATGTGTATCTTTTGGTGTTGTAGGAGGTTCAACACCCAAAACATTCCCAATTTACTAGAGCATTCACTCCACTACCTGTGATACTACCTAGGAGATACCAATATTGAAACACACATATACGAACAAAAAACTTTTATTTTTAGCATTTAGAACTCATTCCAGTTTACTGTTGTTTGCATGATCACAAACTAGTTTCAGCTCAGTACACCACTTATCACTTTATTGTTGGAGCTACACATAGGACATAATTATTTTCTTATATATAAGACAGTTGATTCTACACCATACAAGGTTACTCCTAAACCCCTCCACACAGCACACTTAGAACTATGAACTTCTATTTCTATATAGTCATAAGTCTTCATGATACAACATGCGCTACTATACCTATTTTCACCCATAGCCAAGTGTATGATCAAGTGCAAACTATGGAGGAGGCATCCAACACCCCTTCTAGTCAGTACACCCCTCCTTCAATCATGAAGGAGAAATCCATACATGTATCTGATCTACTCATCGAGTTTGATCCACAGTATCCACACACGATATCTTAGGATGAGATGTCTACCTTGAGTGAAGCTTTCACTACTTCATTCATCAAGGACCATACACTTATCTCACCTCCATATTCACCTAATACACCCACCATGTTTTATGACCACCTGATTTACACAATTCGAGAACATCTCCATCCATTTTCACCATAGATGAGGAATTTACACCTACTTCCCCTACTTCCCATACCTTCTCACACCCTTTTTCTAGAGTTTATCTCAATTCCTATTTGAGAACAACTCCTCACTCCTAGACCATGCTCACCTCAAGGTCCAATATGATAAAATCAAACTTCAACAAAAGTCATCTTATACTGCAAATCCTCACTTCAATTAAAACCCACTGAATCAACCTCTCCATCTTCTTCATCAGTCTCATAACCTCCTCCACAACAACAAAAATTGTCTCATACTAATGCACCTCCTCCATTTGAACCACAACGAGTGTGTGGTCCACGTCTTCCACATCGACATCATGATTGGACTCAAATTTCTAAGCCTCTACCTACCTTATTCTAGAGGTTATTTGAGGTTGGTCATATTAAATTATCAAATATTTGACTCGTAGATCCAACTCGACCCAACCCTCATGGGCACATTGAACATACCTTTTGTGTTTACCATCACCAACCGGGTCATGATGTTAACTCTTGTCACACCTTTCATGACTTACTTGAGGATATTATCGATCATGGTACTATTCAAGTTTCAAATCCCATCATACCACAAAATCAAAATTTGGGTAATTATCATAACACATTACCTGAACATAGGGGGACTAATCCCCATGAGATTCAACCCACTCAATAAGTCCAATAAAGGCAGTTCAATCATGTACATCACAATATTCCTTCCCATGGAATTTTTGGCATGATTAGCATCACTACTCATAATCAAAACTAACCACCATATTGAGACATATCCATTCCTCCACTTCCACCATCATCGATTAACCACTGCACTAATAATATCAATTTTCCCTTTCAAAAGGCCTAAAATCACACATTCATCACTTCTAAAAGGTCATATTTGAACCATCCTTTTCCACATCATATCATCTCCAAATTTCTTAAAAATTTCACCATTGGATCAAGCTCAAAAAGAGCTTTCCAATGGTATGATATTTGTCCAATTTTGATATCGTTTGGTCTCCTAAACTACCAAAACACTGCACATGGGTCAAATAGTCCAATTCACCCCGTGACCTATGATTTGGGTCCAATTCACCTTCCAACCTATGATTTCAATTTCAATTCACCCCTTTCCATGTAAATTGAATCTCCTAATCCAAAAATCATCCAAATTTCATCCAAAATTGGGGGTAACTTCATCTTCCCCCTATCCATCATTCACAATGAGGGCAACATCATCTAATTCCAATCAATATTTCAAAAATGGGGTAAATTCATATGCTCCCAATACATCATTCAAAACTAGGACAACATCATCTACTCCCAATCCATCATTCAAAATTGGGGAAATTTTATCTCCTCCCCATACATCATTCAAAATTGGGGCAACTTCATATGCTTCCAATTCATCACTCAAAATTGGGATAACTTCATCCTCTTCCAATCCATCAATTGAACCAGGGGTAAATTCATATTTCCCCATAAATTATTCAACATGAGGGCAACTTCACCCTCTCCCAAATTCATCATTCAAAATTGGGGTAACTTCATCCTCTCCCAATCTGTCAATCAAACTGGAGGTAACTTCATCTTTCCCCATACATCATTCAACACAAGGGCAACTCCACACTCTCCCATTCATCATTCAAAATTAGGGTAAATTTATCTTCTCCCCATACATAATTTAATGTAGGGGTATACATAATACATCATTAGGTTCAAAAGGTTGCATCATTTGCCTTAACCTCACCAAATAAAATCAATAACCAAGTTTAAAAGGTTGTATCCTTTTATCAAAGGTTGTGTCCTTTGCCTTGCCTTATTCACAATTTTTTTTCCAAATAATAGGTTTTTCTTAAAATCTTAGCAAAACAAATCAACACACAGGTTTCCTTTAAAACCTTAGCAAAACAAATCAACACAAAGGTTTCTATTAAAACCTTAGCAAAACAAATCAACATAGGTTTCTCTTAAAACCTTACCAAAACAAATCCACACAAAAGTTTTTCAAAAACCTTAGCAAAAAAAAATCAACACAAAGGTTTCTCTTAAAACCTCAGTAAAAAAAATACACAGATGTTTCTCTTAAAACCTTAGCAAAACTAATCAATACCAAGGTTTCTCTTAAAACCTTAGCAAAATAAATCAACACAAAGGTTTCTCTTAAAACCTTAGAAAAAAAAATCAACACAAAGGTTTCTCTTAAAAACTCAGCAAAACAAATCAACATGAGGTTTCTCCAAAATATTTAGCAAAAATTTTAGAACATTCTTTTTAGAATCTCTTAGCATACCAGGTTTCTCCAAAATCCTCAGCAAAAATATTGGAACATTTTTTTTAGAATCCCTTAGCACACTAGGTTTCTCCAAAATCCTTAGTAAAAATTTTGGAACATTCCTTTTGGAATCTCTTAGCACACCAAGTTTCTCTAAAATCCTCAACAAAAATTTTAGAATATTCTTTTTAGAATCTCTTAACATACCAGGTTTCTCCAAAATCCTCAGCAAAAATTTTGTAACATTCTTTTTAGACTCCCTTACCAACCCAGGTTTCTCCAAAAATCATAGTATATGGATAGGTCTCTCCAAAAACCTCGATAAAAATTTGGACAGGTTTCTCCAAAAACCTCAATAAAAATTTGGATAGGTTTCTCCAAAAACCTCAGTAAAAATTTGGATAGGTTTCTCCAAAAACCTAAGTAAAAATCTGGATAGGTCTCTCCAAAAACCTCAATAAAAATTTGGATAGGTTTCTCCAAAAACCTTAGCAAAATTTTGGATAGGTTTACCCAAAAACCTAAAAAAAATAGCCTATCCTAGCCTAGCACTGTCATAGCCTAGCATATCCTGGCATAGGTGTAGCATACACAGTCTATCCTAGCAATATTTCACTTCTTTATTGCATCATCCCTCATGCCACACAATCCCTAGAACATTGATGTCGCATGAATCCTTGACAACGCCAGCCTACTACATTCACAACATGTCCAATTACATAAACCACCAAAGCCCCAGTTGCATCATCACTTAACCACCCCACTCCCAACATGACTCATGTCACTTTGCCTATTAGAAGGCTCTCCTTTATTATCCTTCTCATTTCTTCCTCTACTTTTTCTTGTTTCCTCGAGTAGTTCTATGGTCACGCTTTGAGTGGCTACATACCTACGCTAATCTATCCACTTTCTTCTATAATCCTTGGAATTTGGTAATTCCCTTATCTTGTTGGTTTCCAAAAACTACTTCTATCTTCTTCTAGTTGTACATTCCACATTCATTCCTTTCCTATTTTAGAAATTACTGCATGCATCCAAAACATCATAGTTTATGCACCTATTACACACACACCCCACATTCTAGGATAACCCGTATCATGCCATCCCATTTTGGCCATTATCATATATCATACTATCTGCAGATAAGTTTTTCAAACTTCTCCATCTACCCTTCATGAGCTTCCTCTTGTATATCTTGCATTCCTCCACTGACATCATTTAAATTACCTCCATTGCACATATGCATATGATTTTCATGTTAATTTCATTTTAAGTTTGTACATTCTTCCTCCAAAAATGTGCCTTCAATAGGAGTAATACATGCACTTGTTAACATCACCACCTGGATGTCCATTCCCCCATTTTAGTATTAGGGTATACATAGGTGTCGTGTTAAGCTTTGACTACTTTCTAGTTCAGACAATAAAATGTCATCCCTAGCTTACATGTTTTACATTATTCTTATGGTTCTTTAGGCTAGTTCAACTTCTCACATGAACCATTCACAATAGCTTACACATTAAACGGATTTTAATTCTAGGAAAGATGACACCTTGAGTAGATATCATCATCTAGAAAATGGTTTCTCCTACTCATCCTATCACTTGCATGGTCAACATACAACCTGGGGATAAACAAAGGGATAAGCATAAGCAAAAGTAAAACAACAAGGTAGAAAACAAAATCCAACGCCCATATGAAAAAAAAAGGAAAAAAAATAGAACAAAAAAAGAGAAAATAAAAAGAAAAAGAGCACCACAATAAATAGGTAAACAATAGACGAGGGGCATAAAACAAAAGGAAAAGCCTTCAAATATCACCAGTGTTATGTTTCATCGCCTTTGGTCCTTGGGTTTAACATAACATCATGGGATGATTTCCATTGCTAGCAATAGGCTCCAAGATCCTGCCTTGAATGGAATAGTCTTACAAGTGGTAATATATCTATTACATTAGCCACCCACTTTTATATAGATCATTGTTCACTTATGGATGGGCTATCTAGTTTGGCCATGCCTACAATGGGTTAATCCTACCTCCCTCAAAATGGATAAATAAATCTCACTCATTTACACACATAAGTCCATGATAGACTTTGAACTAGTCTTATTACTTATGAGTTGCCACATAAACTTGCACAGTTTTGGGTCTAAGATTTTATTACCAAAACTACATTGGTCAAAGCCATTACAGATGCCTTATACCATCCTATATCTCTGAGATCATGAAATGGATTGCATTCACATAGGTACATGCAATGATACAAGTTCTTCCTTTGTGCATTTCAGCCCTCCCATACATGCATCCATGCATCTATGTTACATAGATTTATTACATATTACATCAATGCATTACCAAACATGCATCACACTAAATATTACATCAATGCATTTACCAAACATGCATCACACCAAACATTACATCAATGCATTTACACTACATGCATCACATCAAACATTACATCAATGCATTTATCCTACATGCATTTTCTTACATTGCATTATCGCACCTATGTCACAAGCATTTACTAAAATTGCATTCACATCAAATCACATTATATAAATATTAAATCACATACATTGTATGTAGGCACAACACAAAATCATCATGCTTACCCTTCACAAGGCTTAAAATTGTGCATTCATCACTTCTAAAAGTAGGGTCATATTTGGCCTACCTTTTAACCTATAAAATCATCTTCAAATTTTCCAAAACTTTTACCATTTTATCAATCTTAAAAAGATCTTTCCAACGGTATAAAGTTTGTCCAATTTTGACATTTTTTGGTCCCCTAAACTGCCAAAACACTGCAAATGAGTCAAATAGTCTAATTTGACCCCCGAATTGCAAATTAGGGTTCAATTCACCCCTCGGCATGTGAATTGAGACCATGACATTCAAAATCAATCAAATTTCTTCCAAAACCCTATGAAATCATGCAAATTTCTTCCAAAACCCTATGAAACCTCCCAAACTATCCTCTAATTTACCTTTCTTATTATTTTCATCATGCATTGGTATTCTATCAATGCATCACCAAATCACTAAATTCCTTTCTCGTCATTGCTGATTTATCATTTGAGGGTTATTCATATCCAAAGTCATCCTTGTATGCAACCAACCAACCAAACATCCAAAATCATGGATATCTCATCTGTCTACAATTTTTTTTGTTGAATATTATCTTATGAAATAATCTTAATCCCAACCAGATATTTGTTATATCACAAGAGCTATGCATTTCGATGGAGAATTCAATCTAGCATTCATGTATGTCTAATACAAAATGAATGATACATTTGATGTAATCCTAGTGCAACATTTGGAAAAGGATTTTTGGCATTCATGATGCATAATGAATAACATGTTTGAATAATCAAAATGTCCCTTTAGCTCAAATGGTTTGACAATTGTCACCATGTACTCATCAATCAATCGACAACAAAGATTTGAATAGGCATTTCTTCTATTTATACTTTTGGACCATGCTGATCTGGTTGCAAAAGCAAAGCAATCAAAATTTTCCTCCCCCAAGAAACTAGTATGACATTGAAAATGTCATACAGGCTCAGCAAAACCATTGCATCGCATCTGCAATCATCCATATCCATTTACCGGTATTGTTTTTGTTGGTAATTTTGGGTTTGAGATCCTAGCTTCTTGTCTATGAGTTGTCATTGATGTCAAAAGGAACTGGCATTAATGTTAAGAGGATTTATTGGCTTCAAAGGTTGAATATTCTAAAGAATATTTTCTAGAATATTTCGAAGAGATTCCATGTGGCAGATGAAAAGGTTTTTATCAAAACCATGGCAGGTTTAAGGGTTTTTATTAAAACCGGTGGATGCATTAAGGGCTTTTCTCAAAACCACTCTCGACTTAATGCAAAGGTCGGAGACACTTATTAATTAAATAACTTAATTAATAAAACCTTTTTAAGGTTTTTTTAATTAATTATTTATTTGATTTAGTGATTAAATTATTTTAATAATTTAATGGGTTCTCCACCTAAGGTCTAAGGTCTAAAATACCTTTGATTATTTTTTAAATAATCAAAAGGGTTTCATAAACCCTAAAGTTGTTTCGAAGGTGCCAAAATAATATTAATTCAAAAAGTTTGAATTATCCTCTCGTCGACGTCATGCATAGCATGGAATTTTGGCTATATAATCCATAACCTATAGTCCAAAGCAATGGTGTGAAAGAAATTCGAATTGCGCAAAAGTTGGGAAGTAAAAGCTACGGCTATCATTTTTTTTGCCACGTTTATCCGTTGCCAAAGGGTTAAGGAGAAGGAGACTCTTGCTAGCCTTCAATCTAGCATTGTTGGCCTAGTGGTAATGACTGTTCTGCGAAGGCGCTTGAAGGGAGGTCAAGCTTTCAACTCCTGCCATGGAGTGTGAGAAGAGTTTTTGCACTCCGATTTTTTCGAAGGCATTGTTGACACGTGATTTTCTAAAGCATTTTTTTTGGTAAGGTTTTTTAAATAAAATCTGCATTTTCTTAAAGAAGAAGTGGTTGGGAAGATTTATTTAAAATTATTTTTAAGGTTAAATGCTTCTTTGGAGATATAAGGTTGATAGTGTGTGGTTGAGATTTTTGGCTTGATTGTTGAGTGAGATTTGCTTAGAAGCTATTATTCCTTGAGCATGGTTTAATTAATTTGGAGAAATAAGGTGTAAAAGGATATATTGTTTGTATGCTTTATATTTTTGGTAGTTGACTTCTAAGGATTGGAGTCATAAGGTGTTTTATGGAATAAATATTTTTGTGGTTACTTTTATGATCTAACCCTAACTTGGTGGCAAAGTTGAGGGTGGTGTTGGTAACAGGTTGAAGAACTATTCTCTTCTTCCTCAAACAAAGGTATGGGCAACTTCTTCCATGTATATTGTTGATGGTGTATTTTCTAAAATTGAGTTTGGAGTGAAAAGGTTGTCTACTAGGTATTCTTGTTGGTGTAAATTCCATTTTCTGGATATTGAAGATTGGTTATGCATTAAAATCATTGATGAGTTTTTTGGGTGAATGCATAATTCTAGTTGAGGAAGAGGAAGCATTTTTACACTAGGGTTTATGTTAGTAAGTCTTGCTACTTGCATTGAGTTGGTGAAACCCTTAGTTGGCTGTTTTGAGATTGATGGTTGAGTTGCTTCCATAGAGGTTGTTTTGATCAAGTTAATGCTTTACTTGATACATGATTTGGGCTTACTCCATTGAGATTGATTTGAGCAAGTTATTCTTTGCATTAGTGATTTATGTTGGTGGCTGTTTTGTTCAAATACCTTTGGAGGGAAAAGGATGTCTACTAGTTTCCTTTTCATGTAGTGATTGGTTGAATGCTTCAAGGTTAATGTTGAGTTGAATGATGTTGGTTAAACCTTGTCTATAAGCATTGTTGTTAAAGCCCTAATTGGTTGAGAAAAGATATTGGTTGTGGAAAGAACATGAGTATCATTGTTATATGAGATATTGCATGGTTGGCAATTGTTAGGTTGTGTTTCATGTTCTTGAGAAAAGCATACTACATCTATCTTATTCTTTTGAGATTGATATTGAGTTGAGATTGATATTGGGAGTTAAGTATAGAACATATTGAGTCTCTAACAATTATCTTTATGTTTCTATGAGACTTGAGATTGAGATTGGGAGTTAAGTATAGAACATATTGAGTCTCTAACAATTCTCTTTATGCTTCTATGAGGTTGATGAATCACATTGGGTCTCTAACAATTCTGTTTGTGGGTTCATGCTAAGAAAGTTTTTCTTGATGAACTTGTGAGCTAATTTGGACAGGTTCTAGTGAAGACTTGTGAGCTGATTTGGACAGGTTCTAGTGAGGACTTGTGAGCTGATTTGGACAGGTTCTAGTGAGGACTTATGAGCTGATATGGACAGGTTCTAGTGAGGACTTGTGAGCTGATTTGGACAGGTTCTAGTGAGGACTTGTGAGCTGATTTGGATAGGTTCTAGTGAGGACTTGTGAGCTGATTTGGATAGGTTCTAGTGAGGACTTGTGAGCTAATTTGGACAAGTTCTAGGGAGGACTTGTGAGCTGATTTGGACAGGTCCTAGCAGAGTACTTGAGGACAGAGTTGAAGTGGTTCTTTGAGAAGAACCTGAGGACAATTTTGACAAGTCTTTGAGAAGGCTTGTGTGAAGCAGAGATTGATTTTTTCAAGCTTTATGAGTTGAGCTTGGGACAGATCTGAAAGAGTGAGGAAGACTTGTGCTGTACTGACTGACTGTGTTTAGTACAGGTTGATGAGTTACTATGGAGGTGATTAGTGAGGACAGAGGTCTCTTGAGGTTGAGCATTGAGGATAGGAGGTCTTCTATGGAAAGGAGTTCCATGTGCTAGCAGAATAAGAGGCAGGTGATCTTCTGAAGTATTATTTCCAGAGCTGAGGGGAAGGATTCTCCTTTGGGTAGGAGGCTCATAAATTCATGCTAAGGGGAAGGATTCTACTTTGGGTAGGAGGCTCATAAATTCATGAGGAGGGGAAGGATTCTCCTTTGGGCAGGAGGCTCATAAATTTGTGATGAGGGGAAGGATTATCCTTTGGGCAGGAGGCTCACAAATTCATGAGGAGGGGAAGGATTCTCCTTTGGGCAGAGGCTCATAAATACTTGAGTAGGGGAAGGTTTCTCCTTTGGGTTGAGGCTTATAAACATTGTAATTGGGAAGGATTCCCAAAGAATTTTGAGAAAGCTTTTTAGAGAAAAGTTTTGTGGATGTAGCCCATGTTGGGTGAACCACATTAAAATTGGTGTCTCATTGTGTGTTGCTTTATGCATTGCTTTGATATTGCTATTGGTTCATTGCTTTGTGAAGTTGAAGTTAAATAGAGAAAGTAAAGAGAGGTCTTATACTTTTCACCCCCCCTCTTAGTATAAGCTTATGTTCTTCAATTGGTATCAAAGCGGGTTCCTTCGAAAAGTTTAACTACTTGAAGGAAAATATTGTAAAGAACATAATGGAATCTACAAGTGGTAATGCAGCACCTATTCTTGATGGGGCAAATTTTGGGCTTTGGAGTGCTAGGATGAAGTTTTATCTTATGGATCTTGGAAATGAAGTTTGGGAAGTGATTGAGGATGAGTATACCATTCCTGAGCATGGTCCTTCTACTAAGAAAGAGAGGCTCCTACATCATAGCAATTCAAAGGCAATGAATGCAATCCTGAAGGGTTTACAGAAGGCAGATCTTACCAAGGTGATTCACTACAAGACAGCTAGTGAAATGTGGAAACAATTGAAGGTGGTTCATACAGGTGATGCAAATGTCCAAAAGGCAAAGTTGAGAAACTTCAAAGGTTTTTTTGAACAACTCAAGATGAATTATGAAGAAAATATTAGTGACTATATGCTTCGTATGGATGATATTATTAACTCTATGAAGGAACTAGGTCTTGAGCTTGCTAAAAATGATATTTGTGATAAGATTTTGAGGTCTCTTCCAAATAGATTTAGTGAAAATAAAATTTCTATTGAGGAAGCTAAGGATTTGGATAAGTTGAAAAAGGATGAGCTTCATAGTATACTTATAGCATTTGAGTTGAGAACTCAAGTGAAGGTTAATGTTAAGGAGGCAGATTTCAAGGCTACCAAGAAATCCAAGGGTAAAGAGCTTCAAGATAGTGATGAGTCTTCTAGTGATGAAGAGGCATATTACAGAAAGAAGGGCAAGTTCTCAAGAAAGCACAAAGGTATGAAATATGTCAAGTGTTTCAATTGTGGAAAGTTTGGTCATTATGCTACTAACTGTACTGCTGCCAAGGATGAAAGTGATGAAGATAAACAAGATTATAAGAGCAAGGATTCTAAAACCCACAGGCATCAAAGGAAGAATAAAAATGAGCAAAGCAATCAATGAAATAGGTACTCTCACAAACACAAGAAAAGTTTCTACCTAGACAAGGCAAGTAAGTGTTCTAGTAGTGATAGTGAAAGTTCTTCAAGTGATGTTGGAAATGAGATGTTGTTCCTAATAGAAAAAGAAGAAGAAAAGAAACATAGATTTGTCCTTATGAAATGTTTTAGATGTGGAAATTTTGGATATCTTGAGGATGATTGCACAAATGATGGATTGATTTCTAGTTATACTATGTATGAGGATGCTTCGGAAAATTGTAAGGAAGATCTTTGTATGGCTTTAGAAAAGGGTAGCACCTCTAGTGATAAGAAATCTGAAAAAGTCATTGATGTTTCAAAAGGCAAACGAATAGAGGAAGTTATAGAGGATGGTGAAGTAGATATTGAAGCTGAACTTGTTAGTGCTCTTAGTGCTTTGAAAAAGAAAATAAAGAAGAATGCTAGACTCAATGATAAATTGGATGAATGTTGTATTGAGAGAGATGAGCTTATAGAAAGTCTTGACTTCTCTATAGCTAAGACATAGAAACTTAAGGATAAGTTAGAGTCTAAGGTTCTTGAGTGTAGAGAGTTGGAACATAAAGTGGATTCCTTGAAAGAGGAAACCAAATAGTACAAGGAGAAGCTTTACAGGTTTGAAGATAGCACCAAAAAGGTAAAGTCAATCATCAAAGATCAAATAAGGAAAATAGATAAAACAGGTCTTGGTTTTGGTAAGAAACACATGGAACAGGTTGGCGACTCTGTTGGGGAATCTAGTAAGAGATTCTAAAAGGAAGAGAGTTCTGATGAGGAAAGTACTTCAGAAAAAGAGTCCTTGAGTGATAGATGCACATAATCAGAAAATAGGAATAAAAAAAAGGGGAGAAAGTTTACAGGACCTAAGAGGTCAAATCAAGGAAATTTTAATGGCAGATGTTTTGCTTGTCACAATTTTGGTCACATGGCTTCACATTGCATGACTCAAGTGAGGAAGGTAAATGACAAATTCAGAGGTGGTAATTTCTTTCAAGGGTATTGCTACTCTTATAAACAATTTGGGCACAAGGCTATTTATTGCAAGGCTAATAACATGAACAGGGTTGGTCAAAATAGATGGAGTCAAAGATCAGGTATGCCTCAAAGAAATAACATTGTTAGTTGTTATAAGTGCGACAATGAAGGTCACATAGCTAGACAATGTAGAGCTTAAATTCCAAGGTACAGGAATAGGAACATGGGTATGAACAGACACAAGAATAAAGACATGGATAAGAATAGGAATGATAACAAGAACAACAACAGTGACATGAACAAGAATAGGAATATGGATAAGGAGAACAAGAGAAGACATGGTAAGGCAGCTATAGACACTGATGAAGATCAGTACCTAATGGGAGTTTTACTCCCACCTCGGAATTAATCACCTCAATAAGAGGTGGGGGAGGGACTAAGCTAAGAGGCTCATTCTTAGTCCCAAGCCCCAAAGGTGACCCTTTTCCATTGATGAAAAAGGGGGAGAGATATGAGTAAGGGGGAGAGCCTCAAGTCAGGGGGAGCTAATTTCTATACAGTAGTTTTATGTTTTAGTGTTGTTGAGAAGCATGGTTTGCCATCAATGACAAAGGGGGAGATTGTTGGCAATTTTGGGTTTGAGATCCTAGCTTCTTGTCTATGAGTTGTCATTGATGTCAAAAGGAACTGGCATTAATGTCAAGAGGATTTATTGGCTTCAAAGGTTGAATATTCCAAAGAATATTTTCTAGAATATTCCGAAGAGATTCCATGTGGCAGATGAAAAGGTTTTTATCAAAACCATGGCAGGTTTAAGGGTTTTTATTAAAACCAGGTGGATGCATTAAGGGTTTTTCTCAAAACCACTCTTAGCTTAATGCAAAGGTTGGAGACACTTATTAATTAAATAACTTAACTAATAAAACCTTTTTAAGGTTTTTTTAATTAATTATTTATTTTATGTAGTGATTAAATTATTTTAATAATTTAATGGGTTCTCCACCTAAGGTCTAAGGTCTAAAAGACATTTGATTATTTTTTAAATAATCAAAAGGGTTTCATAAACCCTAAAGTTGTTTCGAAGGCACCAAAATAATTTTAATTCAAAAATTTTGAATTATCCTCCCACCAACATCGTGCATAGCATGGAAGTTTGGCTATATAAGCCATAACCTATAGTCCAAAGCAATGGTGTGAAAGAAATTCGAATTGCACAAAATTTGGGAAGTAAAATCTATGGCTATCATTTTTTTTGCCACGTTTATCCATCGCCAAAGGGTTAAGGAGAAGGAGACTCTTGCTAGCCTTCAATATAGCACCGTTGGCCTAGAGGCAATGACTGTTCTACGAAGGCGCTTGAAGGGAGGTCAAGCGTTCAACTCCCACCGTGGAGTGTGAGAAGATTTTTTGCGCTCCGATTTTTTCAAAGGCACTGTTGACCCATGATTTTTGGAAGCTTTTTTTTTGGTAAGGTTTTTTAAATAAAATCTGCATTTTCTTAAAGAAGAAGTGGTTGGGCAGATTTATTTAAAATTATTTTTAAGGTTAAATGCTTCTTTGGAGATATAAGGTTGATAGTGTGTGGTTGAGATTTTTGGCTTGATTGTTGAGTGAGATTTGCTTAGAAGCTATTATTCCTTGAGCATGGTTTAATTAATTTGGAGAAATAAGGTGTAAAAGGATATATTGTTTGTATGCTTTATATTTTTGGTAGTTGACTTCTAAGGATTGGAGTCATAAGGTGTTTTATGGAATAAATATTTTTGTGGTTACTTTTATGATCTAACCCTAACTTGGTGGCAAAGTTGAGGGTGGTGTTGGTAACAGGTTGAAGAACTATTCTCTTCTTCCTCAAACAAAGGTATGGGCAACTTCTTCCATGTATATTGTTGATGGTGTATTTTCTAAAATTGAGTTTGGAGTGAAAAGGTTGTCTACTAGGTATTCTTGTTGGTGTAAATTCCATTTTCTAGATATTGAAGATTGTTTATGCATTAAAATCATTGATGAGTTTTTTGGGTGAATGCATAATTCTGGTTGAGGAAGAGGAAGCATTTTTGCACTAGGGTTTATGTTAGTAAGTCTTGCTACTTGCATTGAGTTAGTGAAACCCTTAGTTGGCTATTTTGAGATTGATGGTTGAGTTGCTTCCATAGAGGTTGTTTTGATCAAGTTAATGCTTTACTTGATACATGATTTGGGCTTACTCCATTGAGATTGATTTGAGCAAGTTATTCTTTGCATTGGTGATTTATGTTGGTGGCTATTTTGTTCAAATACCTTTGGAGGGAAAAGGATGTCTACTAGTTCCATTTTCATGTAGTGATTGGTTGAATGCTTCAAGGTTAATGTTGAGTTGAATGATGTTGGTTAAACCTTTTCTATAAGCATTGTTGTTAAAGCCCTAATTGGTTGAGAAAAGATATTGGTTGTGGAAATAACATGAGTATCATTGTTATATAAGATATTGCATGTTTGGCAATTGTTGGGTTGTGTTTCATGTTCTTGAGAAAAGCATACTACATCTATCTTATTATTTTGATATTGAGATTGAGTTGATATTGATATTGGGAGTTAAGTATAGAACATATTGAGTCTCTAACAATTCTCTTTATTTTTCAATGAGATTTGAGATTGAGATTTGGAGTTAAGTATAGAACATATTGAGTCTCTAACAATTCTCTTTATGCTTCTATGAGTTTGATGAATCACATTGGGTCTCTAACAATTCTGTTTGTGGGTTCATGCTAAGCAAGTTTTTATTGATGAACTTGTGAGCTGATTTGGACAGGTTCTAGTGAATACTTGTGAGCTGATTTAGACAGGTTCTAGTGAGGACTTGTGAGTTGATTTGGACAGGTTCTAGTGAGGACTTGTGAGCTGATTTGGACAGGTTCTAGTGAGGACTTGTGAGCTTATTTGGATAGGTTCTAGTAAGGACTTGTGAGCTGATATTGATAGGTTCTAGTGAGGACTTGTGAGCTGATTTAGACAAGTTCTAGTGAGGAATTGTGAGCTGATATGGACAGGTTCTAGTGAGGACTTGTGAGCTGATTTGGACAGGTTCTAGTGAGGAATTGTGAGCTAATTTGGACAGGTTCTAGTGAGGACTTGTGAGTTGATTTGGAAAGGTTCTAGTGAGGACTTGTGAGCTGATTTGGACAAGTTCTAGGGAGGACTTGTGAGCTAATTTGGACAGGTCCTAGCAGAGGACTTGAGGACAGAGTTGAAGTGGTTCTTTGAGAAGAACCTAAGGATAGTTTTGACAAGTCTTTGAGAAGGCTTGTGTGCAGCAGATATTGATTTGTTCAAGCTTTATGAGTTGAGCTTGGGATAGATCTGACAGAGTGAGGAAGACTTGTGTTGGACCGACTGACTGTGTTTAGTACAGGTTGATGAGTTGCTTTGGAGGTGATCAGTGAGGATAGAGTTATCTTGAGGCTGAGCATTGAGGACAGGAGGTATTCTGTGGAAATGAGTTCCACGTGCTAGTGAAATAAGAGGCAGGTGATCTTCTGAAGTATCATTTCTAGAGCTAAGGGGAAGGATTCTCCTTTGGGTAGGAGGCTCATAAATTCATGTTGAGGGGAAGGATTCTCCTTTGGGTAGGAGGCTCATAAATTCATGAGGAGGGGAAGGATTCTCCTTTGGGAAGGAGGCTCATAAATTCATGAGGAGGGGAAGGATTCTCCTTTGGGCAGGAGGCTCATAAATTCATGAGGAGGGGAAGGATTCTCCTTTGGGTAGGAGGCTCATAAATTCATGATGAGGGGAAGGATTCTCCTTTGGGCAGAGGCTCATAAATATTTGAGTAGGGGAAGGTTTCTCCTTTGGGTTGAGGCTCATAAATATTGTAATTTGGAAGGATTCCCAAAGAATTTTGAGAAAGCATTTTAGAGAAAAGTTTTGTGGATGTAGCCCATGTTGGGTGAACCACGTTAAAATTGGTGTCTCATTGTGTGTTGCTTTATGCATTGCTTTGATATTGCTATTGGTTCATTGCTTTGCGAAGTTGAAGTTAAATAGAGAAAGTAAAAAGATGTCTTATACTGTTCACCCCCCCTCTCAGTATAAGCTTGTGTTCTTCAGTTTTAATTGCATTTTATCTCTTTCCTATTATTTTCATCTCCTTCCTCCTTCTTGGCTATCGATAAATATTATATGGTCATGTTACGAGTGACTAAATACCTTCAATTGGATCCCATTATTTTCCCCTTTTCTTCTTGGCTATCATTTAATATTGTATGTTCATGCTTTGAGTGACTACATACCTTTTATTGGATCCCATTATTTTCCCCTCTCCTTATTGGATATCGATCAATGTTGTATGGTCACGCTTCAAGCTACTACATACCTTTGATTGGATCTCATTCTTTTCCCCTTTCCTTCTTGGCTATCAATCAATATTGTATGGTCATGCTTCGAGTGGCTACATAACTTTGATTAGATCCCATTCTTTCCCTTTTCTCTCCCCTAGATTCCCAGTCAATGTTGTATGGTCATGCTTCGAGTGGCTACATACCTTTGGTTGTATTACATTCTCCTTCTATCCCTTTTATTCTACATAAACCCTTTACATTTTTATATTAAAATATACTTCACACATTATAGTACAAAAGGGGCAAAATGTAGATACCTAAAAGTAGCACATTGCTATACCTATGTACTTGTAGATCCTTTTGAACACTTTTAGGTTTACATAGGTGATCCTAGATACCCCTAGGCTATCATAGACCAATGTAGACTATTGTATATACTCATAGACCTATTTAGACTATTGTAGATATGTGTAGACATGCATAGACTAGCATAGATTGTCATAGATTATTGTAGCATTGCGTAGACTTCCACACACCACTTCACTATTTTTTAGGTCCAAAACCATAATAAAATACCTAAATCACATCATGTATGACTTCCATGCATCATAAAACCATCTACCATCCTTATAAGGTGATACAAGACTCTTTTATGCTTAATTTAGGCACCCATAGAGCTATTAATTGGCAAAAGTATTAATTGAGTCAATTGTTAAATCTAATTTTAAAGTGACTTCACTTAAGTTCACTTTTAGGGCTAAGAAGGTTAATTAGGTCCTTAATATCTAATTATCCCTAATTACTCCCTTCCACATGTGTGTGCACTAGGTTAGTTAGGATATTTCCTAGGAAACCCTAACCTAACCCCACCTCTAACCTAGAGTTGATTGATCCTAGTTAACCCTAATCTCTCCTCACACATGTGTGAGGATGAGATATTTCCTTAAGGGAATGTGAGGATGCCACCTCAAAAAACCTAAATTAACCTTCATGGGATCTCACCCTAGGGCTTAGTTCTCCTAAATACCCCCCTACACCTTGGGTTTTCTTATAAATAGTGGGCCCAAACCCTGATTTATCTCTCTCTCCACTCATGTCCAAAGCACATAAACTATGCCAAAATGTGTATATAAGCACAAAAAAATATTCTGAACCTGCACATCAGCAACACAACACCTAAGGATCCTGTCCACTGAAGGATCTCTGGAAAATCACACTCACAATCCAATTCACCCCCTGCCCTGCGAATCCAACACCAATTTGTCCCTTGAGGGGCTAATTGGATTTACAGGACCTAAATCAACCCAAATCTTGGAGGTGATATTAATTTGTTCTTTTTATGTGGTTTTGCATAATTTATTTCATTTTTTATGAGTTGATTTATTTTTATTACTATGGGTCCTGACTAAGGCAAGCCCCCAAACCTACTAACACCATTTTGCAGGCCTAACACAGGAGCAAGGAGGGAAACAATAGAAAACTATAAACCCATGGTGCCACACACTATACACGAAACCCATATACACTAAGGAACCCAAAATAAGGTAGCATGCCTATTGTAATATTTGTGAAAAGGAAGAAAAGGGGAAATCCCCCATTTGTAACACATAAGAAATATTATCTTGAATACAATACATATTTCTGAATGACTTGTTTTTATTACTTGTTATTAGATCAAATGTAATATTTTGGCCATTTTAGTAAGCTAAGAGTTTCATTCTTAGACCCGAGCCCAAAAGGTGACCCTTTGCCATTGATGTCAAATGGGGAGAGATTTGAGTAAGGGGGAGAGATTTGATTTAAGTGGAGAGCATTGATTCAGGGAGATCAATTTCCCAAGGGGAACAAAATAGAAAAAGGTTAAGGAAATGGTAAAATATAATTGGGTTTCCATCAATGACAAAGGGAGAGATTATTGTAAATATGAGCAGGTTTTGTTGTCATTGATGTCAAGAATTCAGCACCAGTAAAAGTTAGTTTCAGTGAGCAACATCAGTTTCAGGTTTCGTAATCAAGTGCAAAAGAAAATTTTATTCCAGGTGGTCAAATCAGGTTTAAATGGAAAAAGGAAGGCCCAAGAAAAATAATATCATAATAATTTATTATAATATTAAAGGGGCAAGATATTTAATTAATTATAAATTATTTATAATAGTTTTATTATAATTTAATTTATAAATTAATTTAATTAACTTTTAAAGTTATTAAGTTAATTTTAAATTAATTAAAATTTAATTATATATTAATTTATAGGTTAATTAAACTAACCCTAAGAATAGGGTTATAAAATTCATAATTCAAATTTTTTAATTATCACCAACGTCATCGAAGGCATAGCCCAATGCATATAAAGGAGGGAATGGCCTTGGAAAATATTTTATCCATGATCAAATTTGAATGGTGTGTTTCGTACGCAAAGCAAAGGATCGATCACATGTTTTAAATGCTTATAGAGGTAGAAAAAAGGATAAGGAGGAGAGGCTTTTGGTTTACATTCCAAGGTGCATTTTTGTACAACTGGTAGCAAGGGAAGGTGCTAAGTCTTGGCCAGTGGAAGGTGCAAGGATTGAATCCTGCGGGCTTGAGTTTTTGCGAAGCGATATTTGTTTTGAGGTTTGTGTGCTAGGAAGGAGACAAAGGGAAGGTGTGAACCTTATCATTTGTGTGGAGGCACATAGCTCATGTGTTGAGTGTGCATCTTGCTAATGTACTTGGAGGGGTGAGTTTAGGTGTTCGAAACCCATCGAAAGTGTTTTGCTAGTCAAAAAGGTATGCGTCAATTTTTATTCTCTTGCTAAGGTTGTAATTTTGGAGGTTGCTTTGCTGTGAAAAATAAAGGTTGATTAAAGTTTTTGAGGAAGATATAAGGGTATTAAAAATTAAATATTTGATTTTAATTTTTTGTGATTAGAGTTTGTAAAGTTGGATATTATAAGGTGTATAAGGACTTTAGTATACTTGTTGTTAAGTGTAGTGTTATGGTGAAATTATTAATTTGAATATTGTGAGTTTGGAGATTATAAGGTGTACAAAAGGATTTGTTATTTTGTTTGAAAATAATCTTTGAGAAAATTATTTTGTGGAGATCTTGAGAGAGGTTGTGGTAACCTAATCCCAGTGTTGGTAAAGAAAAATTTGATTATGGTTAAGACAAGTTTTGAAGACATGTCTCCATCAAAACAAAAGGTATTGGTAAATATTCCTTGTGTTAAAAATATTGTTGGATTGGATGTTATGAATGTTAAGTTAGAGTGAAAAGGATTGTTTGGTAAGCATTTTTGAGTTTGCTTTTTAAAGGTTTTTATGAGTAAGAGTTGATGATAAAAACCTTTTTTGATAAGCATTTTTGGAAACATTGAATGAACCTTCATATGCATGATTAGGGTTTGTGCAAGAACATGAGTATGATTGTTATGTGAATTTGAGATATTGAATGTGATTGAGCATTGTTGTAAGTGTGAAGCATATTGAGTCTAAAAATTCTCTATATGTTTCTGTGGTAAAAAGAGAGATAAAGTGAAAGTGATTGAGCATTGTTGTGAGTGTGAAGCATATTGAGTCTCTAATAATTATCTATATGTTTATGTGATATTGGAAAAGTTCTAGTGAAGACTTGTTAAGTAGATTTGAGGTAAGTCTTGTTGAGCAGATTGAACAAGTTCTAGAGAGGACTATTGACCCCCAAAAAGGTAGTTAAAATTTTAGGAGCCTAAGTCACATTTACCTTAAGGGCGCACAAGGTGGTGCACCCTTATTTAGCCTTGTGCACCCCACTCCCAATGGAGCACACCAAAATACCCCCAGACACACAAGCTATGCGCCCCAAGCCAAAGCCTACACGTTCCATTAGTAGAGTGTGCTAGAACCTCCACTGAGTGCACAAGCTATGCACCCACCTCTAGCCCATGCACCCCATTTGGGAATGAGGTGAATAAAGTTCCAAAGAGGCACACAAATTCCCCAAGGAGCGCACAAGCCATGTGCCCCGAAACTAGTCCATGCGCTCCATTGGGAGGTGGGGCATGCAAGAGTCTATTTGGGTGCACAAAGTTATGCGCACCTTCGTACCAAGTCTACATACCCTAAATAAGTGGAGCATGCATAAACCCAAAAGGGTGCACAACCTTGTGCACCTCAAAGAAGCCCTATACACTCCATTCCAATGGAGTGCACGAAGTCTTCATAAGCGTACAACCTTGTGCACCCACCCCTGCCTTGTGCACTCTACTTCGGTGGAGTGCACCAAGTTTCCTAAGGGGCACACATCTTTGTGTGTGTCCCAAAACCCACTGTGCACTCCAAAACCTTAGAGCACACATGAAGCCTTGGAGTGCACAAGTAATGCGCTCCCCTCCCATTTAGTGCACTCCACTCCAAAGTTGAGTGTACAACTTCCATGAGGGCAAACAAGCTTGTGCACCCTAGATAGAGTTCGTGCACTCCATTATAATGGAGCATGCAATAGTCTGGCTAGGCATACAATCTATATGCCTACCTTAGGGTAGTGTGCTCCAAAACTAAGTGCACAAAATTTTTGAGGGTGCACAGCCTATGTACCCCATTGGTTCCCATTCATCCCACTCCCTTAGGGTACATGAAAAGTAAGCGGGTGCACTAATCTATGTGCTCACCTTGAGGGTCATGCACACTACCCCCAAATAGAGCACACAAGTATTTAATTGAGAATAGTCCATATCTACCTTCTACTTGAGCATACCCCACCTTGGCCAACCCGAAATTGCCATGTGTCTCGCTTGCTACCCCCCTAAACATAATTTACCTCTGTAGGTGCTTCTTACTACTAAAACATGAGTGATGTGGTGCACCCAACCAATCAAAATGGAAAAGTGCACAAGGCCCACCTAATGGATTTAATGCATACACTTTATCAATGGGGTGACAAACCTGTTCTACATTGTTGTTGCATGAAAAAATTAATTCTCGATGAGCTCAAGCATAGAGAAGTGGGGAGAGAAAAATTTCTTTGCAATGGTTTCCATGAGTGCAGCTACACTAGAGGTCTCAATTTTCAAGGTGAGAATGGCAAAAATTATTGGGGCATGGCTAATAAAAAAAATAATAGGGAGAGCTTAGGACCCTAAGGCTCTTGAAAATTTTCCAGACACTAATCAGGACATCACTACTGAGTAAAAAAATAATTTGAAGGGGTGACTATCTACGCGTTTGACCCCACTAAGGAGGATATCCAATGACATCCTATGCTACCCAGGAGCTTATATATGAGAGCGCACAGAGATAGTACATTGCCTTCCCCAATATGCAACAAATGGATAACAAATCTAGGCCGATTGACTTGCCCAAGGGTTTACCACTCCTTTGATTTATTGTATTAGCTTGTAGTAGCCTATGACTCTAGGAGCCAAACAATTTGAGACTATAAGAACTAGGTAGTGGCTCGAGTGTCTGTCGATATAATCAAATAGGTTTTTGGGCTGGCCACTACATCTAGAGTGGTGTATTTTAAGACATTGGTCCTCAAAGCCAATTATATGCTTAATACCATGTTCCCTCAAGATCTTTTAAAGAAGGGAAGGAACAGGCCCTCTTGCTTCCCAATCAAAAAATTCTTGCTTTGGCCCTAAGCGTAAGATTATGCTGACATGATTAATTTGGCATTGGGGGTCAAGGACCTAGAGTGGGTTACCAAGGAGGTAATGTTTCTAATCATCCAATGTAATAGAACTGATAAGACTCCTCTCTACTGGTGGGAGGATATAATTAGTGAAAAAATCGATAAAGATCTACAAAAATTATAGGAGGCCATATTGGTTGATAAGGAGGAAATGTTTCCTTTCTCATATTATTCTTTTTTTATTCATTTGGTTGTGGCACAAGTAGACAAATATTTGGTGGCCCAGATGGGAGGAGTAACTGCACCCACCCTGTAAGATCAATTTTGTGCATCCAAGAGGGATGCTCCAACTACAAAGCCTTATTTGAGAAGGTCCTACCAATGGTCCACCTTCGATTGTGTGGAGAACTAGATAGAATTGGAGTTGGGGTAAGAAATTTCCTACATCTGGAAAAAGCAAGAGATTACTTCTATGTAGAAGAATTCTCCTACATCAGAATATACAGGTCAAAACTACCTCCCAAGGAACTCCTAATACATTACCCAATGTCAATTGCCATATTGGAGATCACTTGACAAATTTTTGAGGAGATTAAAATTAGATATATGAGAAAGAAAGGGTAGGTACCTAGTTTCCCATACCTTGATCAATGGGCCCCTACACATATCTAGGCCACTTTGCCATGTTGCAAGATATATGGAACATGGATATATATTGTTTCCTAGAAGTTACTTGGAGGGCCTGACCTAGATGACCATCACAAGAAAAATGTTGCTGGTAAGCTTGCCCTCCTACAAGTTACTCACAACCAGGATGATTTTGAGTATGATATGTACAAGGCTTTCAAGAATAACCAAATATTAGACTTAGTATGGAATATGGACAAGAGGCCTTACAACAAGATAGAGTTTGTCGATGATTATAGCTTAGGTATTATTAGTAGATAAGATGGTCTCATTGGTCCTAGCTACTCCTCCAGAATAATTTGAGGATCCTACCTTTTAAATTTTCCAATAGGATACTAACCTTTTTTAGGATTTAATGCAAATTGTTGATGAGGCACAACAGGAGCAATGAAATATCCCTTCTTCTTTGGGCCCTCCCACTGTCACATCAAAAGGGAAGGAATTGACCATTGGTCCATCTCAAAAAAGTTTTGCATCATCATATTTGGTATTGATATACCTAGAAGAACAGTCCTAGTTGGTAGAAGGTCAACATTCCTTGTATTTTGCAACCCTGGTAATCAACCAGGAGGAACACTAAGTCCCCCTTAAGGTGATGAAGAAAATAACTGAAGCTGGGGGTTGGAAAATATGCTCAAGGACTACGAGGTGCAATAAAGGAGCCCCACACAGTCACCTACTCGAAGGAAGACTTGAAATGAGACTTAAAGCCATGGCATTGAAAGTATCACAATGACAAGAGTTAAAGATGCCTTCTAGTTCACTACCATTGAGGAAGACCAAATATAGAATATAGAAGAGCAAAGGTCTCCTAGTAAAGGGATAGTCAAGCCCTGAAGAATAGTTGGGTAGGAGGCAACCGATGTATACAAAGCCATTTGAAATCCCATTGCCACCTAGCATTACAGAAGCCACTATTGATGTAAGCAAAGGTGTCATAAGGGCATCAACCAAACCCATTGAGATGATGAATTCCTAGGTGGAAAAAGTAGTAGAGAGGGAATTATAAGAATGGAAGGCCAAGGCTATCAAAGTGGGATAATTGTAGCTTAAGGTAAAACAAATCCAGAGTAAAGTTTATTAATTAAGTATGCCTGCTCCTTCTACTGCGTAGGCCAACATTCAACTTAGGTCGGTCGATGAGCTTAAGCAAGAAATAAAGAACAAGATACAAGAAAGAATTGTAGATCTGGAGTTCATCCTTGTGGATATTTATACCACTTGACATACTATTGGCCCATTACAGAATCACCTGTAGCAAGAAGAGCAAAGGATAAATGCAATACTTCCCATTTACCAAAGGTTCCAGGTGGACTACGTGCCAATTTCTAGGTTGACAACCACCCTATCGTATGATTCCTTCTACTTATTTGTTGAGGAGTATATCAATGTCTCTATATTCATATAGAGTAAGCAAGGTTGGCTTAATTTGGGTCAAGAGGTGGTGAATTCTAAGAAGAAGGCCAATGAGGAACCGACAGACTGCAACCTCACGTTGGAGGATTTTGGGCAAGCTCCTAATATTAAAGATTTTGTATTCCAAAAGATTCAAGAGTTTTATTTAAACTCTGGTGGTAAATTATCAAATTGCTTAAAAACTTTAGTACATATGGTGGATTGCTTGTGTATTTGATGATAACAATGTACAAAGGGCAAGGGATCGGGTGAACAAGGCCATGTAGGATTTGAATATGTTACTATTATCATTGTCATTCCATGATGAGGCATGATAATTCATTGACCAGGCCATTTAGAAATTGAGAATGGAAGTGGGGCCTAGTTCATTTGAAACATACACACACCAAGAGATTCACAGCAACCAGCCTAGGGCAGTACAAGAGGAGATACATAGCCACTACCTACATAAGAAGAGAGCATGGGCTACATACCCATTTTTTATTACATCTCATTTTTTAGTACAACAAGATTGATCCAACTGGACCAGGTGGTTACATAATTTAGGCGAGCCTGCACTATAAGAAGAAGACTATTGTAGTTGAATATTTTTTATCAAACCTCTAAGAGAGAAAAAGTCCAAGTATAGTCTTGTCCAAGTGCTAGTCATATTTTGTTGAGTGTTCTTCCTATTTTTTTATATAACATTTTTTTCCATATCCAGGGATTACCAGGGAGCATTTTTCACTGTGATAATTTCCTATAGAACACACCAAGGTTGGAGACTCTTACATCATTGTAATTAGTATGGATAGGAATAGCCCCTTGTTATGTTATTCGAATAGGGTTTTATTGTAAATCATTGACATACATGACCTAAGCACTCTACTTGGCCTATTTTATGTAATATCATTATATTAATAGAAA
This sequence comes from Wollemia nobilis, assembly GCA_028583015.1. Taxonomy (NCBI): domain Eukaryota; kingdom Viridiplantae; phylum Streptophyta; class Pinopsida; order Araucariales; family Araucariaceae; genus Wollemia; species Wollemia nobilis. Next base: position 163,215 of record JAQPPZ010002711.1, on the reverse strand, counting down.
TCCAACTTGATTCCTGGTGTATCTTCTATGACTTATGGTTTGTGTTATGCTCATATATATGTTATATATGTTATTGCAATCAAAATCTATGGACTATGTTTTATTTTCACTAGTTTAATAAACTTCTTGCATTACATTATTCGAATGAATTAAAACAAACTAGTTCTCTCCTCTCCTTCTACTTTGGATCATTAATATAAATATGCTACAGTTTCCCAAAGGATAAGGCACCATATTGGTCTTAATAATATTTTTTATTGATAGATTTAGTCATTAAAATTATCAAAGTAATATAAAAATATTTTATCTGGCATAGTGGATATTTGCACCATAAAGATCTAATAGATGAACCCACCATTTGGGGGTTTCCTTATCCAACCTAGTATGTCTAGAGCTTTCTAGATAATCTATTTCTAGGTTAAAGAGGTGGATCAACTAGAATACACAGTGTTGGTTATGATATTTAGAGTATCCTATGATGTGACAAATTATCAAGGGGTGAGTGAGAAAACTCCACAATAAGGACTTGTGGATAGATTAGTGTGAGCTTTTGTGGAATCTTACAATGCAGAGTTGAGACAAGTCTTTGAGAAGACTTGAGAGCATAGTTGATTGATTGATTTGTTCAAACCTTGAGTTTGGAGCATATCTAGCAGAGTTGATTTGTGATTGAGTCAAGATTTGTGTTAAGGCATGAGGACATAGATTGAGTAAATTTGTACTAGACTGAAGGACTATGTTTAGTGCAGATTTGAGAATAGATTTTGGTGTATATTTGAGAACAAGTTTGTGCTAGACTAGATATAGATATTGATAAGATTTGTGCTAGACCAAAGGACTATGTTTAGTGCAGATTTGAGATAGAGCTGAGAGTAATATTTGGAGGTGACAGAGTATAGAGGATGATAGTCTCCAGTGGATAGAGGTCCATTAGCTAGGGTAGTTATGAAGGGTATTTTGAGTGAGGATAAGAGTCTTCAATGTATAGAGATCTATTAGCTAGTGTAGTGGAAGCAATAGTTCTTCTAGAATATCACCAACCAAAGTAGAGGATAAGGAGTTCTCATGTGGATAGAGATCCATAAACTAGCTGAGGATATTGGTGTCTCCTATGGATAGAGATCCATAAACTTTATTTGGGGATTGGTGTATCCTCTGGATAGAGGTCGTAATAGGGAAAGGATTCCCAAGAGATCGATTCGAAAAATCTTATTGAAATATTTTCTCTGTGGAGTAGTCCACATTGGGTGAAACACATTAAATTTATGTCTCTATTATGTGTGGTGATTTATGCATTGATTTTATTATTTATGTTGATATTGTTATTGAAACATCGCATAATATTTATTAGGAAAGAAAATTAAAAAGTGGTCTTATACTGTTCACCCCCCCTCTCAGTATAAGCTTGTGTTCTTCAACTTTTACAACTTATAACTCCTAATATTTCATTTAAAATAATTCTCAACAAAACAACACATGAATTTTAGATATACACCTTATACCTCCTTCTTATGAAAATAAAAATAATGCACTTTCAAATTTCAATAAGACCAAAGATATTATCACTTCATCTCATGCATCACCCAAGAACTAGCAATATAAAATTTTACCTTTCATCCCTTTCTAAAATAAAAATAAAATCACTTTACTATCCTTATAACTCCCTATCCAATTCATACCAAAATAATAAAATTTAACAACCCTTATAACTCCCTAACCAAGCACAACATGCATACCTTTATTAAAAAATTAATTCTTCCTTCAAGCACTGTTGCTACTGCCCGAACCTACAATCTAATTGGCCTTAGCACCCTAGCACAAGGGAAACCACCACATGGTATAGGTACCAACACAAGCCCAAGGAGCATGTGATCCTTCTTGTCATCTATCTCTAGTGCAAAACAAAAAACCTTCAACCAAAACCTTATCACCTTCCTTAGTTGTGTCTCAAACATGAGACCTATCTACTACCACGTCCTAGCACTTCAAATGTTACCATCTAAGCTACCTACCCATATGGGATAGAAATTTAAAGCCCTTGATCCTTGTCCTTTACTCTGCCTCAATTTCCAAAAAACTAATGTCTTCTTCCTCTCCATTGTGGATTGAACGACGATCTTTTGAGTGCATAAATTTCTCAAATCACAAACACTTATTAACCACCTTAGCATGCAATATTTATATGCAATGGTTGGTATTAACTTTGAAATTAGTGCTTGAATTTGCAAACCTTTGGTTCTAATAAAACATTATATTTTAATTAAAATTATTTAAATCCAAGGGATTTAAATATTATAATTTCTCTTAGGGCCTTTTCTTAGGTTAAACTTTTGCCACCATAGTTTATCAATTTAACCTTTTTCTTTTGTAAAATTACCACCAAGGTAAATTGGATAGACCTTTTTATTTTTCTTTTTTCAAATACCACCATGATAAATCAATTTGACCCTTTTATTTTTATTTTTCAAATACCACCATGGTAAATCAACTTGACCCTTTTATTTTTTCAATACCTTCATGGATAAATCTTTTATTTCTTCTTGCTACCTCATGCCTCATGTGCCCTTTAAGGAATATTCTCACAAACATTACCATCAACTTAGGACATAAAACATTTTGACATCAATGACAACACAACATGCTCAAATTTCCAACAAGACTAAGCTTATAGGTGCAACAATCAAGCCCCCTTGGTCATTTTAGCTGACTATTCAAAATTAATATGATATTTGAACTTTGGAACATGCACAAACAAAGTGAAACAAATATGTAACATTGAAATGAAATACAAACAAGATGGACACAATAGAACATTGAAAACATAATGTAAATCAATGTTTTGGGGTGCAAAAAATTACCCCCAAGTCCTAATTTACCAAATTTGCACCCTATAAATAGGAAGCATGAATATAGCTTACCAACTTCATGCCCTATATGGGTGGGGTATGAATCTGGTTTAGATGCCTTTTTTGGGGCTCAAAATAGCAAAAAATAGATTTGCAAAGAAAATAATGTAAACATAGAACTTGATGAGGTGATGGATAAAGTAAGGAGCAATGAAGAGGTGGAATAAGCACTCTAAGAAATTTGATCTATTCAATCATGAAGAATCCTCCATTAAATTACCAAGGGCATCCAACACGAAAGCACAAAATAGCCAAAAATAACAATTTGGAGCAGATGAGCACTTGTTAGCATGAGAAAATGAGTGAGTCAAGAATTAGATTCTCCAAACAATTCCTTAGGGAAAAGGAAGGGATCCAATATTCTACTTATAATATGTTTGGAGGAAAATGGATGGTAAAATGAAATATCATCGCAGGCAAGGACTGACCCCAAAATGGGCTAATGAGGGGAGGGTTTTTAGTGAGAAAAATCCCTAGAACATCAAATTTGTGCTCAATATTTACAGGGCACAAATATGGCAAGCCAAATTCATGTCCCATATGGACTGGGTATGAATTTGGTAAAGCTAAGGAATCAAGGCAAAGGGAGAGGGCAAAATGGACCCAAATTTGCACTTAGCAAATTTGAGTGGCTAGCTAAGGGTCTAAGGAAGAATTGACCCAATTTGGTGGGTCAATTTTCCATTCCTACAATAATAATTATATGATAAATAATGTAATAAAGTATATAAATCCCTTATTATATTATTTTGTATAAATGTCATTACGTCCTATAATTTTAGGGTTGATACATTGGAATTATGCTCTAGTTATTCTAGCTCTAGCTCTTGCTTTAAGTAATCTCTACTAGGTCTGCCTTTTGGTCATTACCTTTAGGTATTTACCTCTAGTTCACCTCTATGTCATCAATGCCTTTGAGTTATCTCCAGGTCAGCATTTTTATCTTTATGTCATCACCTCTAGGAAATTACCACTGAATTATAGCTTTGGAATCTTCCACATCTTTGGAATTATTCACATAATATTTCACTACAAGTCTTCCAAGCATAACTTGGGCCATATTTTGATTTCAAGTTTTCCAAGATATATTTTCATTTAAAAAAACATATTTTTCTTATTAAAAAAGCTCTAATTTCTTTTGTATAAACCATTTAATATTATTTTGCTTTATTCTATTTTGATACATTCATCCATCCATATTTCATATGTATTTTGGTTGTGTCTTTGTCTTTGTACAACAATTTATTTTGGAGTTATTTTTACCTCCACAAACTTCATAAGGAAGTAGGTTCCAACAACTAGCTATCACATGTTTGTATCTTCCACAATGACTACAGTAACTCATCCTTAAAACTTCTACATATGTTTCTTTCTTCCCAAATTTTATGTCACTACTACCTGCTTGACTTTTATATCCAAGGCCTTCATTCTTGATGCAGGAGCATCCGAGGGCAGCAAAGCAATCCAGCATCAACCAATTTTTTTTTCTTTTCTTTCTAAGTATTTGGCAAAGAGAAAAAATATGTGTCACGATATCGTGACACAAAAAATGTCACGATATCGCGACCAAAATAGGAGATAGAGAAACGACAGACAGAATGTTGTGAAATCACATGTCGCAATTTTGTGACATGTCACGAAATCGTGACCATAGCAAGGAAACAAAGGCACAGAGGACCGAAGGTCACGAAATTGTGATCATAGCAGGGAAACAAAGGTGCAATGGATCGAAGGTCATGAAATCATGACCAAAGCAGGGAAGCAAAGGCGCAGAGGACCAAAGGTCATGAAATCGTGACATGGCAGGGAAGCAAAGGCACGGAGGACCAAAGGTCATGAAATCGTGACATGTCACGATTTCACGACATGTCACGAAATCACGACCAAAGCAGGGAAGCAAAGGCGCGGAAGACAAAAGGTCGCAAAATCATGACGTGTCACGATTTCGTGACCAAAGCAGGGAGCAAAGGCATGAAAGACAAAAGGTCACGAAATCGTGACATGTCACGATTTCGTGACCAGAGCAGGGAGCAAAGGCGCGGAGGGCCGAAGGTCACGAAATCGTGACATGTCACGATTTTGCGATCGAAATGGAAGAACGGAGGCCGACAGAAAAATGGCGTGATATCGCGACAGGTCGCGATATCGCGGCCAAAATGGAGCGAGAAGGCTTGAAGGAGGGAATGTCGCGATATCACGACATGTCGCGATATCGCGACCAAACAGAAAAACATGCACTCCAAGCTTCATAAAGGCGTCCCTTCGTGCACAGCAAACTAACAGTGGTGAAGCAACAGTTTCAGAGGGAGATTGCAACGAACATGTTGGCCACTCGCGCATGAGATCTAAAGACGCATTTATGGAACTAGCAACGAAGCAACCATTCGAGAAGGAGATCCCGGTGGTTATGGCAGCCAGTCGTGCACCTCACCCAATGTCTCATCAATGCAACTTTCCAGTATTGTTCCAGGTGGCAAACATAGATCGTGGGAAGTTTGAAAACACAGGAGGTCGGGACCTCGATAAAAACCCAAGGATTGTAAGGAGAACGGGTTGGCAAAATATCAGATTGTTGTATATTCTTTGTAAATTCTTTCGAAGCTAGTGAATAAGAAATTTGGCTCTTGTTATTCTTGTTTCCTGTCTTGTGCTAGATCTATTCTCCATCAGTGGTATCAGAGCCAGAAGTTCCTGAGTGTGTAACAGATCATCGGACGTGAGGCAGTTACACCAAGATCTATGGAAGGGCTTGGAATTGGGTGAGCAGAATGCCTCCAAGAAGAAACCCTGTTGGTGGGAGAGGCATGGCTGCAGCGAAAGATGTCCGAGCTTTGCAACGGCAAATGCAAGCCCTGCAAGAAGAGATGCGTAGAAGATTGGAGCCAAGAAGAGATGAAGGTAGTGAAGAGGAAGATGACGAAGAAGAAGACCAGCTTGAGGAAGAAGAAGAAGCTATTAGATCCTGCTCAAGCCAGACTATACAAAGCCATATCCCAGATTGGGAAGAGGCCAAAGATGGAGGTTTCCACGTATTTTGGGAACCTTGATCCAGAGGAATTGATCGACTGGATCAACGATCTGGAAGAGTACTTTGAGTACGAGGAGGTTGAGGATCCTGATAGGGTCAGATTCGCTGAGACCAAACTGAAAGGTCATGCCAGCATTTGGTGGAAGGGAGTGCAGCTGGAGCGAAATAAAAGAGGAAAAGAGAGAATAACAAAGTGGGAACGGATGGCAGAAAAGCTAAAGAGGCAGTTCATCCCTAGTGATTATGAGTTAGACCTGCTAAAGAAAATGCAAGGGTTGAGGCAATCAAGCAAGTCTGTAAAAGAATACACAGAAGAGTTTCATAAAATTATGATTAGAACAGGCCACTCAGAGGCCAACAAGGAGAAGGTAGCCCATTACATTAATGGGTTACGAGCAAGTATTCAGGAAGAATTAAGTCTGGTCCGGATGACCACCATAGAGGACGCTTACCAATTTTCCCTAAAGGTGGAAGAAAAGCTCAATAGGAGGTTTGAGAACAAGCAAAGAGGAAGGGGTCATGGTGGAAGAACCGGTGGAAGGACCAGTGGAAGAAGAAATGAAGATTCTCAGAAGAATGGAGAAGGTAGCAGTAATCAGGAACAAAGGAGAGAAAATACCGACCACCCCCGTAATCAGAATAATGGTTATCGAGGGGGAAGGGGCAGAGCTGGACGTGGCCAGGGAAGAGGAAGATATCGTGGAACTTGCTTCCAGTGTGGAGAAGAGGGACATCACCAATACGAGTGTCCACAACAATGAGAAAGGAATAATAGGAGGCCGAAAGGAAATGCCAGAGCCGTGGTCGCTGATGAAGATGTTGGATCTGAGCATTCTGAAGAAGCAAAGAGAGGAGAAGTAATGATCATGAGGAGAGTCCTACTGAATGAAGAGGGAGCTACAGATCAGAGGAAAAGCTTATTCCGCACAAGGTGTAAATGCGTGGGTAAGATTTGCAATATTATTATTGACAACGGTAGCACGGATAACCTAGTTTCAGAGGGAATGGTTACAAAGCTACAACTGGAGAGAAAGAGACACCCGCATCCATATCGGATCGCGTGGTTGCAAAAAGACCATAAGGTTTTGGTCAGTGAACAAAGCCTGGTAAAATTTAGTATTGGGAATTACCGTGATGAGGTCTTGTGCGACATTCTGCCCATGGATGCGTGCCATTTGCTGTTGGGAAGGCCATGGCAGTTTGACAGGAGCACGGTTCATGATGGTCGTGCCAACACCTATTCCATGACAAAGAATGGAATGCGTCATAAGCTGAAACCCCTGAAGGAGGTGGAAGAAAAGGTATGTGGCAGTGCCAGAATTTGCTTGGTTGACGGAAGAAAATTTTTAGATGATTTAAAGCATGAACATATGTGTTATGCATTAATTCCTAGAGTCAGGGATACAGAATGCAAAGATACCCCAGCAGAAGTCCTAGATCTATTGGAGGAATTTCCAGATATTATATCTGATAATGTGCCTGAGGGTTTACCCCCAGTAAGGAAGATCAGTCACCATATCGATTTGGTGCCAGGATCAAGCTTGCCCAATAAAGCTGCACATAGAATGATGCCTGTAGAAACTAAGGAGCTAAACAGGTAGGTCCAGGAGTTGCTGGAGAAGGGACTGATTCGGGAAAGCTTGAGTCCATGCATAGTGCCTGTAGTGCTGGCGCCAAAGAAATATGGAGAGTGGAGAATGTGTACAGACTCTCGAGCCATCAACAAGATCACAATAAAATATAGATTTCCATTGCCAAGGATGGATGACATAATGGACTGTTTGAGTGGAGCCAAGTACTTCACCAAAATTGACCTCAAGAGTGGCTACCACCAGATCCGTGTCAGGGAAGGAGATGAGTGGAAGACAACCTTCAAGACCAGGGAGGGCTTGTATGAGTGGTTGGTCATGCCATTTGGGCTATCCAATGCACCAAGTACCTTCATGCGGCTGATGAATGAGGTACTGAAAGAGTTTTTAGGAAAATTTGTCATTGTCTATTTAGATGATATATTAATATTTAGCAGAACCCTGGAGGAGCACCTGGTGCATATCGAAGGGTTTTTGAGAAGTTATGGGAGGAGCAGTTATTAATAAATCTAAAAAAGTGTAATTTTGTAAAGAAGGAGTTAGTATACCTGGGATTTGTAATCTCAGCAGAAGGTCTAAAAATGGACCCAGAGAAGGTGAGAGCTATCATGGAATGGCCTACTCCGAGAAGCACAATAGAGGTAAGATCATTTCATGGTCTAGCCAGCTTCTACAGAAAATTCATTAGAAATTTCAGCAGCATTTGTGCACCCCTCACAGAAACAATGAGAGGAGATAAGAAAGAGTTTAAGTGGACCTTAGGAGCAGATAGGAGCTTTGATCTGTTGAAGAAGAAGGTCACAGAACAACCTATTTTGGCACTCCCAGACTTTAACAAGGTATTTCAGGTAGATTGTGATGCCAGTGGTAGTGCAATAGGAGCTGTACTGAGTCAGGAAGGCAGGCCTATTGCCTACTTTAGTGAGAAACTCAATGATGCTCGGAAAAAGTATTCAGTTTATGATCAGGAATTTTATGCAATAGTTTAGGCTCTAAAGAAGTGGAGGCATTATTTGTTGCCAAAAGAGTTTGTTCTATTTACTGATCATCAGGCCTTACAGTACATTAACAACCAAACAAAACTGAATCAGAGGCACATGAAGTGGGTTGAGTTTCTCCAAAGCTATACCTTTGTGTTAAAACACAGAAGCAAAAAATCAAATAGAGTTGCAGACGCCTTAAGCAGAAGGCAAAATTTGCTGATTGAAATGATAGTGGAAGTGGTAGGATTCAAAGAATTAAAGGGACTGTACCCTGAAGATCCTGATTTTGCAGAAGCCTGGACGGCTTGCTTGGCACCTGTTACTGTGGACAGGACAAAATGGTTGGATTTTCTAATCCAAGATGGAATGTTGTTCAGGGGAAGTAAATTATGCATTCCAAGGAGTTCCATGCGGGAGAACTTAGTGAAGGAGAAGCACAACGGGGGACTGGCTGGACATTTTGGTCGAGATAAGACCATTGCCCTGGTGAGTGAGAACTACTACTGGCCGCAACTGCAGCAAGATGTGAAAAAGTTTGTGCAAAGTTGCAGAATATGCCAGATGGCAAAAGGCGTGAGGCAGAACACAGGATTATATCAGCCGTTACCTATACCTGAAAGGCCATGGGAGGACATCAACATGGATTTCATTCTTGGGTTGCCGAGAACACAGAGGGGAAATGACTCCGTATTTGTGGTGGTTGACAGATTCTCCAAGATGGCACACTTTATTCCCTACCAGAAAACAAGTGACGCGGTTCACATTGCAGGGTTATTTTTCAAGGAAGTGGTAAGACTGCACGGTCTACCAAAAAGCATAGTTTCTGACAGAGATACAAAGTTTGTTGGTTATTTCTGGAGAACATTGTGGAAGAAGTTGAAGACAGATCTGAAGTTCAGTTCTGCATACCACCCATAGACTGATGGATAGACAGAGGTGGTAAATAGAAGTCTCGGTAATTTATTAAGATGCTTGATAGCAGATAAACCCAAGGGATGGGATTTGGTTTTGCCGCAGGCAGAATTTGCATACAACAATTCTGTCAACAAGAGTACAAACAAATCTCCATTTCAAGTCATATATGGAAACAACCCAAGAAATGTTTCTGAGCTGAGGAAATTAGATAAAGGAGAAAAGTGCAGTGTCGAGGCTGAGGAATTTGCGAGACAGATGAAAAGCCTGCATGAAGAAGTAAAGAAACAAATTACAAAAATGAATACTCAGTATAAGACAAGAGCGGACCAAAAGAGGTGGTTCAAAGAGTTCGAAGTGGGAGATGAAGTCATGGTCCATCTCAGAAAAGAAAGGTTTCCTGCCAAAACTTATAACAAATTGAAGATGAAGAAGTTTGGGCCATGCAAAATACTAGAAAAATGGGAGTCAGGCAATGCATATGAAGTGGAATTGCCAAGTGGGCTTGACATTTCACCTATTTTTAACATATCAGATTTAGTGGAATACCATGAGGGAAACAATACAGAGGCACCAAGTACAGAATTGTGGAGCATTCCAGAGTCTAACCCAACCACAGAAGAGATCGAGGAAATATTAGATACTCGTGAAGGCAGAAGCACAAGAAACAAATAGTATTCTGAATATTTGATCAAGTGGAAGGGCAGACCTGTAGAAGATGCAACTTGGCTATCAAAAATAGAGGTTGACCGCCTGGGTCTTCCTCTCAAAGATCAGAAGTGAGGATCACTTCTCAATCCACCCCGGGTGTCTGATGCAGGAGCATCCGAGGGCAGCAGAGCAATCCAGCATCAACCAATTTTTTTTTCTTTTTTCTAAGTATTTGGCAAAGGAAAATATGTGTCGCGATATCGCGACACAAAAAGTGTCGTGATATCATGACCAAAATAGGAGATAGAGAAACGACGGACAGAATGTCACGAAATCGTGACCAAAGCAGGGAAACAAAGGCGCAGAGGACCGGAGGTCGCGAAATCGTGACATGTCATGATTTTGTGACATGTCGAAATCATGACCAAAGCAGGGAAGCAAAGGCGCGGAGGACCGGAGGTCGCAAAATCGTGACCAAAGCAGGGAAGCAAAGGCACGGAGGACCAAAGGTCATGAAATCATGACATGGCAGGGAAGCAAAGGCGCGGAGGACCAAAGGTCACGAAATCGTGACCAAAGCAGGGAAGCAAAGGCGCGGAGGACAAAAGGTCACAAAATCGTGACATGTCACGATTTCACGACCAAAGTAGGGAGCAAAGGCGCGAAAGACAAAAGGTCACGAAATCATGACATGTCACGATTTCATGACCAGAGTAGGGAGCAAAGGCGTGGAGGGCCGAAGGTCACGAAATCGTGACATGTCACGATTTCGTGACCGAAACGGAAGAACGGAGGCCGACAGAAAAATGGCGCGATATCGCGACAGGTCGCGATATCGCGGCCAAAACGGAGCGAGAAGGCTTGAAGGAGGGAATGTCGCGATATCGTGACATGTCGCGATATCGCGACCAAACAGAAAAACACGCACTCCAAGCTTCATAAAGGCGTCCCTTCGTGCACAACAAACTAACAGTGGTGAAGCAGCAGTTTCAGAGGGAGATTGCAACGAACATGTTGGCCACTCACGCATGAGATCTAAAGACGCATTTATGGAACTAGCAATGAAGCAGCCATTCGAGAAGGAGATCCCGGTGGTTATGGCAGCCAGTCACGCACCTCACCCAATGTCTCATCAATGCAACTTTCCAGTATTGTTCCAGGTGGCAAATACAGATCGTGGGAAGTTTGAAAACACAGGAGGTCGGGACCTCGATAAAAACCCAAGGATTGTAAGGAGAACGGGTTGGCAAAATGGTAGATTGTTGTATATTCTTTGTAAATTCTTTCGAAGCTAGTGAATAAGAAAAATTTGGCTCTTGTTATTCTTGTTTCCTATCTTGTGCTAGATCTATTCTCCGTCAATTCTTTAACCATATTCCTAGAATTTATTACATACCCAACACTTGTAACTCATAGGGGCATATGTTATTGTATATAAAGTGGACCATGTATCAAGTTAGAAGTGGGCCACGTGTTAAGTTAGGAGAGTGTGTCATAGAATCATGTATATAATTTCTTTTTCATAGAATATCTTTATTGTCATAGAATTATGAATGTAACCACTTGGTATCATGAATATAATTATCCTAAATTATATAATTCAATAATATTGTCATTGAATACAATCATAGCAGGAGGTCACATAATATTTTCATAAAATATTTAGAAATATTATGGTAAATATTAAAAAATTGAAAGGATGTAACCCTCATGGGCTAGAAAAAACCTTGTATATTTTTTAAGGAAGTTGTCCCCTCTAACTAGCCTACAAAAGTAATATTTCTTTTCCAAAATTCCTAAAATTACTTCTATTTATGTTTCCATGTTTCAATTAAATAATTCTTATGTTATTAGATATGCTATATATGTGTTTCTTTTATAAATACTCTATGCAATCATAGTTAGACTTACCTTTGGCACTAAATTTCTTATTTCAATATAGCTTCACACTAAGAATTTTGAGGTGAAATATTGTAACAACCCACCAACTCAACCCAAGGGAGAGATTTTTTTCACAAAGATTAACTCACAAAGAATACCTAATATGTTTCATCAGTATTAAGGCATAACCACATTTTGAGTTTATTATCTCTACAAACAACACTCAAGTGGATAGGAGTGGCAAACTTCTCATACTTTTGGGGTTCAATTTTCTAAGCCTCATCATTTAGAAAAAATACCATTAGTAGTCCCTCCATTTTTCCTATACCCTCACAAGTATAGGATAACTTGACCATGATATAAGGATTATCTTTTAATGCCCACAACACTCAAATGGGGATGCCTATTCCCCAACCCTACATAAGTCCATCTATGTAGTATTATTTTGGTGTGATGCCTTAGTGCTTAATTAACTTCACCTCTATGGGATAACTAAGGCCATTACCACTCACATGGTAGTGATCATGGTTATTCTTACCTCATTGCAAGGTGCCACCAGTATATTATCTTGTGAATGATCTTATCCCATACCAATCCATCATTATGATTCATAAGCCTCATAACTAGGAATACATCCAAGTCTCACTACTTAAGAATTTTCTAAGCCTCACCGCTAGGACATACCCAAAATCCTCACTATTTTGGGCCACCTGAGCCTCATCGTTCAGGGTATATGATTCACAAATACCTAGTTAATTACCTCACTACATCACTACTAGTATTGGGTACATCTTGACTCAGGGCTTTACTAATATAAATCTAGCATATTTTCTAATAACGCCCTTCCAAACCCAATATTCTTAAAATTAAAATAAATAAACATATCTCCCAAAAGGAAATAAAGTGCTATATTAAATCATAATTAAATTCAACATAACACATTGCTAAATACTAGGAATTTAAATACTTTTCAAATCATAATACTATCATTTAGCATTTCCTTTATTTACAATGAAAAGGAAAAAATCAACATCTAAAGGAATCATCACCATAATCCATCACTTAGATTTTATCAATTCCTATCAATAACATATCCTTCCCATTTTTGCAAGTAACTATCACTTTACAAGAAATTATCATAAAAGAGTAACAATAATTCCTCATTCTTGAACAATTTTTAAAAATAATAAAATAAAACATTTTTTCTTCATCATAACCTTTGCATAACATAAAAATATTTCCAAATAATTTCTTGTATCTAAATACAATAATTATATTTCCACACATCTACATAAATGTTCTCTGATTTCATCTTCTCCTAAGATCTTATGCTTGCTAGGTCTTCTCCAATGAATTTAAATAAAGTTTAGGGATCAAGATAGCTCTTGAATGTATATGCAATCTTAACATGCACCATGCAATAAAAACATCCCACCATACAAGAGCATACAAAATACAAGCAATACCATGCATAGATAATGAGAGAATCCCATACTTCTCTCAAAAATGGATTCCTCATCCATCTCTTAGAAAACATATTCTCAAATAACTTATCATATTTTCCTTAAAGATATATTCCATACAATAATCTATCTCTTCAAACCGAATTAAACCCTTATATTCTTTTAATTAATATCGACCCCTAAAAACTCAATATTACCAAGAAGAGACTTTATTATCAACTAATAGTTTCATTTCTTTATAACCTAATTAAAACTATTATTTAATAATATAAGTCTTAATAAACAATTAAAACATTCTTTTCAATCCAAAAAGATAGAAACTTCAGTATTAACTTAATATTCCAACTCTACACCTATTAATAATATTATTTATATAACACATGCATTACTTAATCCATTTAAATAAAACAATCTTCAAAATATCTTAATGGATTTAAAATATTTACGAAGCCATTAATATAATACTATTAAAAGGTTTTAAAAGTCTTCATACCAAAATGGAATATTAACACCCTTAATATACTATTATGAAACAATGAAATTGAAATAAAAAACACAGCCAAGCATTGATTCCAAAGGAAAACTAATTGCACAACCAAGAAAACCAAACAATTCTAAAAAAACTCAACAATGTTGATGAAGGAAAGATATGTGTTACTCAGCAACCCAATCCATGGTTTGAATGCAGATCTAGATGGTCATCTTAAAACAATTAAGCTATATTTGGCTAAAAATAGCACTTACCCTTCTCTTAAACCTTAAAACAAGATAAAAACCAAAAAAAAAGAGGAAAAGTTTACATTGACAATACAACCAAGCAATTGAAAACAATTTGCAGTCATAGCAAAAACAATAAAACAACATTCCTCAGATTAAGAAACCTTGATATAAATAATAATTAAAAATTTGAGAGTTTTCCCCCCCTCTACAACAACAAAGACGTCAATACAACCTTAGAAAAATTGAAATTAGAGATCTCAAAAATGGCAACGACTTACAAGCACCATCCCTTCCATAGGACATTAAAAACATAACCATGGTTTTGACCAAAAAATACAGCTATGAGAAACAAACAAGGAAAATAATGATTCTCGGCTACATGATTAGCAAGAAGAGAATACATTAAACAAGGCTTTATTATTAAAAGAAACCACCAGATTTTTAAGATTGAGCTCCTTCATCCAATGGAAGCAAAAGCCAACAGGATAACATAATACAACAAAAGAACTCTACAAACTTGATCATTTCATAGAAAGTAATAATCACCTTAGCTAGGCCTCTTATATATTAAAACAATACTCTTATACTTCCCAAAATCATAAACAAAACACAACAAATGTTGAGCAAGGTGCAGCAAAAGTATTGTCATTGTTGTCAACACAGACAGATTGATGCAGTTGATGCAGTGAACAGGAGTTCAGAGGTCAGTCAGAACATGTACAGTGAATTTCCAAGAAGACAAAAGTGGCCCAGATTCAAAAAATCAAAGAAAAAGACAAGTAAGAAAACTGTCGCGATATCGCGACATGTTTTCTGTCGCGATTTCGTGACATAACGGAGGAGAGAGAAGGCACAGTCAAAAATGTCACGATATCACGACATAACGGAGGAGAGAGAAGGCATCGTCAAAATTGTCATGATTTCACGACATATCGGAGGAGAGAGAAAAAGCTAGAGAAACTGTCGCGATTTCGTGACATGCTGGAAGAAAAGAGGCCAAGTGGAAAAACTGTCGCGATTTCATGACATGCTGGAAGAAAAGAGGCCAAGTGGAAAAACTGTCACGATTTCGCGACATGCTGGAAGAAAAGAGGCCAAGTGGAAAAACTGTCACGATTTCGTGACATGCTGGAAGAAAAGAGGCCAAGTGGAAAAACTGTCACGATTTCGCGACATGTGGAAGAAAAGAGGCCAGGAAAAATCGATTTGTGACATGCTGGAAGAAAAGAAGCCAAGTAGAAAAACTGTCATGATTTCACGACATGTTCGAAGAAGAAGCACTCGCAAGGAAGACTGTCACGATTTCGCGACATGCTTAGAAAATGCAAAGAAGACTGTCACGATTTCGTGACATGCTTAGAAAGTGCAAAGAAGACTGTCACAATTTTGTGACATGTTTAGAAAAGTGCAAGGAAGACTGTCACGATTTCGCGACATGTTCGGAATGAAGGTGCAAGCAAAGAAAACTGTCACGATTTCGTGACATGTTCGGAGAAGAAGCGCTTGTAAGGAAAACTATCATGATTTCGTGACATGTTCGGAGAAGAAGCGCTAGGAAAACATGATTTCAGACAGTTAGAAGAAGCGCTAAGGAGAAAAGATGTCACGATTTCGTGACAAGTTGCAAGAAGAAGCGCTAAGGAGAAAAGATGTCACGATTTCGCGACAAGTTGCAAGAAGAAGCGCTAAGGAGAAAAGTGTCACGATTTCATGACAGAGAGAGGAAGGCTCCAAAGGATGAAGTGTCACGATTTCACGACAGAAGCAAAATGAAAGAGCAAGGAAGCGAAAGCGTCATGATTTCATGACAAAGTCAAGGTGGAAGTGCAAGGCAACGAAAGTGTCACGATTTTGCGACATGTTTCGATTTGGCTGGTGCATGCCAAAAAGAGCTCGAGGCAACGAAGTTGCCTGGGAAGAGCTCGAGGAGAATGCGGATTTCAGACATGTTTTGCGAGCAAGAGAAGAAAAGAGCTCGAGGGGGAATGCGTCACGATTTGTGACATGTCCATTTGGGCAAGAGACAAAAAAGAACTCGAGGCAGCGAATGCGTCACGATTTTGTGACATGTCCCATTTTTGGGCAAGAGACAAAAAAGAGCTAGAGGCAGCGAATGCGTCATGATTTCGTGACATGTTCTGTTTTTGCGGTTGCATGCCGAGATAAGGACAAGGAGGCGAAGAATGTCGTGATATAGCGACATGTCTTGTTTTCATGGTCAACTGTCATGAAAGAGTCAAAGGGGCAAAAATGTCATGATATCGTGACATGTAATAGTTTCGTGGGTAAAAGTCGAGAAGCATGCACAGTGACAGTTGTCGAGGAAAGTGCAGAAGAAAATCATGCAGCCAAACTTGTAAGAGTTAACTAGAGTCAAAACTGTAGTTACAAGGGGAAGTTACAGAACAGTGCATTAAAGATAGAACAGTTGTTATAGGGGTGGATATTCCGAGAATCTCGATTAAAGAGAAATTCATTAACAGGTTGCGTGTGTCAGAAAGGGCAGTTACAGAAGTGAAAAGGTAGCACATAATTCAAAAGAGAGAAGATAAGAATAATAGAGCATCGAGATACGCAAAAAGGCTATCAGGATACGTAGAAAAGGTTGAGTGAGCAGAGAAGACTATCAGAATGAGTCAGAAAGAAAGCGGCTAAAAGACAGAGCGCGTCAGAGAGGGTGTGACAGATTGAACGTAGCTGAGAATGCATGGAAAAATGGAGGGAAAAATAGAGCCATTTTTGAAAGAGCCGTTCGAGTGAGCCAAGTATAAAGAATCAAAAAGGCGTAGTAAGTAAGGTTATTGCAACCTTGTCTATCTTGAAAAACTAAAAAGTGAGGTTGGGTAAGAGTGCTGTAAGAAAAATAGCAATAGAACTGAAACCTGGTTTTATTCTTGAAAAAATTGAAAGAGAGGTTTTAGTAAGCTATAGAAGATATTGAGTTTCTAACAATTCTCCTTATGCTTCTATGAGATTGATTTGAATGAGCAATAGACCAGTGAGGGTCTTGTAAAAGAGAAGGCATTTTTATGTCAATCTACTATTCAAAATAGAAATCCAAGTTGGTGCTTGGTATAAGGGGTTGGTGCTCCTATCTATTGTTGCAGATAAATCAGGGGTTGGTGCTCCTTCCAGTGGGTGCTGGTAAATTATTTGTAAAGATTGAATCCTTGCAAAGGCTGGATTTGGATCGTAGTCCAAACAGTCATTATTTGAGGAGTAGCCAAATCGGTGAACCTCGTTAAATCTTGTGTTGTGTGATGCTCTTTTGTTATACTTGCTATATCTATTTTTAAGCTTGCATATTTAAGCATTAAGAGTTGCGATTCAAGTTTTAAATAGTTACACTGATTCACCCCCCCTCTCAGTGTCATTGTGAGAATATCAATTGGTATCAGAGCAAGGTACCCGAACAAGCTTAATCAGCTAAGGTGATCTTGGAAGATACACAATGGCAGGTGGTGAAGGATTTTCATCCAACAAAGCTCCTTTGTTCGATGGAACAAATTACTCTTTCTGGAGACTCAGGATGCAGACATATCTGTGTGCATTGGGATACGACATTTGGGAGTCTATAGAAAATGGATACACAATACCCTCTACTCCTCCAACAGATGCTGCTGAGAAGAAAAAGTTTGAGAATAACTCTAAAGCTAAGAATGCTATTATGTGTGGGTTAGTAGACAGTGAATTGATAAGGATCATGAGCTGTAAATCGGCAAAAGACATATGGGACAAACTACAGAGCATTCATGAAGGAGATGGCAAGATCAAGGAAGCCAAGCTACAAACACATCGAGCCCAGTTCGAAGCATTAAAGATGAATGACGATGAGAACATAGAGGCCTATATGCTGAGAGTAAATGGAATCATTAATGCGATTAGAGGACTCGGCGAGGAAATAGAAGATGCAGTTGTTGTGAAAAAGGTACTAAGAACTCTCCATAAAAGATTTGATTCTAAAGTTTCTGCAATAGAAGAAGCTAAAGATCTAAATACTTTTAGCATGGATGAAATGCATGGTTCTTTAACTGCATATGAAATGAGAATAGGACAAACTAAGCCCTCAGACAGAGAAGCTGCTTTCCAAGCACAAAAAAATATAAAAGCTAAACAAGAATCTGAGGAAGAAGAATCTTCAGATGAAACTGAAGCAAACTTTGTTAGGAAACTAATAAAGGGAAAAGGAAAGTACAGAGGTAAGTTACCGTTTAAGTGTTTCAACTATGGAGGCATCGGGCACTTTGCAGCTAAATGCCCAATGAATGAGAAAAACAAAAGTGATGAAGGGACACACCAAGAAAGAAGTGACTGGAAGAAGAAACCACATTTTAGAAAAAGGAACTTCAAGAAGAAAAGTTTCATTTCCAAGAATGTCAACTCTTCTGAAGACAGCTCCGATGAGGATTCTGAAGAAGAAACTGGTGAAGCTTTGTTCATGGCTTTTGAAGAAGAAAGAACAGAGGAAACCCAGGAGTGTGATGAAAAATTAGAGGATGAGGCTGTGGTAGATCTGGAAGGTGAGTTGGTTGCTGCACTTAAAGAGTTAAGTACAGAAAGGAAAAAGAATAAAAAGGTTTCAAGAAAACTTGAGGATGCCAATGAAATAATTATCAGCTTGAAAATACAGACTGAAGAGTTTAAGAAAAAGTCTGAAGATCTTGAAGCACAATTAACCATGAAAATAGATGAGTGCAACAAACTGGAAGAAGAGATTGTTGGCTTAAGAATGCAGCTAGAAGAAAAGAGTCAAAAACTGAGTTGCTACCACAAACTTGAAGGAAGTTCTGTGAAGCTTGATGAGATTATAAATAACCAAAAGCCTACAGGCATTAAATTTGGATTAGGCTTCGTAGAAGAAGAATCATCAATGGAATCAAAGGCCATAACTGTAGAACCAATAAAGAATAAAGATAAGATCAGGGTTGATCAAGAAAAACCGAATCATGCAAAAGAAAACAATAAGGCCAAGCATGAAAGGAGTACTGCCAATGATGGATTCACCAAAGTCACATATCAAAGAAGAAGAAGACCCATGGCTCCTACTACAACATGGCAAAAACCATTACCCAGGTACACTCGTTCCTTTTCTGGTTATTGTTTTAAATGCAATGCTTATGGTCATAAAATTTCAAATTGTAGATATAATGTAGGACAAAGGAATTTCACTAGTAGAAATGTCTTTTCACCTTTGATAGATTATGCAGTAGAATGTTATAACTGTCATAACTTTGGACATATTGCAAGAAATTGTCGTAGCTCTTTTGCAGGAAATAAATATCAGGGAAGAAAGTATCAACCAACTGGATTGAAACAAAACAAAAAATTTCTCAAAAAATAGGCACAAGCCAATGAAAGGGAGAAGGCAAAACAAGTGACCAAATCTGCTATCAAATCAGAGTGGAAAGAAAAGGAGCAACCTAAGAAAGATAAGGAATCCTTGATCGTTCAAACAACTCTCAAAGCCCAGAACAAATCTGCACCATGGATTCTGGATAGTGGATGCTCCAGTCATATGACAGGAGATAAACAAAAATTTGATAAGTTACAGACATACGAAGGTGGTTCTGTAAAATTTGGAAATAATGATGGAGCCAAGATAGTGGGTAAAGGATCAGTCAAGTTAAGTGACGAAAAAATCAACTCTAAAGAAGTCCTATTTGTGGTTGGTCTGAAGCATAACTTACTGAGTGTAAGTCAAATTTGTGACAGAGGTCATGAAGTAATTTTCAAGAAGCAGGGCTATGAAGTAAGAAAGACAAAAAATGGGAAGTTGATAGCTACTGGATTGAGGACTTCTGGAAATCTGTATACTCTCTCAGAGACTTCAGAAGGAGCTTGCTTGGTTGGACAGGAAGAAGAAAATTGGCTATGGCACAAGAGACTCGGTCATATAAGCTTTGACAATCTGGTAAAAATCAGCTCAAAAAGGGCAGTAAGAGATATACCCACTATTGGCAAACCTTCAAATAGCATTTGTGCTTCATGCCAAAAGGGGAAGCAAACCAGAGCCACATTCAAAGCAAAAGAGTACTTCACGAGCAAGCCGTTAGAACTAATACACACTGATTTATGTGGACCCATGAGAACGAAAAGCATAAATGGCTACAAATATTTTATGTTGTGTATAGATGACTATTCCAGAATGACATGGGTACTATTTTTGAAGCTTAAATCGAAAGCCTTTGAGATGTTCAAAACTTTCAAAAACCATGTTGAGAATCAAACAGGAAAAAGAATTAAATGTTTAAGATCAGATAGAGGAGGAGAGTTTATTTCAGAGGAGTTTGCAGAATACTGTGAAAAACATGGGATTAGAAGACAGTTTTTGGCAGCAAGAACACCTCAGTAGAATGGTGTAGTAGAAAGAAAGAACAGAACTATGCAGGAAATGGCACGGACCATGTTGACTGAGAGCAGAATTGCTGACAGGTTTTGGAAAGAGGCAGTTCATACTACAGTTTACATCCAAAATAGGTGCATGTTGAGGACGCATGAAAGCAAAACACCTTATGAACTGTGGTTTGGCAGAAAGGCTACAACAAAATACTTCAAAGTGTTCGGCAACAAGTGTTACATTAAACGAACTGAAGACAATCTTGGCAAGTTCGAAGATAGAGCTGATGAAGGTATTTTTCTTGGTTACTCAACGAAAAGCAAAGCCTACACATGCTACAACAAAAGACTAAAGAAAATTGTTGAGAGTGCCGATGTTAAGGTTGATGAAGGTAGGGAACAAGAAATCAGCTATGAAGAAAACTACCCTACTTATGAAGAATTTATTGAAGAGGATGAAGATCAAGAAAAAGAAGAGAGACAGAAATTGGATTCAGATGATTTAGAAATAGAAGAAAACAAGAAATCCAAAATAGGCAGCTGGCAGAAAAATCATCCCAGAGAGCAAATTATTGGGGACCCCACAGTTGGTATTCAAACAAGAAGAAGAGTAGTAAACAACTACTCTCTGTTATCCAGCATTGAGCCCAAAAATATTATTGAAGCAAGCACAGATGAAAGTTGGATGGAGGCAGTAAATGAAGAACTAGATCAGATTGAGAAAAACAAAACCTGGGAGTTAGTACCAAGGCCTGTAAATAAAAACATAATCGGTACTAAATGGATATTTCAAAACAAATTGAATGAAGACGGACAGGTTGTAAGGAATAAAGCAAGATTGGTCTGTAAAGGATATGCTCAAGTTGAAGGGATTGATTTTGAAGAAACTTTTGCACCAGTGGCTAGACTTGAAGCAATCAGATTGTTTCTGGCTTTAGCAGTTCACAGGAATTTCAAAGTTTATCAGATGGATGTGAAATCAGCCTTTCTGAATGGAAATCTTGAAGAAGAAGTTTATATTGAACAACCTGATGGTTTTCAACTCTGTGATAATCCTAACTTTGTTTGCAAGCTGAAGAAAGCATTGTATGGCTTGAAACAGGCACCCAGAGCTTGGTATGCAAGACTGGATAGCTATCTCACTCAGCAAGGATTCAAGAAAGGTATGGTGGATAGCAATTTATATATCAAAATAGAAAATGGCAATCTTATTGTCCTTGTTGTTTATGTAGATGATATAATATTTGGCAACAGAAATGATGAATCATGTAGAGACATAGCAAATAAAATGCAGAAAGAATTTGAAATGTCTATGATTGGTGAACTTTCATATTTCCTCGGACTGCAAGTTAATCAAACTGAAAAGGGGATTTTTATTTCTCAAGTTAAATATGTGAAAGAAATGCTGAAAAAGTTCACAATGGAGGATAGTAAGCTTGTTAGCACTCCCATGACAACAGTCGCAAGTTGAGCAAGGATGACAAATCTCCAGATGTTGATCAAACAATGTACAGATCAATGATTGGGAGCCTGTTGTATTTGACAGCCACCAGACCGGATATCTTACAGGCAGTTTGCATGGTTGCAAGATTTCAGGCTAGTCCCAAAGAGACTCATGTGACAGCTGTGAAAAGGATTTTTAGGTACCTCAAGGGTACTATGGAGTATGGGCTATGGTATCCAAAAGGAAAAGACTTCACTCTTTTTGCATATTCTGATGCAGATTGGGCAGGATGTATTGATGACAGAAAGAGTACCAGTGGAGGAGCATTTTATCTTGGAGATAAGTCGGTAGCATGGCACAACAAGAAACAAGAATCAGTCTCTCTATCCACAGCAGAGGCTGAATACATTGCAGCAACAACATGTTGTACACAGATATTATGGATGAGACAAACACTGAAAGATCTTGGTATTCACTTCAATGAGCCAATTTCAGTTAAATGTGATAACACTAGTGCTATCAACATATCAAAGAACCCGATTTTGCATTCTCGAACCAAACATATTGCGATCCGGTATCATTTCTTGAAGGATAAAGTTGCAGAAGGAGAGGTCAAATTGGAGTTTGTTCCAACTACAGAGCAAGTAGCAGATATATTCACAAAACCATTGCCCAAGGAAGTTTTTGAGTACCTTCGGAGTAAGTTGGGAGTAGTCACACTACCCAAGCACTGACTAGCTATGGGGAACACATTCTCAGGGGGAGCATTTAATTACTTATGCTTGAGAATGTTGTGCATAGACTCAAGGGGAGTCTGTAGCAGCCCTTTGGTATTATTGTCAAAGGGGGAGAAGAATTACAGGAAATTGCACATGTGTTGCCAACAATTCCAAAGGGGGAGATTGTTGAGCAAGGTGCAGCAAAAGTATTGTCATTGTTGTCAACACAGACAGATTGATGCAATTGATGCAGTGAACAGGAGTTCAGAGGTCAGTCAGAACATGTACAATGAATTTCCAAGAAGACAAAAGTGGCCCAGATTCAGAAAATCAAAGAAAAAGACAAGTAAGAAAACTATCGCGATATCGCGACATGTTTTCTGTCATGATTTCATGACATAACGGAGGAGAGAGAAGGCATAGTCAAAAATGTCATGATATCATGACATAACGGAGGAGAGAGAAGGCACCGTCAAAATTGTCATGATTTCGCGACATATCGGAGGAGAGAGAAAAAGCTGGAGAAACTATCGCGATTTCATGACATGCTAGAAGAAAAGAGGCCAAGTGGAAAAACTATCATGATTTCGTGACATGCTGGAAGAAAAGAGGCCAAGTGGAAAACTGTCACGATTTCAGACATGCTGGAAGAAAAGAGGCCAAGTAGAAAAACTGTCACGATTTCGCGACATGCTGGAAGAAAAGAGGCAAGTGGAAAAAATTTCATGAAATGGCAGGAAAAATTAAAAAAAAAAATTCTGACATTTGAAGAAAAGAAGCAAGTAGAAAAACTGTCACGATTTCGGACATGTTCGAAGAAGAAGCACTCGCAAGGAAGACTGTCACGATTTTGCGACATGCTTAGAAAATGCAAAGAAGACTATCACGATTTCGTGACATGCTTAGAAAGTGCAAAGAAGACCACTAAAATGAAGAATTTTGTGACATGTTCGGAATGAAGGTGCAAGCAAAGAAAAATCGATTTCGTGCACATGTTCGGAGAAGTGCAAGGAAAACTGTCATGATTTCGTGACATGTTGGAGAAGAAGCTAAGGAAAAGATATTGTTGACAATTGAGAAGAAGCGCTAAGGAGAAAAGATGTCACGATTTCATGACAAGTTGCAAGAAGAAGCGCTAAGGAGAAAAGATGTCATGATTTCGTGACAAGTTGCAAGAAGAAGCGCAAAGGAGAAAAAGCGTCACGATTTCATGACAACAGCAGAGAGGAAGGCTCCAAAGGATGAAGTGTCACGATTTCACGATAGAAGCAAAATGAAAGAGCAAGGAAGCGAAAGCGTCATGATTTCGTGACAAAGTCAAGGTGGAAGTGCAAGGCAGTGAAAGTGTCATGATTTCGTGACATGTTTCAATTTCGTTGGTGCATGCCGAAAAAGAGCTCGAGGCAGCAAATGCATCGTGATTTTGGACATGTCCCATATTTTCACGGGCAAGAGATAGAAAAGAGCTCGAGGTAGCGAATGCGTCACGATTTCGTGACATGTCCTATTTTCATGGGCAAGAGACAGAAAAGAGCTCGAGGCAGCGAATGCGTCACGATTTCGTGACATGTTGCGATCTTTGATGTTTTGGGCAAGAGAAAAAGAGCTAGAGGCGCGGAATGCATCGGATTTCGTGACATGTTCTATTTTCGTGGTTGCATGCCGAGATAAGGACAAGGAGGCGGAGAATGTCAATATAGCGACATGTCTTGTTTTTGCAGTCAACTATCATGAAAGAGTCAAAGGGGAAAAAATGTCATGATATCGCGACATGTAATAGTTTCACGGGTAAAAGCCGAGAAGCATGCACAGTGACAGTTGTCGAGGAAAGTGCAGAAGAAAATCATGCAGCCAAACTTGTAAGAGTTAACTGGAGTCAGAACTGCAGTTACAAGGGGAAGTTACAGAAAAGAGCATTAAAGACAGAACAGTTGTTACAGGGGTGGACATTTCGAGAATCTCGATTAAAGAGAAATTCATTAACAGGTTGCGTGTGTCAGAAAGGGCAGTCATGCACAGAAGTGAAAAGGTAGCACAGAATTCAAAAGAGAGAAGATAAGAATAACAGAGCACCGAGATACGCAAAAAGGCTGTCAAGATACGCAAAAAAGGTTGTCAGAGTGAGCAGAGAAGACTATCAGAATGAGTCAGAAAGAAAGCGGCTAAAAGACAGAGCGCGTCAGAGAGGGTGTGACAGATTGAACGTAGCTGAGAATGCATGGAAAAATGGAGGGAAAAGTAGAGCCATTTTTGAAAGAGCCGTTCGAGTGAGCCAAGTATAAAGAATCAAAAAAGCAGAGTAAGTAAGGTTACTGCAACCTTGTCTATCTTGAAAAACTAAAAAGTGAGGTTGGGTAAGAGTGTTGTAAGAAAAACAACAATAGAACTAAAACCTGGTTTTATTCTTGAAAAAATTGAAAGAGAGGTTTTAGTAAGCTATAGAAGATATTGAGTTTCTAACAATTCTCCTTATGCTTCTATGAGATTGATTTGAATGAGCAATAGACCAATGAGGGTCTTGTAAAAGAGAAGGCATTTTTATGTCAATCTACTATTCAAAATAGAAATCCAAGTTGGTGCTTGGTATAAGGGGTTGGTGCTCCTATCTGTTGTTGCAGATAAATCAGGGGTTGGTGCTCCTTCCAGTGGGTGCTTGGTAAATTATTTGTAAAGATTGAATCCTTGCAAAGGCTGGATTTGGATCGTAGTCCAAACAGTCATTATTTGAGGAGTAGCCAAATCGGTGAACCTCGTTAAATCTTGTGTTGTGTGATGCTCTTTTGTTATACTTGCTATATCTATTTTTAAGCTTGCATATTTAAGCATTAAGAGTTGCAGATTCAAGTTTTAAATAGTTACACTGATTCACTCCCCCCTCTCAGTGTCATTGTGAGAATATCAACAAAAACTATCAACATGCAATTGCATATGCAAATGTAAATATACAATAACTTAATAGCAAATATGCTATTTTCTAGCAACAACATACAAAGTAATTTTCCATTCAAAATAAAATAGAAGAACAATTACCTTTACAACAACGGGGGCTAACACAAAAATATATAGAAATGGGAGGATCAGAGATCAAGGGAGATCAAAAAATGGAAATGGTATTCTTCATGTATGAATGTTATGCATTTAGGGTAACACTTTCAATAGTTAACATTGAAAAGGTTTCCAAGTTGCCAATTTTTCCAACATTTTCATTACTCTAAAAATATTATCTTTTCAACATTACTAAAATATGAACTTAATTCATCTTTATTAAATGTTTATTAAATATACTCCTTAAAATAATGCTATAAATTTACTAATGTTCTAGCATTAATAATTAAAACACTTATTCTTATCATTAATCCATTTCTTTCTAATGATACCATTACTAGGATAATAAAATTTAAATTAATTACTCACCTAATTAATTTAATTAATATTAAATGTTAATATTAATCATTAACATCAATATTTAATATTTTAAGTATTAATAATACCAGCATTATTATTAATACCAAATTGATAAAATTATTTACCAAAAATTTTGCATGCATCAAAACACATGCATAAATGCATCCCAATTCTAAACTACATGTCTAAGATGCAAATCAAAAATATGCACAAATAATTTTTTTCCTAAAGTAGGAGGCTTTATGATAACTACAATGTTATCACCCACCTACTAAGGATGACTCTTTTGGTTAAATAACAACCTCTTTTCCCGAAGATGCATTTCAAATCAAACATATGCAAATGCATCTATATGAGGGTTTTCTCTTACCCTTGACCTGTCAATGAGAATTTTTTCCATTATTTTCCTTTTTCTCTCAACTCTGGTGGTTGTCCCATATCAATCCACTCATGAGAATACCTAGTCTTGCAACCACAAAATTCATCAGCAATACCATATTTTAAAAGTAGCATAATTCAACTTTAGAAAGCATAAAGTGCAACTATCAAAAATAAAATAAGATTATGCATTTGATATCTACACATCAATACATAAATCAAGAATCAAAGGAGAGTTATACTAGTATGGGCCATTACAAATATTTACATGAGAAGAAGAGGTTCATTGCAAGTGGTATCAGAGCCCTTTCTAGGACATGGTAAGCTTCTCTTGTGAGCAATTTTTTTTGTTAATCATAGATCCATAAGTTAGAAATAATGTTCTAACCATTTTAAAATAATATGGAGTTGTTATTGGCTAAACTAGATTGTCCATAAAGCATATAGTGAAGTGAGGTATGATTAGGCTCTAATACTCAAGCCTTAAACAACACTTATACATAAATTTGAGCTCCCACATACCTCGTGTATATCAGGATACCCCTTTAGGAACCCATAGCCAAACCTTCATATGTATAAAACTAGTTGACTATGTAATATCCATAGTATGCTTAGCACATCACTTGGGAATGATTACCCTCCCATACTATTAGAGACATGGGTAGAAATCAAGGGAATGTGTGGAACCCTCCTTGAGTAGTGGCCTAAAATATTAGTTTGATCATTATCGACCACTATTGTGGCATATAGAGGGCTATGGAGAGTACACAAATCATAACCTAGAATCCATCCATTCTTCACTTGCCTTATTAGGAGTAGAGCTCATGGGACAAAAAAGTGATATTTAGAGAGTTTGGAAATCGATACAGAACCAAAAAACCCTTATTAGAAGTCATTCTAGGCTACTAAACAATGTCATTTTGGGATATAGCCCATGTGATCATCTTATTGAGCTAATAATTTTGGTATATAGCACCCATACACTTGTTTGGGATCCTTACTAAAAATTGTACTATAAGGTACCAAAATTATTATTTTATAATATAGCCCATTACAATCATCTCATTGAGCTAATTGTATTGATATATTGCACCCATACACCTTTTTGAAATCCTTACTAAAAATAGTAACTACTAAAAATAGCATTTCTATTTTTAATAAATTCCCTTGAGACCTATTGTCAAGTAATGGAGGCCAGAATGAATAATTTGGAGGAACAACTCTCCAAATTGGATGCCCTCATAGAAATCAAGGGTCAAATATCTTCTCTCATCATCATGATAATAGATTATGAGCATATTTTAGGACCAAATGAGTTAGGACATTGAGATGTTTAATATTAAAAATCTAAAGTTTGATGGGTATGATAAGAATGACCCAGATGCTCAAAGAGAAAAACCATTGAATGACCAAAATATTCCATGGTCTTTGTCAAGGAGAATAATCAGTGGATAGGAAGCAATAGAGGCATGATACAGATACTTCCTAAAATAAA
Organism: Wollemia nobilis; assembly: GCA_028583015.1. Classification (NCBI taxonomy): domain Eukaryota; kingdom Viridiplantae; phylum Streptophyta; class Pinopsida; order Araucariales; family Araucariaceae; genus Wollemia; species Wollemia nobilis. Next base: position 135,305 of record JAQPPZ010002711.1, on the reverse strand, counting down.
ATTTTCAAGGCTTGATGGAACAAAGCCATAAAGTTGGTTTATTAAGATTGAGCAATGGTATAAGCTTCACAAAGCTCCCTTTCACCAAAGTTTCTTTATATTTTCCTTTCAATCTGATTTGGAAGCATTGCAATGGTATCAGTAGTTGAGAAAACAAGTTCTTAATCTTGGGTGGACATAATTTAAGAGAGAACTCCTTAGTCAATTTAGGGCATCTGATTTTGAAGATTTTACTAGAGTACTTACTAAGCTAAGACAAACAAGCATGGTGCCTAAGTATATCACTACTTTTTAGAAACTTACCAATAGAACTAAAGCTCTTCATCATGAATTATTCAAGAGTTGTTTTATGAGTGGCCTTAAGGAAGATATAAGGACTAAGGTTCAAATGCTTAAGCCAACCACTTATATGATGGCTACAAGGCTAATAGGACCAAATTATTCCTCATATTTGGATGATATTGTCAATAGATATCAATCAATTTTGCAAAATTACATGTTATGTATCATGGTAATAATGTTTATATAAGCATTTTTTTGAAGTTGGAATGTGAAACTACCAAGAGGAATGAGTGAGCTAAGGTTTAGCGGGTGCGGTGGGAGTGAGGGTTTGAATTTTTTGGGTAGGAATCTCAGCCAAGGTGGTAGAGGTAGAGCAGGTATGAAAGGGGCGGGTGGGAACCTCGAGCATGGATCAAGCGAGGATCCAGAGGAAGATGGTTAGGCTATAGTAGATTTGGAGGTGGGCATCACGTGGGGGTACAAGATACGAAGGACAATGCGGGGCCTAAGAATTGGTTGTCTTTTGCTGAGACTCTTAGAGGAAAAAGAAAGGAGGTTCTCTATCTTCCGCCCCTAGTTCCAGTAAATAATAAAATTTCAGCCCCGACAAGTTCCATGAGCCCTTTTCTTTCAATGGAAGAATTCTCCCTGGTAGGCAAGTTTTTGGGAGGTAGGCCGGACATGGAGACTATCAAGACTTGGGTGACAAATAAATGGCGATTGGTAGAAAAATTGGAGTTGGTAGCTCTAACTCGAGGGTTCTTCATTATCCATTTTAACAATATGGAGGATGCTAACCATATTTTAATAGGAGGTCCTTGGTTTATGGGCAAAAGGAGCCTTTTTATCAGACAATGGGGTGAATATTTCAACCCTAAAAATAAAAATATTAACATTGCCCCTATTTGGGTTCATCTCCTGATTCTACCTGCCCAGTTCTTCAATGAATATTAGTTGCAAGGCATAGCCAGAACTATAGGGGACCTAATCTCCATTGACCATGTGACATTGGCAAAAACAAGGATGACTCATGCACAAATCTGTATAAATGCTAATTTGGATAATGAATTGCCAAGGTTTATGGAGCTAGATTATGGAAAATACTATTGAAAAAAATTGATAGAATACGAGAACAAACCAATATTCTGTGTAGAATACAAAAATCAAGGACATCTATGCAATCAGTGCCCTAACCTGGAAATGAATAGAGAAAAGTAGAAGCATGGAATTCTAGACAGAGGAAATTTGAGGAGTTTCCCTGGCAGAGGTGATTTCAATCAGGAAAACTATGTCTACCAAAAAAATAAAAGAGAGGGTGCAGGGTCCCAATAAGACAAAAGAAAATAATAGGTTGTTGGAAACCAAAATACTCAAGTAAGTTCCAATCCTCTAGTTTCAAATAAAATTTCAATTCTATCCAATATGGGAGTAGGAGGATTATCGAAAGACATGGAAGCCCAGAACCTTCAGGCTAACCTTTTTGACTCTCTAGAATCCCCATCCAAGTCAAGATCCTCAAACCCTAATGCTGAAATTACTATAAGCCCCGTGGGCATCACAAAGCCAAACCCTAATGCCTAATCTCTAAAATCCCCATCCAAGTCGGGATCCTTAAACTCCAATGCTGAAAATACTGCAAGCCTAGTGGGCATCCCAAAGCCAAACCCTAATGTTGAAGAAATTAGGAAGAAAGTTGAGGCATTGGAAAATAAAAAATCTCATCTCCCTAACATCATCACTAGGAGCCAGGTGAATCCTACTGAGGGGCCATCCTTTAGACCAAGATAATACATGAAAAAAGGAGAAGGTTTGGATGTAGGGGTGGAGATATGTGAAACTCTTCAAACTAAGAAATATGGCAGTCCGATTCTGCAAAAAATTACCTCCCCCTAGTTTAGTCCTAAACAAACCAGGAGAACTGTGAAGTCTCCTATAGATTTTGGAAGTGAAAAAATAAGAGGAAAAATATCAAATTTTGAGCATCAAAAAATTAAAACTAATAATGATATTGCCAATGGAAAATAGAGAACCTTGTTTCAACAAGTTATTCTGGATTCTGAAGACAACAAATTAGTAAAACCCCCTCAAGGGAGGAGGAGAGGAAGAAATCCAAAAAAATATAAATGAAGTTCCTCTCATGAAACGTGAGAGGCCTTAATGGCCTGCCCAAACATAGGAAAGTTAGTGCAATAAGAAATCAAGTGAACCCAACTATTATCATGTTGCAAGAAATAAAAACTAATGAGATTCAATCAAAAAAAGTAGCAAAAAAGTCTAGAATAAAGGGGATATGGTTTGCAAATCAGCCATAGGAGCGTCTAGAGGCCTTATGACTTTGTGGGATCCCTGGATAGTAGAAGGCACCATTATTCAAAAATATGACAGGGTTCTTAGTATTTTATTTAAGTAAATAAACAGTAACAGGTCATGGATCCTTTCAAATATTTATGCCCTAACTTCAATTCAAGGGAGAGCTCTACTATGGGAGTACTTAGGCAATATGAGTGAAATCTTCCAAAATTTCCCCTGGATTCTGGCTAGGTATTTTAACACTCCTCTTTTTTTGTGTGGAAAACATCCCAAAAGGGATGCCACTTTCGGGTAAGACCCAAGGAGGCAGGGGTATCCATTCCACCAAAAATGCCCAGGACTCGGACCTGGCCGACCACCTTTGACATACTCAAGGACCAAACAAACACACAAAAACAATTTAAAAATAAGTAAATAACAACAAAAATAATAAAATAAAATAAAAAACATGCTCCTTGAGTGTGTCAAAAACAAAAGCACAACCAAACACACACAATAAGATAAAATAAACCACAAAATAAACCACATATAAAAACACAAGAACCACATAACAAAACACAAACAAGACAAAAACAACAGAACACTACAAAGACATAACCGAAAAAAACATGAAAAATAAACATAACCAACACCTAAAAATTAAAAAAATAAAATAAAAATAAAAATAAAAAACAACCAACAACAGACCATAAACAAAAACAAAATACATAGAAAACACTCACACATAAAAACACGAACTAACACAAACAAAGAGAAACCCAAGAACAAGAACGAAAAAACACAAGAACAATAACAAAAAACATTAAAAAAATAAAATAAAAAATAAAACAAAACAACAAAAACACAAGAACAACAAAAAACAACACAAAGAACACAAAAACAAAACAAAACAAAAGAACCCACCCACCTTAAAAAACTAAACAAAAAAAACAAAAAACAAAAAAGAAAAAAAAAATGAACAAAACAATGACCTATCTAGACCAGAAGACTATTAAGGCAAGAATCAATAGAGGAAACAAAATAAAGAATAGAATGAGCTAGGGAACTCAAAAAAAAAAAAAATGAACCAAAGATAAGAAAAAAAAACAAGAAGAAACTAGGTACCTTCAGAACTGGAGTCATCCAAAGAAATGATAGAAAGAAGAGCTTCCCTAATTTGAGAAGCCCACCATATAGGAGGGTGGCCATAACAAGTAAGATCACATTTGTCCAAAGCCCAATTAGCTAAAGCATCAACACTCTTGTTTTTATCTCTAACCACATGATTGTAATCAACTTTCAAAAATCCCATCTGGATTAACTGAATCTTCTCAATAATTCTTTTTATTCTCCAATCCACCTTATGATTCTTAGGAGTCTTCAAGAGATTAATCATAAGTTGAGAGTCAAACTCAACTAACACCTTTTCCCATCCAACCTTAGTAGCCTCTTGAAGACCTTTGAGGATACCATACCCCTCAGCAAGGTTATTGGAAAGAATACCCAAATTCTTAGCAAAAGTAAAAACTAGGGAGCCATCTAAAAGTCTACCAATTCCTCCCACACTGGATTTTCTAGGGTTCCCTCTAGAGGCTCCATCGGTATTGACTTTTCCAAAATCCTTAGGAGGAGGTTGCCAATTTCTAGTCCTATCCATCTTACTAATACTCACATTCCCTTTAAGTCGGTTGCCCTTAGAAGGTTTAATCTTCAATCTTTGCATCACTTGATCCCATATTTGGTGGGAGTTTTGGGGGTGATTAAGGAGTTGATGGACTGATTCAACTAATTTGGCTATGGTATTTTTCCAAATATAGTGAATATCCTTCCTATCTTGATTAAAAATTCAGTTTTTCCTTTCATTCCAAATATTCCAAAGAAGAATGGTAGAATCCATCCAAACTAACTGCCTAATAAAATGATCAACACCCTCTTGATTAGGCCAATCCCTCCAAAGCTGTTCAAAAGTAAAAAAATCGGACCATTGTAAGCCAAGTAAAGTGGCCATTCTCCTCCATAGCTCTGAGGCTAAAGTACACTCAAAAAAAATATATGGTTGATATTTTCTACATTCTCTTCACACATTTCACATCTAAAAGGGCCATGAAAACCATGCTTCATAAGATGCTCACCAGTAAGCACCCTATGATGCAATAAAAGCCAATTAAAGAACCTCACCTTAGGCCAGAGATTTTGAGTCCACAATCGATAAAATATGTCAGAAGAATGGTTGGGATTATTATGGCATAAGGTCAAATAACCTTGAGCAACTGAATACTCACCCTTAGTAGTGTTGTTCCATCCAAAACAATATTTTTCATGGGACCAAGAGAGGGATCTCATATGAAGGATGCCTTGGATATCTTGTCTTTGCCTTTCTGGGATTTGAATAGGCCAGTACTCAATAGGGATCCAATATCTACCAACATTTGAATTACCAATATGGTACCAACAATAATTAGCCACCTTTATCCAATTAGCTCGGTGAAGCTCCTCCATCCAAGGCCTCCAATCGGGAAACTGAGTTATCAAAGGCTTGTGACCATCCCAAGAATCTGTCCAAAAATTTACATGTTGACCATTATGAATGATCCAAAATAATTTTTTCTTTATCAAATCCTCATCAATCTTAAGAACTGCTAAAATGGGAGAACCTTTGGTAGGAAGTTGATAGCGAATAAGGTCTTCAGGACATTTGTTCTTAGCATATTTAGCACGGAGATTATTGGCCCAAAGAGCATTGGGGTTATGCAACATCATCCAATATAATTTAGCAGCTAAAGCTTTGTTGTTATTAATTGAATACCGGAATCCTAACCTCCCTTCACTCTTAGGAAGACATAAAGTATCCCATTTCACCAAGGCCCATTTTCTTTTCTCCTTAGTACCACTCCAAAATAAATGATGACTGATTTGATCCAATTCTTGAAGAATAGCCTTTGGGATATTCAAAATGGAAGAAACATAAATAGGAATAGCTTGAAGGACTAATTTTACCAAGGTGATTCTACCCCCAGAAGAAATCCACTTGTTGGTCCACTTTCCAATTTTCTTCTTGACTTTGTCCAACAACCAATTCCAATATTTATTTTTTTGCCTTTGAATATTTATGGGAATACCTAAATAAGTGATTGGAAGAGAGGTCTTATTATATCTTAATTTATCCAAGACCATGGATTCCTGTCTAGCGAGCAGGTGAAAGAAAATAACTTTAGATTTGTCTTCATTGATCAACTGCCCATTAGCCTTAGAAAAATAGCTAATGATTTGCTTAATATTAGAAGCTTCCTTAACTGTAGCTTTACCTAAAAGAGTAGAGTCATCCAAAAATTGAATATGAGAGATAGGTCTAGCTCCATGAGCAATGGTAACTCCCTCAAGGGTTTTGTTTTCCCTATTTTTGGTTATAGTCCTACCCAAGCATTCAGTAAGAATGATGAATAAATAAGAGGATAGCGGGTCACCTTGCCTAATACCTTTGGAAGCTAGGAAAGACTGAGAAGGCCTACCATTGATAAGAACTAAGTAGGAAACTAAAGAGATACATCCCATAATCCAATCCATCCAATCCTTAGAGAAACCAAATTGCCTCAAAACTTTGATAAGGAAGTGCCAATCCACTCTGTCATAAGCTTTGGATAATTCTAACCAAATGAACATGGAAGGAGAATTTTGCATATCCATGGAATGGATGGCTTCCTGAGCAAGAACTATCTCATATACTATTTGACATCCTTCCACATAACCCCCTTGCTCTGGGGAAATAATCTTATGCAAAAGAGGCTTCAACCTTTCTACCATGATTTTAGTAATGATTTTGAGAAGAACATTACATAAAGCAATAGGTCTAAAAGTTGAGATATGATCAACCTCTTGAGCTTTTGGAACAAGAGTAATATAAGTTTTATTGATAACCTTCAAAATTTCTTTGGCTTTCCTGGATTCTTCCACCACCTCTAATAAATCAACATGAAGGATATCCCAGAACTCTTGGTAGAACTCAATAGGAAAACCATCAGGACACTGGGGTTTTCCCTTTTTGCATTTTAAAAACTACTTGTTGAAGCTCATTGATAGTAACGAGAGCGAGTCAAAATAGAGTTCTCCTCAGAAGTGATAAGATAAGGGATTGCTTGAAGAACATTATGTTGAGAAGCTGAGTCAAGAGGAGTAGCAGCAAAAAAATTGGAAATGTAATCAACAAAAATAGAGTTCATGCCATACCAAGTATAAATAACATCTCCAGAATCTGATTTTAAGGAAGAAATAAAGTTGTGAGATCTTCGAGCTAGAAGAGACTTGTGGAAGAAATTTGTGTTTCGATCTCCTTCTTTGAGCCATTGAATTTTAGATTTTTGCTTCCATAAGATTTATTCTCTTTTCTCCCATTCCTCTAACTGAGTTGTGATTTTAATTTCATCTACACTTTTCTTCTCTGTGAGGCCATCTAAATGGATTTTATTATTCAAATTTTCAAGATGAGTAATAACTTCATGTTTTTTTTATGAACATCCCTAAACTCTTCCAGTTCCAAGTCTTGATTTTGGATTTAATGTATTGCAGTATTTTGGCGAAACAAAACATCTTAGTCCCATGCCTAGGTTTACCTTCCTTCCACCATTATTGGACACGAGGTCTGAAGGAAATGTCTCTAAGACACATTAATTGAAAACAAAAAGGAGAGAAACTCATATTGGTTTTCCACATTTCCACCATGACTGGCCAATGATCCGAACCGGCATTATTAAGAGTCTTCACTTTAGGAATGTGACCATGGATTAAGAAATTTTTAGAGAGCAAAAACCTATCCAATATCTCCATTATACAAGCTAAGCCTTGCCTTCTGTTAGACCAAGTCATAAGGCCATTATCTCGGTTGGATATCCACAAGATGGAGGTTTGCAATATATTCACTCATGATGTCAGTGCTTTTATCCAAATTTCTATTTCCCCCTATTTTCTCATCCAGAGAGAGGATGGTATTGAAATATCCTCCGATCAAGATCCAAGATTTAGGAAAATGAGAGATAATATAAGTAATATCCTTCCATCGTCTTCTTTTTTCCTCCAAATAAGTCGAAGCATAAATAGTAATGCAGAGCATAATTTTGTTGGAATGTCTACTTTGAATAGCTATAGCTAAAAAACCCCAACTGCCAATCATATGGTGAATAACTACCTCTTTTGGGTCCCAAAGACAAACAATGCCACCCGAAGTCCCTTGGGAACTGAGGGAAACCAATTTTCCAGTTGGCCAAATTTTATTGGTAATTAAGTCCATATCCTCCATTGACATATTTGTTTCTTGAAGGAAAACAAGATGTGGATGATTTATCTGAATCATTCTTCTAATTTCATTTTGTTTTGAAAGACTCCCTTTGAGTCCTCTAATAACACTCCTTTTTACCCTTCAGACAAAATGGGTGGAAATGGTCCACCTATCAGGAGCATTGATGAGTTCAATGACTTTGTGAACTCTAACATGTTTATGGATGTAAAAATTAGAGGAGTGAATTATACCTAGACTAATCGGTAGATAGGATGTCATCTCATTCAAGAAAGGCTTGACATGTTTTTCTATCAAAGGAGGCTATAACTCTGTTTGATGATTCTACCCTACAAGCCCTTCCTAAAATTGCCTCTGATAATAATACCATTTTTTTGGAGATCCCTAACTCTCTATCCTTCAAGCAACCTTTCATATTTTAATCTATGTGGATCAAACATTCCAGTTTTAGAGATAACTTAATTCAATGGTGGTAGCAGCCTATCAGGGGTAGTGCAGCTTTTAAACTTTCTGACAAATTAAAGTTTGTTAACGAAAATCTTTGAAATTGGAAAAAAGAGGTCTTTGGGAACCTATTTGAAAATAAAAAATAGGTTGTTGAAAGTTTTAATATAATTGATCAAAGGATTCAACATGGTGATGCTGATGAAACTACTAGGCAGGAGGAACGGACAAAACTAGCAGAGTTTCATAACATTTTGGCCTTTGAGGAAATCTATTGGAGGAAAAAATCAAGGGCTCTTTGGTTGAAATATGGAGATTCAAATTCCAAGATTTTTCACGTCACCATGCTTAGAAACAAAAGCAATAACAAGATAAAAATTAAAAAAAACATATGGTTCTATTACTCAGGACTTAACATAAATTAGAAAGGAGGCAGTAACTTATTTCAATTCTATCCTTGGTCAAGAATTGCAATGCAATGAGGAGGCCAAAAATATTCTCTTGTAATACATTCCTAGAATAATAAATGAGGATATAAACCTTAAGCTTCTAGCTCCATTTTATGATGAGGAAATTAAGGAAGCCTTGTTTAGCATGGAGCCAGACAAAGCCCTAGGACCCAGCGACTTTCCCCCTCATTTCTATAAAGATTTTTGGAACATCGTAAGTGAGGATGTAATTTTTACTATCATAAAATTCCAAGCAAGCAATCATATCCCAAAAGGTATCAACTCTACTTTTATTTCTCTAATTCCTAAGAAGAAAACCCTTGAATCTATGGCTGACTTCAGGCCAATTAGTCTGTGCAATGTTTCTTACAAGATCCTAACTAAAGCCATTGTAAATAGAATGAGAGATGTTCTACCCTGCATCATAGATCTATGTCAAGGAAGCTCTATCTAGGGAAGTTCAATCTTGGATGGAGTTATCACAATTCATGAAGCTCTGCACTCTGCTCAGAAGACTAACAGATATGTTTTTGCCCTCAATATTGATATGAACAAAGCATTTGATAGGCTAAATTGAGACTTTCTGATTTTTTTCCTCCTTAAGTTTTATTTTCACCACCAATGGGTTAATTTGATCAAAGAATGCATTTCTAAAGCCTGGATCTCGATTCTAGTTAATGGAACAACTGCTGGTTACTTTCAAAGTTGCAAAGGAATTCGGTAGAGGGACCCTATCAACCCCATGTTATTCATCATTATGGCAAAAGCTTTAGGTAGAACCATAAAAAATGCTTGTAGTTCAAGGATATTATTGGAAATCAAGGAAACATCTCTCACTCGAGCTGTTTCTCACCAATAATTCATTGATGATACCATTCTATTGACTAAGGTGTCGATGGTTGAGCCAAAAGAATTAAATACATCCGGCAACTCTATGAGGACGTTGTTGGTCAGAAAATTAATTTTAGTAAAAGCAAGTTATATTTCTTGAACACCCCCATTTAGAGGCAAGGAAGGATTGCAAAAATTTTAGGGTGTGATATAGAAAACATCCCCACTCATATCTTGGTCTCCCTATTATTTTTGGTTCTTTGAGAGTGTCAATGTGGGACAAGGTTATTGAAAGAATTCAAAAAAAACTTGCTGGATGGAAAGGTCATCTTATATCTCAAGCAGGAAATTTGACCCTCACTAAGGCCTCTCTTCAGAGCATTCTAGTCTATTTCCTCTTTGTTTTCAAAGCCCCTGTGAAGGTTTTCTAGAAAATTGAGAAACTCCAAAAAGAATTTTTATGGACTGGATCAGAGGAGAAAAAAAGGATACACCTTGTAGGATGGACCAAAGTGTGTAGACCCAGGGAAAATGGGGGCTTAGGTCTGAGGAGAATTTCTCATATGAATTTAGCTTTACTAGCTAATAAGGCATGGCGCCTCATTTCTGGTTAAGAAAAATAATGGACAGTTATAATCAAATGAAAGTATCTTCAAAATATGGAATTTCTAAGTGACTCAGTTCCAATCAGAGGTTCTGATTTTTGGAAAGCAATTCTCAATTGTAAGGAAATCATCAAAAAATGTTTAATATGGGTTTTAGGCAATGGTGAGAGGATAAATTGTTGGAATGACAGGTGGTCTAAGGACAAACCACTGATGCAATATCCTAACTTAGCCCAAATCAGAGATATCATAGAAGAACTCATTGGCAAAAAAGTCTCTGATATGGTTGAGGATAGACGTAGAATGAAGTGGAAACAAATAAGGATTTAGGGATTTCAAGTGGAAACAAATGATCTTTGTAACATTCTCAAGCAACATTTTATCCCCATGAGATCCAAGGAAGATCAAGTGACTTGGGCTCCTATGAAAAATGGGCAATTCACTGTTAAATCATCTTACAAGCTTCTACTTGATGACGAGGATTTTGTCCTCCAAAAGGACTTAGTTTGGATTAAAATTTTAATTCAAAAAATTGTAGTATTTTCATGGTTGGTTATCCAAGGAAGAATTCTAACCATTGATAATATGATGTGTAAAGGTATTTTTATCACTAATCATTGTTATCTATGCAGGGCTAATTGGGAAACCATTTATCACATTTTCCTTGAGTGCTCTTTTTCCTTGACTGTCCTAAGTGGGGTTTTTTAGGCCTTCAATATTTCTTGGGTTAAACCAACCATTGTACTTGATTTTTTCATCCAGTGGCCTTACCCCTTTTCAATCCAAAGACTTAGATACATATGGAAAATTTATCTCAATCACTATCTTTAGTAGATGTGGTTAGAAAGGAACCATAGAGTCTTTAATGAGTCTATCCATGATCATAAAATTATCATTGCTAGGATTCTATCATTTGCCAATGAGAATATTAACCTTATCCCTTTTAATATCTGTAAACCTCATCTGTAGGAGACCACGATTGCTTAATATTTAAGCTTAACCTTGTTAGATGAGTCTGTGCCTAGGGTAGTCAACCCTAGAGCCAATGTTAAGTCGTCCCTACCTCCTACGGGTTGGTTTAAGATTAATTTTTATGAAGTAGCTAAGGACAATCCTAGAATAGCAGGCATTGGTGGTATTGTGTGAGATCATAATGGGAATATGATTCTTGCATTTTTTGAATATTTGGGAACAAGGACGGACAATGAAGCTAAAGCTAGAGCTATGTGGAGAGGCCTTCAAATGACTCCAAGAATTAGAAGGTAATTTGATCATAGAAGGAGACTCTATGCATGTTATAAATCTCCTGAATAATTGGAAAACACCTCCTTTGAGGATTAAAACAATTGTTGAAGAGGCTAGGATCCTTTTCCAGGGAAGATAGGCCAAAAAATCCCAACATGTCTTTCGAGAAGCTAACAAAATTGCTAATAAGCTGGCCAATTTGGTTGTCGATGGTGATGAACTTTTAAAATGGGAACATGGTGTCCTGAGCGAATTAGAGGAGCTTATTCAACAAGAATGCCAAGAATGATAGTCAAATTTACCAATAGAGAAGGTACTGTAAGTTTGAAGGCTAGGAGTATTCCCATCTCTTTTTTGAAATGGACTCACAATAAAAATTATCCAAGCTTTCAATCTTCATGGATGATGCTTGGAAATACCACAAAGACTAATGGGGATAGTCAGATGTCATATAACATGGCTCCTAGTCATCTTAGTGATTTTAGGTTGGTTGATAATCACAAGGTAGGAAATAAACGACAATATAAGACTTTGAACTAGAGCCACGTGGACCACCAGATAACCACCACCATAAATCTAGCCAGCAGGTTCACTTCTCCAAGGCTGATTGGCCAAGATGGGATGTGGTCCCAAAGCATGTCATATAGAGAAGAAAGAAATTACCAAAGAATTATCAAGAGTAACTATCAATACAGAGCTTGTGGGAGTTTTTTCAGTACTTTACTATGTGTGTTTACAACTTTTTGTTTCTCCACTGTTTCAAGGAAGGGATCCGTGTCTATTTATTTTTTTGTAATTATGATGCAGGTGTGTTTTCTTGAGGTATACCCAAAATGTTGTATGGGAATTTTCTTTTTGATAACAAACTATGTGCCTTACCGGACGTAATGGCTTTGGTGACATGTAGATTTTACATATATAGGATCCTTAGTAAGGTTATGTTCATCAACAACCCTGGGCTGATTTTTGTAAAAGGTTTTGGGTCAACCTGTAAAACCCGGTATTAATTCTATAGTATCTTATCTACCAAAAAAAAAACTTGTAAGGAACAAATGGAATGATCAAAGAAATGTTTCTACATATCAAAATAGAAATTTTACATCCACCAATAATAATTCTCCAAAATCTACAACAATTAAGATGTTAATGCTAGAGGAGATGGCCAATCATAGATCTAAATGACTCTGCTATAACTATGATGAAAAGTGGGCCATGGGACACATGCAAAATCCAATGCCTCTACCTCCTAGATATGAGAAATACTTTAACTTCAACAGATATAGGGGATGACTTTTGGGATTTAGTGAAATAGTACCTAGATTCTGTGGATGTAGAACCTCCATCCAACAATCAGGAAAAATATATCCTCACTTTTTCTTTGAATGTTATTCTAGGAATATCAACACCATAGTGCATGACAATCCAAGTATTTCTCAAAGGGCCCAAATTTTTTATCCTATTTGAATTTGGTAGCACTAATAATTTTATTAACCCTAGTATTTCCAAAAGGGTATATTGTTTCATTTATGGTCATGATCAAATCTAAGTAAAAATTTCTAATGGATATATCATGACTTGTACTAGGAAATGCTCATCTATACATCGAGGACTATCATTATTAAATTGATATCTATGTAGTCACTTTGGGTGGAGTGGAAATTTTATTGGGTTTCCCTTGACTACAAACATTGGGAATGGTATCCTAGATTCTTTTAGAACTTTGGATGTAGTTCACTATCAATAACAAAACCCACACCATTTAGGAAATGAAAACTAGCAATCTTAAAATTGTAACACTCCATCATATGTCGAGACTACTTAAGAAATATCATCAGGTAGTTGGAAGAATTTTCCAAATGTATTTGTGTGTTTATTTTGGAAGAGTGGATACCTTCAAACTTATCATTTGTCTTAACCAAGAATCAACAAGTCTTTATCAAACCCAAAATACTACCACCCAATCGACTAGAAAATCATAGAATCAATTTAAACCTCACGAGTCAACCTCCAAAAATTTGACAATATAAGTACCCCTATCACTAGAATAATGATATTGAGTAGTTGGTGAAGGAACTACTGGATGTTGGCCTCATCCATCCAAGCATGAGTCCTTTTTTTAGCCCCTATATTACTAGTCAAGAATAAGGATGAGTCATGGATAATGTGTGTGAACTTACATGAACTAAATAATATAACCATCAAGGATAAGTTTCCATTCCTAGTGATTTATGATTTTTTGGATGAGCTGCATGGTGCTTAGTATTTTATCAAATTGAATCTCAGATTAGGGTATCACTAGATTTAAGTTCATAAGGATGACATCCCAAAACAACTTTTAGGACCTATGAGTGGTATTATGAGTTCTTGATCATACCCTTTGGCTTCACCAATGCACCATTGAATTTCCAAGTCTTGATAAATAAGGTTCTAAAACCCTACCTATGGAAGTTTGCATTGGCATTTTTTGATGACATAATGATCAACAAAAAAACATGAGAAGAGCACCTACAACATGTTGATTAGTTTTTGAAGCTCCTACAACAAAACTAGTTATATTTCAAGCAATCTAAATACACCTTTAGGGAATCTGAGGTAGAATATTTAGGGCACATCATGGCTATAGATAGTGTCTAAGTGGATCTAGTGAATATTTAGGCCTTGAAGGATGGACCAAATCCAAAAACATTGAAGAGCCTTAGGGAATTACTAGACCTTATAGGATATTACCAAAAGTTTTTCAAGGACTATGGGAAGATAACATACCCTTTTATAACTATGCTTAAGAAGGATGCATTCACATGGGATAGTGCATCCAAGTGATATTTTTTTACTTTGAAGGATGCCATGTATCACACACTAGTCTTAGTCATACCTAATTTTTCCAAAATATTTATCTTTGAAAGTGATGACTTAGGAGTTGTATTGGAGGTAGTACTTATGTAATAAGGTCATCCACTTGATTTCATAATCAAGGCCCTATAAGGGTGGAATATTACCAAATCAACTTACAATAATGAGATTATGGCCATTGTGTTTTCCCTCCTACATTGGCAGCCATATTTATTGGGGTGACATTCTATCATAAAGATAGATCATCGTAGCCTTAAGTATCTCTTAGAAAAAATAATTTCTTTCATTGAGCAACAAAAATGGGTCACTAAGCTCTTAGGATATGGATATGAGATAGTCTATAGCAAGGGAAAATAAAATATGGTCATTGATGCTCTTTCTAGGCTAATTGAAACATAGGATATTCTATATACAGTGTCCATCCTTAAGGATGATTGGTTAGAGGTACTTAAGTTAGAGTGGCAGGTATACCACATGCAAATATCATTTAGGACTTATAGACAGCAACAAAGGACCATCCTAATTATTCATGGAAGTAAGGGGAGTTGCATTATAAGCATCAAGTTGTTATTCAACCCACTTCACAACTCAAATCAAAGATTCTCATAGAGATTCACTCATCTCTAAGAGGTGGATACACAAGTTTCTTACAAATATATGAAAAGGTAAAGTGTAATTTCTACTGGCCCAGGTTAAATTTGTTGAGAAAGAAGGATTGTCATTGTTGTCAACACAGGCAGTCAGATCCAAGGATGCAGTGGATAACAGACTTGAAATGGGTTTTTCTTAAAACCCAAGTTGGCTCTTCGTTTTGTTGAAAAAGATGCCCCGGTGTTGAAGATATTTAATTTTAAATATTTAGTTTAAATTTTTATTTTATTAAAAATTTAAATTAGAATATTAAATTAAATTAAAAAGGGCCGACGTGTTACTATTTCATGGCAATAAGCTACAGGAAGGTAACGAAGGTGGAGAAGAGTTTGAGGCCGACAAAGTTAAATCTGGGCTGACGGATTTTAGGGTTTGGCAGCTGACAAATTCTAGGGTTTCTCAGTCAACGTTCTTCTAGGGTTTGCCTCTAAAATTTCTTCTATAAAAGCAAGGGTTCTTCAAGTTTAAAATGTGCAGCGTGATGTGATATATGTGTATGAATTTCGGGTGCAGCAGTGTGAGTGGTGCGAAGAGAAGATAAGAACGCGGTATGCAGAAGTCATGTTTTGAGTGTGAAATGACAGTGTGTTGGCTGTATAAGTGATATGTCTGTGAAGTTGCAGTAGAGAATGCGGAGAGATATAGAGGAGTGGTTGAAAAAGTGTGAATCATTTTTTGCAACAGCAGTCGAATGCCGACAAGCAGTAGATCGCAAAAAAATAGCAGATCGTGATAATTGAGGTGAAAGTTTACATTCTACAATTTTTATTATTATCTTCAAGTTGTAGCTTGAAAAAGGGGTTGGTGCCTCTTTCCAGTTGGTGCTAGAAAAATTGGAGTTGGTGCTCCATTCTGTTGTAGCAGATAAAATTTAGAGGTTGGTGCCTCTTACCAGTTGGTGCTGGTGAATGATTATGTAAAGTTGTAGCTTTGCATTTGACTGGATTTGGATGGTAGTCCAAGCAATCTTTTTTAGGAGTAGCCACATCGATGAACCTCGTTAAAATTCCGTGTTATGTGTGATGCTCTTAGTACTTTTATTATTTATGTTTTAATCTGCTGCAGTTTATTTAAAAGTCTAAATTGCTTTTAAGTTTTTAAAGAACACACTGATTCACCCCCCCTCTCAGTGTCATTGTGATTGTAACAATTGGTATCAGAGCCAAGTACCTGAAGAGGCTTAAAAAACTAAGGTGATCTTGGAATTTACACAATGGCAAGTGGTGAAGGATTCTCTTCGAACAAAGTGCCAATGTTTGATGGGACAAACTATGCATTCTGGAAAATTAGAATGCAGACTTATCTCAGTGCGTTGGGCTTTGACATCTGGGGTGCGGTAGTCAATGGTTACAAAGCTCCTGCCAACGCTCCAACAGAAACTGTAGGAGATGACAAGATCAAGGAGGCTAAACTTCAAGCACACCGAGCTCAATACAAATCTTTAAAGATGGACAATGATGAGAACATAGAGACTTTCATGCAAAGAGTCAATGGGATCACAAATTCAATCAGAGGTCTTGGCGAAGAATTAACCGATGCTGCTATTGTGAAAAAGGTATTGAGATCACTTCCTCCTAGATTTGATTCTAAAGTCTCTGCCATAGAAGAAGCCAAATACTTAAATCATTTTAGTATGGATGAGATGCATGGGTCCTTGACTGCTTTTGAAATGAGAATAGGAAAGTCTAATCCCACAGATAGAGAAGCAACCTTCAAAGCTCAAAAAGGCAAAAGCACAAAACATGAATCTGAAGAAGAAAATGATTCAGATATAATGGAAGCAAATTTTGTAAGAAAGCTGAAGAAAGGAAAAGGAAAATACAAAGGAATGCTACCTCTTAAATGTTTCAGATGTGGAGGCATTGGACACTTTGCTACCAAATGTCCTTTCAATGACAAAAACAAAGGTGAAGAAACTCAAGATCAAGAAAGAGGAGAATGGAGGAATAAATCAAATTTCAGAAAAGGTAAGTTTAATAAGAAAATCTTTATCTCCCAAAATGTAGAATCTTCAGAGGACAGTTCCAGTGAAGACTCTGAAGAAGGAACAGGTGAGGCTCTTTTTATGGCGTTTGAAATAGACGAATCAGAGAACATAAATGGGATGAACTCTGAAGTTGAAGAAGTTGAGGCTAAAGTTGATTTAGAGGGTGAGCTAGTGTCTGCTCTTATGGAATGGGAATCGAAGAAAAAGAAGAATGAAAAACTGACAAGGAAACTTAAGGATGCAAATGAAATTATTGCCAGTTTAAAAACACAGACTGAAGAATACAAGAAAATGTCCGAAGATCCGGAAATACGAGTTTCTATGAAGATAGACCACTGCTCGCAAATTGGAAGAAGAAAATGTGAGTCTCTCGAATACAAATACAAGAGTCTGGATCGAAAAATCAACTGTCATCTAAAATGTGAAGAAAGCTCAATGAAACTGGACAAAATTCTGAGTGATCAAAGATCCACAGGCATCAAATTTGGTCTCGGCTTTACTAAAGGAGAATCATCAACTGAACCAAAAACAAGCAATGTCGAAAGTGAAAAGAACAAAGACAAGAAATAGGCTATGGAAAGTAAAATGAATCAGGCAAAAGAAAGATATAATGCCAGACCTGAAATGATAGCTGACAATGATGGCTTTACTAAGGTCACACATCAAAAGAATAGAAGATCCAAGGCTCCAGCAACAACTCGGCCAAGACCATCTTTCAGGTTTACTCATTATTTCTATGGTTTTTGTTTTAAATGTAATAATTATGGGCATAAAATTGCTAACTGCAAATACAATATAGGTCCAAGAAGTTTCACTAGTAGAAATGTGTTTGCTCCTTTAATGAATTATGCAGTAGAGTGCTTTAAGTGTCACAACTTTGGGCATATTGCCAGAAATTGACGTAGTATGTCCGTTTCATTTCAACCTCGAGAAAGAAGAACTCAACCATATAAGGCAAAACACAATAGTAGTTCTTCTGAAGGATATATGCAAAATTCTAAAAAGGGAAAATCTCAGCTAGAACCCAACAACATAGTTAAGACAGAGTGGAAACAAAAGAAACAGCTCAGGAAAGAACATGAATCCTTAATAGTGCAGACTGCTTTTAGAGCTCAGAATAAATATGTATCGTGGATTCTTGATAGTGGCTGCTCAAGTCATATGACAGGTGATAGACAAAAATTTGAAAATCTTCAGAAATATGAGGGTGGTTCTGTGAAGTTCGGCAATAATGATGGAGCCAAAATAATAGGTAAAGGATCGGTCAAAATAAGTGGAGGGAAAATCAAGTCAGAAGAAGTTCTATATGTGGATGTTCTGAAACATAACCTGTTAAGTGTGAGTCAGATCTGTGACAAAGGACATGAAGTGGTGTTCAAGAAGCAAGGTTGTGAAGTCAGAAAAATAAAGAGCGAGAAATTAATAGCAATCGGCTCAAGGACGTCTGGCAATCTGTACACACTCAGAATTTTCAGAAGGTATGTGTTTCATGGGACAAGAAGAAGAGAACCGGTTGTGGCATAAGAGGCTTGGACACATAAGTTTTGATAATCTGATAAGAGTTAGTGCTAAACAAGCAGTGAGAGATATTCCAATCATTAAAAAACCTACAAATAGTATGTGTGCTTCATGTCAGAAGGGTAAACAGACCAGAGTTTCGTTTAAAAAAAAAGAACATCACACTAGCAGGCCTTTGGAACTTATTCACACAGACTTATGCGGACCCATGAGGACTCAAAGCATAAACGGTGACAAGTACTTTATGTTGTGCATTGATGATTTTTCCAGAATGACTTGGATATTCTTCTTAAAAGATAAATCAGAAGCCTTTGAAATGTTCAAAACTTTCAGACAGCTGGTAGAGAATGAAACAGAGAAAAGGATTAAATGCTTACGGTCAGACAGAGGAGGATAATTTATTTCGAATGAATTTTTAGAATACTATGAAAAATATGGCATCAAGAGACAATATTCAGCAGCCAGAACTCCTCAGCAGAATGGTGTAGCAGAGAGGAAAAATAGAACAATTCGAGAAATGGCACGCACCATGCGGCGTGAAAGCAAAATAAGCAGATAGATTTTGCAAAGAAGCGATTCACACAAGGTATACATTCGGAACAGGTATATGTTAAGAACTCATGAATGCAAAACTCCATATGAGTTCGTGGTTTGGTAGGAAAGCAACAGCAAAACATCTCAAAGTATTTGGCTGCAAGTGCTATATCAGAAAAATAGATGACAATCTTGGAAAGTTTTAAGATAGAGTAGATGAAGGTGTGTTTGTTGGTTATTCTCCACACAACAAAGCTTACAAATGCTACAACAAGAGACTCAAGAAAATTGTGGACAGTGCTGACATTAAATTCGATGAAGGGAGGAAACAAATAGTTAATTTTCAAGAAAACTATCCAATCTACGAAGAATTCATTGAAGGAGATGAAGTACATGACATAGAAAATACTGATACGGCTAATGCAGATAACTTATCGGATGGCTCAAAGGTACAAGAAAACATAAAATTTAGAATGGGCAATTGGCAGAAAAATCATCCTAGAAACCAAATAATTGGAGATCCCACAGCTGGCATTCAGACAAGAAAGAAAGTAATAAGTAATTACTCTCTTTTATCCAGCATTGAGCCCAAAAACATAGATGAAGCAAGCAAAGATGACAGCTGGATGAAGGCAATAAATGAAGAGTTAGATCAGATTGAAAAGAACAAAACTTGGGAGTTAGTACCTAGACCTGCAAACAAGAATGTAATCGACACTAAATGGATATTCACAACAAGTTAAATGGAAACGGTCAGGTCATTAGAAATAAAGCAAGACTAGTTTGCAAAGGCTATGCACAGGTCGAAGGGACTGACTTTGAAGAGACTTTCGCACCAGTAGCTAGATTAGAAGCTATTAGGATGTTTTTGGCACTAGCAGTTTACAAGAACTTCAGAGTTTATCAGATGGATGTTAAATCTGCATTTTTAAATGGGAAACTTGAAGAAGAAGTCTATATTGAACAACCAGATGGCTTTCAAATCATTAAAGATCCCAACCTTGTCTGCAGCAGTTAAATAAGGCACTCGTATGGATTAAAACAAGCACCACGGGCATGGTATGCTAGGCTAGATAATTATCTCTCTCAACAAGGATTCAAGAAAGGTTTAGTGGACAACAATCAGTATGTGAAAACAGAAGATGGGCATCTCATTGTTCTTGTTGTCTATGTGGATGACATCATATTTGGTAGCAACAAAGATGAATCTTGTAAAGACCTAGAAAACAAGATGCAGAATGAATTTGAAATGTCAATGATTGGTGAACTGTCTTATTTTTTGGGACTACAGGTTAATCAAAATGAGTCCCAAATCAAATATGTGAAAGAGATGTTAAAGAAGTTCACTATGGAGGATAGTAATCCAGTCAGTACTCCTATGACAACAGGCTGTAAGTTAAGTAAAGAAGACAAATCTCCACCTGTAGATCAAACCATGTTTAGATCAATGATAGGAAGCTTACTATATTTAACTGCAACCAGACTCGATATTTTGCAAGCCAGTGTGCATGGTAGCCAGATTTTAGGCCAGTCCCAAAGAGACTCATGTAACAGCAGTTAAAAGGATTTTTCGGTATCTCAAAGGCACCATGGAGTATGGATTGTGGTATCCAAGAGGCAAATATTTCACTCTTATATCATATTCAGATGTAGATTGGGCTGGATGTGTTGATGACAGGAAGAGTACCAGTGGAGGAGCATTATATTTGGGGGACAGATTGGTTGCATGGCACAGTAAGAAGCAAGAGTCAGTGTCTTTATCTACAGCCGAGGTAGAGTATATTGTAGCAGCAACATGTTGCACACAAGTTTTGTGGATGAAACAGACCTTGAAAGATCTTGGTATTAATTTTAGTGAACCAATATCATTAAAGTGTGACAACACCAGTGCAATCAACATTTCTAAGAATCCAGTAATGCACTCGCGAACAAAGCATATTGCTATAAGGTATCATTTCTTGAAATACAAAGTTGCAGAAGGAGAAGTCAGATTGGACTATGTCCCAACTATAGAACAGGTAGCAGACATTTTTACAAAACCTTTTCCCAAGGAAGTATTTGAGTATCTTTGAAGCAAATTAGGAGTAGTCACACTTCCTAAGAAGTGACTAGCTACAGGGATCACCTTCTCAGGGGGAGCACTTGAGTGTTTGAGGATGGACTCAGGGGGAGTCAAATTGTGCTTGAGAAGTGTGAGGATGGACTCAGGGGGAGTCAAAATGTGCTTGAGAAGATTGAGGATTGACACAGGGAGAGTCTGCAGCAGCCCTTTGGTATTATTGACAAAGGGGAGAAGAGTTACAAAAATGTATACAGGTGTTGCCAACAATTCCAAAGGGGGAGATTGTTGAGCAAGAAGGATTGTCATTGTTGTCAACACAGGCAGTCATATCCAAGGATGCAAGTGGATAACAGACTTGAAATGGGTTTTTCTTAAAACCCAAGTTGGCTCTTCGTTTTGTTGAAAAAGATGCCCCGGTGTTGAAGATATTTAATTTTAAATATTTAGTTTAAATTTTTATTTTATTAAAAATTTAAATTAGAATATTAAATTAAATTAAAAATGGCCGACGTGTTACTATTTTGCGGCAATAAGCTACGAGAAGGTAACGAAGGTGGAGAAGAGTTTGAGGCCGACAAAGTTAAATCTGGGCCGACGAATTTTAGGGTTTGGCAGCTGACAAATTCTAAGGTTTCTCAGTAAACGTTCTTCTAGGGTTTGCCTCTAAAATTTCTTCTATAAAAGCAAGGGTTCTTCGAGTTTAAAATGTGTAGCGTGATGTGATATATGTGTATGAATTTTGGGTGCAGCAGTGTGAGTGGTGCGAAGAGAAGATAAGAACGCGGTATGCAGAAGTCGTGTTTCGAGTGTGAAATGACAGTGTGCTGGCTGTAGAAGTGATATGTCTGTGAAGTTGCAGTAGAGAACGCGAAGAGATATAGAGGAGTGGTTGAAAAAGTGCAAATCATTTTTCATAGCAGCAGTCGAATTTCGACAAGCAGCAGATCGTAGAAAAATAGCAGATCGTGATAATTGAGGTGAAAGTTTACATTCTACAATTTTTATTATTATCTTCAAGTTGTAGCTTGAAAAAGGGGTTGGTGCCTCTTTCCAGTTGGTGCTGGAAAAATTGGAGTTGGTGCTCCATTCTGTTGTAGCAGATAAAATTTAGAGGTTGGTGCCTCTTACTAGTTGGTGTTGGTGAATGATTATGTAAAGTTGTAGCTTTGCATTTGACTAGATTTGGATGGTAGTCCAAGCAGTATTTTTGAGGAGTAGCCACATCGGTGAACCTCGTTAAAATGCCGTGTTATGTGTGATGCTCTTAGTAATTTTATTATTTCTGTTTTAATCTGCTACATTTTATTTAAAAGTCTAAATTGCTTTTAAGTTTTTAAAGAACACACTGATTCACCCCCCCCTCTCAGTGTCATTGTGATTGTAACAAAATTTGTATAAAAAATAGTTTATGGATAGTTTTGATAGTTTTCAGAGCCAAAAATATAAAATAATTAGTACACGAGGGTTACTTCAACATTTACCCATTCTAAAGTCCCTATGGATAGACATCTCCATGGACTTCATTGAAGGACTTCCTCTATCTAGAGGTAAATCAATTATAATGGTAATCATGGATTGATTGACCAAATATGCTCATTTTTTGTCCTTAAGTCATCCCTATACTTCTAGGACAATGGCACAAATTTTCATGGATTATATCTTTAGACTCCATGGGATCCCACACTCCATAGTCAATGATCATGATAAGATATTCACTAGTAAATTTTGGGAGGAGCTACATGATATTCAAAGGATCTAGTTGAAAATAAGCATGTCTTATCACTTGTATATGGATGACCACATAAAGGTGGTGAATACAAGTCTCAAGACCTATCTCTGATGTTTTATTTTAGATAATTAATCCAAATTGATTTAATGGCTTCCCTTTGCCAAATGATGGTACAATACCACTTTTCACATAGCTATGAGTATGATACCATATGAAGAAATGTATGGTCAAACACCCCCAAAAATCACTTCTTACATCTCAAGTAGCTTGAAAGTGGATGCAATTGACATAGTCCTTAATCACAAATAGGAAGTCTTAGCAGACCTCAAATAGAATTTGGTTACCGCTCAAAACTATATGAAACAACAAGCAGACAAACAAAAAATTGAGAGAGAATTTGTTGAGGGTGACATGGTATTCCTTATTTTTCAACCTTATAAATAAATATACCTCAAATATAAGTGTTGTAATAATTTGGAACCCAAGTATTATGGACCCTACAAGGTACTACAATAAATAGATGAGGTTTCTTACAAGTTGGAGCTGCCAACAACCTCCAAGATTTACCTAGTTTTTCATGTATATTTCTTGAAGAAATTGGTGGGCACACATACTCAAGTACAAACCATCCTTCCCAAATTGGAAGAATAAGTATTAATTATTTTATAGCCTATAACCATTCTATATTGTCAAACTTGGTATCTCTACTATCAAGAAATCACTAAAGTGTTGATGCAATGGCAAGGATACCACATGGGAGATATTTTAGGACGTTCAATAGTAGTTCCCCACCTTTTAGCTTTGAGTAAAAAGCTTCAAGGGAGTGGCATGTTACATAGCTAGAACTTGTAACTCATAGGGGCATATGTTATTGTATAAAAAGTGTGCCATGTATCAAGTTAGAAGTGGACCCCATGTTGAGTTAGGAGAGTGTGTGTCATAGAATTTGTTGCTAGATAATTATGAATGTAACCACTAGGTATCATGAATGTAACTATCATAAATTAGGTAAGTAAAGAATATTATCATAGAATACTATCATAGCAGGATGTCATAGAATATTGTCATAAAATGTTAAGAAATATTCTTGTAAATATTATAAAATGGGAAGGATGTAACCCTCATAGTCTAGAGAAGAATTTGAATATTTTTTAAGGAGTTTTCCCCCTCAAAGTCACCCACGATAGTAATATTTCTTGTCTCAAATTCCTTCAATTATTGTTATCTATATTTGCATATTTCAATTAATGAATGCTTATGTTATCGTATATATGATATTAGTGTTGTTTTTATCAATACTCTATGTAATCATAGTTAAAATTATCTTTGGCATCAAATTCCTTATCTTAGTACAGCTCTGCATTTAGGATTTTGTGGTGAAATATTTGCATGAGAAGAAAATGTTCATTATAGCATTATGGGTATTTTAACACCTTACCCATATCTTCCAAAACCTGTACTACTGTATCCTACTTTTCTCAATAGTTTTGAACCAATACCTTTGGTATAATTTTTAAAGCACCCAATTTCTTCATTACCACTTTTATCTCTATCACTATCACCAACATTCAAATACCATACATCATCATCATAATTACCTTCAACACAATCTAAAATATCACTATCACTTTAAATTTTGACAATATGGACTTTTTCATGGCTAATACAACCATATTTTACATAATATTTTCTCTTATTAAATCACTTGTATCACAAGATATATCTTCCCTTTGGATGATATCACATGAATCATGATAACCTTCTACCATTATGGGCTTCAAATCACTAGTATCACAATTGAAATCTATCATATGAAGAAGTTTGCTTGCATCACAACATTTTTCATCATGCGATTGTCCTTCAAATTTTTAATTATTTTTATTTTCTTTCTACATTGCACCTCAAGGATGTCAAGGGTGAATAGTTCCATGCACATTCTTCTTACTACACCAATATAAATTGTCACACCATTTTCAAAGAATCCTTCACCAATTTTCTAAGAATTGATTGCAAATAAGACCTTAGTTTTTTAAACTCTTCATCTTCACTATATTTTTATGACACACACTTTTTAATCTCACCTTATTTCTTAGCTTGTTTACTATCTCCTTTATTTCTTAGTTTTGACACTTCCCTAGTCATGAGTACCTTAATGTGTTGTTTCAAACTCTTCTTCATAATTTTGTTCTAATTCACCCTGAGTAATATATCCTTGCTATTATGGCACTTTTTGATATTGTCTACTTTGATATTTACCTTGTCCTTGTTGATATTGTGATTCAAATTATTTATTCCTTTTATTTAATGAATTATATTTACAAAAATTGGTGTCATGTCATTTTTTCAAAAATATGACAATACCTCCTTCTCTATTGATATTGCTTTTATGTTGAAGATGGGATAGTAGGATTCTTTTAATATTTTTGATATTTCTGTATGAATATAATAGAGTTAACAGAGAACTCATATCTCAACTAATTTTCTACTTCATATTGTTGAAGGGTGTTTACCATTTATTCAAATGACACACTTCTATTTGATACTTGAAGAGATGTCACCATTGTTCTAAAATATTCAATGAGAGTCAAAGTACAAATAAGACCAAGATATTATATTCAATACTTTCTCCCATGATGTTCAACCATGACTTCATGTCTACAATTCTTTCAAGGAGTTTTTCAATACTCAATATCTTAGACCCTTAATATATGTAGTTGTGACTAAAATATATAATTATGGCTTTATTTCTTGCTTCAAATATAGTGTAAAGTTTATCCCATATATCTTTTTATGTTTTACTTCCATTATATGTGGTTATATATTATAATCCACTCCAAATATGATGAGCATAAGTGCCTTTGCATCTCCATCATACTTTTTCTTATCTGCAATCCCTTTAGGACAATTTTCATCACCAACAACTATATCTAAGAGTTTTTGACCACTAGTATTGTTCTCATTTTTGTCTTCCATGGTGAAAATTTTTTATCCTTTAGTAACTAATATTCCATGAGAGATATTTTTTATGTAGCCATGTTAAATTTCATTCTATATCCCAAAATGATCCATTTTTCTATACTCCACCAATATCGTATAATGATCCTATTGATATACCCACTCTTTCTATATATTCTTTGGTACATGGAAGAAGATATTCCTCTAAATATACTTACCCATACATAAGAGATACCTCAAGGCACATGAAAGAGATTGATATGTGGTACCAAGTTTGTACTAAAAAGGATTTATCTTATCAATGCAACATACTTAAAGAGAAATCCTCTTACATATGTGTAACTTCCCTATATACTTGGATTTTATCAATTTTAGGATTTATGTCTAATGATAGAAATGAAATGAATGGGATAAAAAATGAGTGAAACAAAATATAACAAAAATGTATCCTTATTTCTCTAATAATTTATAGGGTTGATGCCAAAACAATGTTATGGTAGCTATAAAAGGATTTAGACAGTAACATAATGTGATAGTGTTACTTGTAAATGTAAGTCAGAGGTGTCATTTATATTGAACTCTATATGTAAAAAATATTTTTGATGCCAAATTTATTTGAAAAAAAAAAGATGTCAGTCTCTGCTGAAAATGCACCTTTTACAAAATTATTATTTTCCTTAAAAAAATTCACTATTTCAACTACTTATGTCAACTTCTCATGCAAAAATTGCCTACTTAAAATAATATGCACCTATACACCTTTTGAATCCCTAAATGCACTCCTTTTATTTACAATAAGAATTAGTACCTTTTTATTTTTAAAAATATTTTCTATAGATTGTTTTTGAAATTTAATTTTTAAATAACTATAGAAATAAAGTGTTTCTTTCTAAGCTAGAATTCTTCTTTTCAGTATTCTTTTTTTAGACTTGAACCTTTTCCCTTCTTTTTAAAAAAATATAGTTTTGTTTAAGCGTCAACACTTCTCTTATGAAAATATGATTTAAAGTAAATTAAGAGAACATAAAATGAATGTGATACCTTACATATTTAATGTGGCTTCTACATTCTCGAACCTCCACTACTTTTGTAGTCCCAAACCATCATGCAAATTATACATGTGGCATCATTTGGATAGAAAAATATTCAACACAAATACTTTCAACATTAGTCAATTTTTTCTACAAAAAGAATTGCTTATTCAAGGAAAATTTTTATTTTTTCTTGCTCATACTACACACTACTCCATCAAATTAGACCCAAGTAAATTTCTAAACAACTAGCCGTAGAAAAATTTTGACTCAAAATTTTAATGGTTTTAGGGGAAAAAATGTAAGGAAAGTAAGCCCAACTTATTATGGACACTTTTAAAATATTTTTGAGGCATACAAATTTAAAAATACAAACCTAACTCTATGAATAATTATTAAAGTTCACAACGAGGTTTTAGTTAAACAAAATCACCACATATTAAAAAAAAAATGTCTTAAAGACCTGCCAATAAAATCATGATGGCTGGGTTGATGTTCAACCACTTAGCTTCCACCAAGTGGTGTCTCTCTTTCACCACCAAAAATACTCTAAGTGAGATATGAATTATTTGATCTCTGCTCAATTTTTTTATTGCATAAAATATTTCTTTACCATATAGTCAATAACCATTTTGAACCCAATCACTTCAAAATTTTTGTTTTGATTGCACTTCTATTAGGATAGCTTTAACTTGATTATTTTTCCTTAAAATTTACAACTTTAACATGAGCATTTCTAACATATATATTTGGAAGTTCTAGTATCAAATTTCACTCTATAAGGCTTTATTAAATAAAAATGGTACATCAAAAAATAAAAATGATTCTACTAATGTGACTATGTCTATATTTTGGTAAGATAAGGTAAGCAATAAAAAATAAGAGTAAATTTAGCCTCAAAAAAAGTTACAGGTCATTGATTTTAGAGCTCCAAACTATAGTGTATCATAAACGAAATGCAAAAATTTGGTGATATATTAGGACAAAATTTTATTCGGTTCAAGTCTCCTCTTAAAATGAGAGGGTGCATGGTGTGATATGGTTATTATTATCCTTACACAAAATAACCAACCTCTCTCTAATACCAAATGTTGAGAATAGTGGAAGCTAGCAATAATTAATTTTAATAATATAATATTATTTCTCTCCTCTAGCATGAACTTATGTACAACATGCATATTTATAAAAAATGTCTCTTAGTTTCACTAGATTTTTTAGTGCTTTCATCCCTTGGTGTCTCACCTTAAATTTTTTTTTTTTACTTATTTCATAGTCATGGGAGATGTAATTATCCAACCTCATTTAAGGTAAAATCACCAATAATTACCTAATAATTACATCACATCAAGTAATGTAATAATTACATGATAAATAATGTTATAAATTCTAATACCATTATAGATCTCCTGGTGTAATATTATAGATTACATCTTGAGCCTACCACATGGGAACCACTGAACTGACTCTTGCAATAGTTTCCTCATTGTCAAATTTAAGGATAATTGTTTTTGAAGGGGGAGGTAGTTTTGGGACCTCACATCCTAACACTTTTTATGTTACTATAATATTTTAGTTAGTAATTATAGATCAAAATAATTCCCACATTCGCAAGCCATTGTAAATTAAGATAGTTTGTCATTTTGCTAAAGTTTTCTTCAAATTTTTCTAAGGAAAACCTAGAAAATTTCCAAAGAATCATGTAAAAAGAGACAAGATAGTAAGGTCTCAAATACATCAATCTAAAGCCAAATTCTAGGGTAGTCAAAGTGCCTTCTAGCAAAACCAGAATTGTGAAAAGAGATAAAGCATAATGCATTTTGTAAGAAGAAAAATTGACTGTCTCAAAAATTACAATGACACGTAAACTTGGGACTAATAAATTTTGAACTCCCATGGAAGTGATGTTAGCCAAAATCCTAGCAAAGTTTGGAAACAAGAAAATGAAAGGATGTGGCTCCAATATTGCTCAAATCCCATAACTGATTAAATTTGGGTCTTTCAAATGCTTATAAAAGCACTTAAAAATATAGAATTCC
The DNA here is from genome assembly GCA_028583015.1 of Wollemia nobilis. Taxonomy (NCBI): domain Eukaryota; kingdom Viridiplantae; phylum Streptophyta; class Pinopsida; order Araucariales; family Araucariaceae; genus Wollemia; species Wollemia nobilis. The sequence goes on along the minus strand of JAQPPZ010002711.1, from coordinate 106,520 downwards.
AAAATGAGGCAAAGCCAAACTTTGCAAGTGCTTACATCATCACAAGCATTACAAAATTCCAAAATTGGATCGAAATACCAAGGTGGAGCAAAATTAGGATTACAAAGCAAAAGAGTTGCAAAGGTCCAAAAATACGCAAGTCCAAAAAAGAATTATCTAGAAAGATAAGGCATGCCTTCCACAAGTATTACATCAAAAAAACCATTTCAAAGGTTTAAATTTGATTTAAAAGTCCCTCAAAGTAATCAAAATAACTCACCATTGCTACAAATTCTAGCATTGGATCAAGTCTACCTCAAAAGTGTCCCTTTCATCCAACGTATTCCTATCAAAAGTTGCAACTACCTGAAACCCCTTAACCGCTTAAGCCAATGTATTTGAAACCAAAAGCGACATGCTTGATAGACTATTGCAACAACCAATTAAATTGTAGAGGATGGTGGTTGAGAATCTATGGACCTGCTAAAGGCATAAGAAAAAAAGCTAAAATAAAAAAATTGGATTTGCCACATCAACAGATTACCATAGGGCTTGAAGATGACCTATGATCCTATGAGCATTTCTTGCCACACTATTTATAACAAATATATAAAAAAAAAATTAAAAATATTGAACTTCAAGATTCATATAAGAAGCTTATAAATTTCTCAATTCATCCCATAATGTGGGTCATATCTATAACACTTGCATGTTGTCTACTATATGATGACTACTTTCAATCAATGAAAAGTGAAAGTTGTTTTACATCTATTATGATTACATTTTTAGGTTTTTATGCATGAATCTATACTTAATTCCTTTCTATTGCACTTTATGATGAGTGATTTTTGTTGAAGAAAATTATGCTTATTGGATTGCTATTTAGATTTCTCTTCATGAGTATTTGGAATGTTTAAAGTGTATAACCAATATTAAATAAATTCTATGATACTTTTGTTGACGGTTGGTATATCAAGTTCCAACATAAGTTGATTATGTAAGACTCTTATGTAGTATATTTTCATTGTTGTTATGCTATATTCCATCCACCCTTCAACATTTTTATAGACTTTTAACCTTTCTAACCCTCACATCCCTTATTTTATCCTAATACCTTGTTTTAACTTTATAAGCATTATGAGGAGTCAGCCTTCTCTGAAGTTTGAGTAGAGGAGAAATCTTTCTAATTCAATATTAGCTAAAATATAGGGTGCACTCTAAATACTAGGTAGATTTTAGACCAATATTAATAAGTAGGCACACCTTTTTGAATATAGGTGTGACTCTCAACCATTAGGGTTAGGACTAGATAGCTCAAATAAATATTTTAAGTTTAATTTATCTTTACATTGTAAGATATTTTGAGAAAAGTTATCTTTATATATTGTATTGAAGAAAGGAAGGAATACGAAACGAAAATATAATACTTCAAACCAGAGACACGTGGACCACCAGATAGCCACCACCATAAATCTAGCCAGAAGGTTCACTTCTCCAAGGTTGATTGGCCAAGATGGGATGTGGTCCCAAAGCATGTCATATATGGAAGAAAGCAATTACCAAATAATTATTAAGAGTAACTATCAATACAAATCTTGTGGGAGTTTTTTTTAGTACTCTGCTATGTGTGTCTGTAGCTTTTTGTTTCTCCACTATTTCAAGGAAGGGATCCGTGTCTGTTTCTTTTTTTGTAATTATGATGCAAGTGTGTTTTCTCGGGGTATACCCAAAATGTTGTATGGGAAGTTTCTTTTTGATAACAGGATATGTGCCTTACCGGATGTAATGGCTTTGGTGGCATGTAGATTTTACATATATAGGATCCTTAGTAAGGACATGTTCATCAACAACCCTAGGCTGATTTTTGTAAAAGGTTTTTGGTGAACCTATAAAACCCGGTATTAATGCTATAGTATCTTATCTACCAAAAAAAAAGAAAGGAAGGAATATTAAAAAATTATATTGTAAAGGAGTATTGCTCATAGAGAAAATTGTACCCTCAAATCATTCTATGAAAAAGGAGGTTACGCACTCAAAATTTCCTACCATACTTATAAATATTTAGTGTAATCAATAAAATAATTGCTATTTTATGTTCAAGTTGCAACATTGTGTTTTTGTGCAAATTTAGTTTTGGCTCAAGTTAATATATGTAATAAATATCATTACAAAATATAATGCACTTTGTATTGGTGTGAGGAAGGTTGAGAAAATGGAAATTAAGGACTTAATAATATATGGAAACTTGAACAAATTGTAAACTAGGTTAATTCTCAATTCACTAAAAAGAACAAGCATCTAAAGTCATATAAGCATTAGTTCTAGGTTTTCTTGAAAGTTTTGATGCATATAAAATTACAAAAATTCCTAGGTAATTGAATACCAAGGCAAATAATTTGATAAGTATAGTATATAGATTTGACCCCATCAATGATATATGAGATAAAACTAAAGAATTGGAGGTAGTCTTCAAATCATAAGTCCCTGATAATTCTAATTATTAGTAGATATTTAACAACAACGAACATATAATAGAGTTATTTTATTAGAGAAGCCTAATACACTAAATTAAGGAATTAATACATGGATGAAATTAAATTTGGAGTCATACAGTTAAAGTCAAAATAGTTACCTAAGGGTTTGATCACTCTAAGAATTTTGTTTAACCTAGATGATAGTACAATAAAAACAAGAATTAAAATGAAATCCTCCTTGGATCATTCTTTTTGAAGTGGATAAGTAGAACCTGCTACTAATAGAGGATTGCACTCAAGAAGAAATTAACCTTCTCAAAGAGATATATCACAAGGATGAAGATATTATTGCATGGTCATATGAAGATCTTATGGACTACAACTAGAAAATCATAGAGAATACTATTGAATTGGATCCTAGTGCTAGATAATTTAGATAGAAGCAAAGAGTAGTGTACCCTAAAGTAGAAGCAATAATGAAAAAAACTTTCAAAACACTTGTAAATCTTGATAATATTCCCAAACAAGCACTCTATATGGGTTTCAAATTTGATTTTAGTATGCAAGAAAAACAATGATATAAGTTTATGTATTGACTTCAAAAAATTGGATTGATATTTGTTAAATGATAACTATATTCTTCCTACCATAGATCAAATTCTTTAAAAAGTGGTTGGTTCACATATTTTGTATCTCCTTGACGTTTGCTTAGGGTACAATCAGATCTAGGTCAAAGTTGAATATCATCATAATATGGCCTTCACCACCATGTTAGTGACCTTCGCATATCAAAAAATGTCATTTGGTCTATCAAACATGGGAGTGACATTTAAAAAGGGCTATGGACATAGTTTCGTTTTGGACTTATATATGAGATAATTATCATATACCTTGATGATTTAACTATATTTTCCCAATATATGAGTAAGCACATTATGAACATTGAGTTGATATTCCAAATGTGTAGAGAATTTGTTATCTTACTTATTTTGGAGAACTCAATTTTTATGGTCCAAGAAGGAAAAATTCTAGGTCATGTAGTATCAAAAGAGGGTTTAGCTATAGATCTTGACTAAATAAATTACATCCAATTTCTCCCATTACTCTCATTAGTCAAAGGAAATAGGTTATTCATAGGTCAAATATAGTTTTTTGTTAAATGTATCATAAAATTCTATAAATGGTCATGCCTATAACCAAAATGTTGAAGAAATATGGATTCTTAGAATGTACCAACAAGGGAAAGAAAGCTTTCTAGGATGTTAAAAACTCCATCACTAGAGCCTTAATATTGATCAATCTAGATTTCATTCAATAATTCAAGTTATATGTGTTTGGTACTTATGAAATTATTGCTATTGTCCTAACCTAAAAGAATGATGAAGATGAGGAAAATTCCATATTTTTCATGATCCAATCCCTCCATAACTATGAATAAATGTGCACCCTTATCAAGAAAAATACTTTTACTATAATAAATTATCTTAATAAGTTTAGGTATTAACTATCGCAAAACAAAATCATTGTCTTTGTAGTGCATTCTAATGTCTAATCTATTATGTTTCATAGTGAGTTAGAAGAAAAGAAAGTTAGATGGATCAACAAAATTTAAGAATTTAATATAGAGATTAAACCCACCCAACTAATCATGGAAATGATTTTATGGGAAATTATAGTAATGATAGTCACAAAATATCAGATGGATCTAGTAGAAGGGAAATCCATGGATGAAAATATTAGTTGGATGGATAATATGCAAATCTATGGCCACAAAATAGGTATTTTAGTGATTGTTCACTACACTTAAAATACATCGTTATTATAGGAAAAAAAGTGAAGGTTGGGGTGGAAGATAGGCATAAAAAAAACTCCCAATCAAACGTCCCAAGAATTAGAAGGTCAACCAGGAAGATATCTGAAATTCAAAATTTTATAAAGTCCAGTAAAGAATGGAAAGTAAAAGCTTTGACAAGGGGATCCCATGGTCAAAAAGTCCCAATGTTTCAATGTCAAATGGTGAGGAACTCTTGAGAAGAATCACCTATGCCTCAAAAGTTAAAGTTGTTGAGGTGTACAATATCCTAGTAGTATCTTCCTTTCCTATAAAATGTCATGTTATATCTTTTGGAAGGATAGAAATAACATGGAATTCATAAAAAAAGCAACCCATGAACCTAAAGCATTAAATGAAGAAATATTTTACACCCAGATTATAAGAATTCCAAAAAATGGGTAGATGGCAATAATAATGGTAGGTACTTATCCAATTACTTAGAACCATTTGAAATTCATGACTCTAGATCGAAAGACCTTGAAGAATCCAACAACATAAATAAAGATATGACCAAATGATAGAGAGTATCAATCATCTTGAATTCTCTACATGAGTTTTGGAGGGAGTTCCTTCTCTTTGTATTCTATATATAGGAGTAGTGTTAGCATTGTAAAGGAATGTTAAGTTTTCATTTGTAGTAATTTGTAAGCTTTCCCTTCATTTATTTCTATAGTGCGGATACTAAGCAACTTGTGGCCAAAATGAACCCTCGCTCCAGTCATAATATTTGTAAAAATTATTTGCATAAATATATATATGTATGTATGTATGTATGTATGTATGTATATATGTATGTATGTATATATGTATGTATGTATGTATGTATTTTTTTTTGTAGATAAGATACTATAGCATTAATACCGGGTTTTACAGTTTGACCCAAAACCTTTTACAAAAATCAGCCCAGGGCTTTTAATGAACATGTCCTTACTAAGGATCCTATATATGTAAAATATACATGATGCCAAAGCCATTAAATTCGGTAAGGCACATAGCATATTATCAAAAAGAAACTTCCCATACAATATTTTGGGTATACCTCGAGAAAACACACCTGCATCATAATTACAAAAAAAAAATAGACACGGATCCCTTCCTTGAAATAGTGGAGAAAAAAAAAGTTGTTGACACACATAGCAGAGTATTGAAAAAACTCCCACAAGTTATGTATTGATAGTTACTCTTAATAATTATTTGGTAATTGCTTTCTTTCATGTATGACATGCTTTGGGACCACATCTCGTCTTGGCCAATCATCCTTGGAGAAGTGAACCTTTTGGCTAGATTTATGGTGGTGGCTATCTGGTGGTCCACGTGGCTCTAGTTTGAAGTCTTATATTATCATTTCTTTCCTACCCTGTGATTATCAACCAACCTAAAATTACTAATATGACTATGAGCCATGTTATCTGACATGTGACTGTCCCCATTAGTCTTTGTGGTATTTCCAAGCAGCATCCACGAAGACTGACAACTCGAATAATTTTTATTGTGAGTCCATTTCAAAAAAGAGATGGGAATACTCCTAGCCTTCGAACTTATAGTGCCTTCCCTATTGGTAAATTTGACTATCATTCTTGGAATTCTTGTTGAATAAGCTCCTCTACTTCACTCAGGACATCGTGTTCCCATTTGAAAAGTTTGTCACCATAGACACCCAAATTGGCCAGCTTATCAACAATTTTGTTAGCTTCCTAAAAGACATGTTGGGCTTTTCTATCCTATCTTCCCTGGAAAAGGATCCTAGCCTCTTCAATAATTGTTTTAATCCTCCAAGGAGGTGTTTTCCAATTATTGAGGATATTTATAACATGCATAGAGTCTCCTTATATGATCAAATTGCCTTCTAAGTATTGAGTCATTTGAAGGCCTCTCCACATAGCTCTAGCTTCAACTTCGTTGTTCGTTATTGTTCCCAAATATTCAAAAAATGCAAGCATCATATTCCCATTATGATCTTGTACAATTCCACTAGTTCCTGCTCTACCAGGATTTTCCTTAGTCGCTCCATAAAAATTAAGCTTAAACCAACCCGTAGGAGGTGGGGACCACTTAACATTGGCTCTAGGATTGACTACCCTATGCATAGACTCATCTAACAAGGTTAATATTAAATATTGACCAATCATGGTCTCTTGTAGATGAGGTTTATGACTATCAAAAGGAATAAGTTTCACTTTCTCGTTGGCAAAGGATAGGATCCTAGCAATGATAGTTTTATGATCATGGATAGACTCATTAAAGACTCTATGGTTCCTATAGTGATTGAGACAAATTTTCTACATGTATCTAAGTATTTGGCTTGAAAAGGGGCAAGGCCACTAGATGAATAAATAAAGTATGGTGACTGGTTTAACCCAAGAAATATTGAAGGCCTGAAAAACCCAATTTAGGATAGTTAAGGAAAAACGAGACTCAAGGAAAATGTGATAAATAGTCTCCCAATTAGTCCTACACAGATAACAGTGATTAGTGATACAAATACCTTTACGCATTATATTATCAATGGTTATAATTATTCCTTGGATAACTAGCCATGAAAAGACTACAATTTTTGGAATTAAATTTTTTATCCAAACTATGTCCTTTTGGAGGACAAAATCCTCATCATTAAGCAGAATCTTGTAAGCTGATTTAATAGTGAACTGCCCATTTTTCGTAGGAGCCCAGGTCACATGATCTTCCTTGGGTCTCATGGGGATAAACTATTGCCCAAGAATATTACAAATATTATTTTTTCTACTTGAAATCCTTGAATCCTTATTTGTTTCCACTTCATTCTGCCTCTATCCTCAACCATATACTCAAAGACTTTTCTACCAATGAGTTCTTCTGTGATATCTCTAATTCGGGCTAAGTTAAGATATTACAGTAGTGGTTCATCCTTAGCCCACTTGTCATTCTAGAAATTTATCCTCTCACCATTGCTAAAACCCATCTTAAACCTTTTTTAATGATTTCCTTATAATTGATAATTGCTTTCCAAAAAGTAGAACCTCTTATTGGAACTGAGTCACTTAGAAATTCCATATTTTGAAGATACTTTCGTTTGATGATAGTTGTCCATTCATTTTCTTCACTAGAAATGAGGTGCCATGCCTGCTTAGGTAGTAAATCTAAATTCATATGAGCAATTATCCTTAGACCTAAGCCCCCATTTTCCTTGGGTCTACACACTTTGGTCCATCCTACAAAGTGTATCATTTTTTTCTCCTGTGATCTAGTCCATAAAAATTATTTTTGAAGTTTCTCTATTTTTTGGAAAACCTTCATAGGGGATTTGAAAATAGAGAGGAAATAGACTAGAATACTCTGAAGAGAGGCCTTAGTGAGGGTCAGCTTTCCTACTTGATTTAGAATATGACCTTTCCATCCATCAAGTTTTTTTTGAATTTTTTAAATAACCCTGACCCACATTGACTCTCTCGGAGAACCAATGAAAATAGGAAGACCAAGGTACGAAGTGGGGAGGTTTGCTATATCACACCCTAAAATTTATGCAATCCTTCCTTACCTCTGAATGGGGGTGTTCAAGAAATATAACTTGCTTTTACTAAAATTAACTTTATGACCAGCAACATCCTCATAGAGTTGCAGGATGTATTTAATTCTTTTTGCCTCAACCACCGATACCTTAGTCAATAGAAGGGTATCATCAATGAATTGTTGGTGAGAAACAACCCTAGTGAGATATGTTTCCTTGATTCCTAATATTAGCCTTGAAATGCAAGTATTTTTTATGGTTCTACCTAAAGCTTCTACCATAATTATGAATAACATGGGGCTGATAGGGTCCCCCTGTCGAATTCCTCTGTGACTTTGAAAGTAACCAATAGTTTTTCCATTAACCAAAATCAAGAACCATGCTTTAGAAATGCATTATTTTATCAAATTAACCCATTGGTTGTGAAAAACAAACTTAAGGAGGACAACAATTAGAAATTCCCAATTTAGCCTGTCAAATGCTTTGTTCATATCAAGCTTGAGGGCAAAAATAGACCTGTTAGTCTTATGAGCAGATTGTAGAGCTTAATGAACTATGATAAATCCATCCAAAATTTACCTACCCTAGACAGAGCTTCCCTGACATGGATCTATGATGCGGGTAGAACATCTCTCATTCTATTTGTAATGGCTTTAGTTAGGATCTTTTAAGAAACATTGCACAAACTGATTGGCCTGAAGTCAGCAATATATTTAGGGGTTTGTTTCTTAGAAATTAGAGAAATAAAAGTAGAGTTGAGACCTTTTGGGATATGATTGATTTCTTGGAATTATATGATAGTAGAAATTACATCCTCACTTACAATGTCCCAAAAATCTTGATAGAAATGAGTGGGAAAGCCGTCGGGTCACGGGGCTTTGTTTGGCTCCATGCTAAACAAGGCTTCCTTAATTTCCTCATTAGGAAAGGTAGCTAGAAGCTTAAGATTTATATCCTCATTTATTATGCTAGGAATGGATTGCAAGAGAATATATTTTTCCTCCTAATTGCACTATGATTCCTGACCAAGGATAGAATTGAAATAAGTTACTGCCTCCTTTCTAATTTCTTTTAAGTCCTGAGTAATAGAACCATCTACTTTTTTAAAAAATTGTATCTTGTTATTTCTTCTATTTCTAAGCGTGGTGACATGAAAAAACTTTGAATTTGAATCTCCATATTTCAACCAAAGAGCCCTTGATTTTTGCCTCCAATAGATTTCCTCACAAGACAAAATATTATGAAACGCTGCTAGTTTTGTTCGTTCCTCCTACCTAGTAGTTTCATCAACATCACCATGTTGAATCCTTTGATAAATTATCTTCAAACTTTCAACAACCTATTTTTTATTTTCAAAGATGTTCCCAAATACCTCTTTGTTCCAATTTTGAAGCTTTTCCTTAACAAACTTTAATTTTCCAGCAAGTTTAAAAGCTGCACTACCCTTGATAGGCTGCTGCCACCACTGAATTAAGTTATCTCTGAAATTGAAATGTTTGATCCACATAGATTGAAATATGAAAGGTTTATTGAAGGAAAGAGAGTTAGGTATCTCCAAAAAAGTGGGATTATGATCAGAGGTAATTTTAGGAAGGGCTTGTAGGGTAGAATCACCAAACATAGTTGTAGCCTCCTTTGATAGAAAAAACCTGTCAATCCTTATGAGATGACACCCTATCCGTCGATTGCTCTAGGTATAATTTGCTCCTCTAATTTTTACATCCATCAACATGTTGGAGTTAAAAAATTCATTGAACTCATACATTCTCCTGATAGGTGATCCATTTCCACCCATTTTGTTTGAAGGGTAAAGAGGAGTGTTAAAATCCCCAGCCAAAATCCAAGGGACATTATGGAATATTTCACTCAGATTGCCTAAGTACTCCCATAGTAGAGCTCTCCCTTGAATTGAAGTCGGGGCATAAATATTTGAAAGGAACCATGAGCTGTTGCTATTTATTTCCTTAAATAAAACACTAAGAACCCTATCATATTTCTAAATAATGGTGCCTTCTACTATCCGAGGATCCCAAAAAGTCATAAGGCCTTTAGATGCTCCTCTGGATGATTTGCAAACCATCTCCCATTGATTCTAGATTTTTTTGCTACTTTTTTGATTGAATCTCATCAATTTTTGTTTCTTGCAACATGATAATAGTTGGATTCACTTGATTTCTTATTGCACTGACTTCCTTGTGTTTGGACAGGCCATTAAGGCCTCTCACATTCCTTGAGAGTAACTTCATTTAGATTGTTTGGGATTTCTTCCTCTCCCCCTCCCTTGAGGCAGTTTTCCTAATTTGTTGTCTTTAGAAATTGAAATAACTTGTTGAAACAAGGTTCTCTATTTTCCATTGGCAATGTCATTATCAGTTTTAATTTTTTGATGCTCAACATTTGATATTCTCCCTCTTCTTTTTTCACTACCAAAATCTATAGGAGACTTCACAGTGTTCTTGGTTTGTTTAGGACTAAACTGGGGGGAGGAAATTTGTTGCAGAATTGAACTACCAGATTCCTCAGTCTAAAGAGTTTCACATATTTCCACCCCTATATCCAAATATTCTTATTTTTTCTTGTATTCCCCTGGTCTACGGGATGGCCCCTCAATAGGATTGACTTAGCTCCTAGTGATGATGTTAGGGAGATGAGATTTTTTATTTTCCAATGCCTCAAATTTCTTCCTAAGTTATTCAACATTAGGGTTTTGCTTTGGGATGCCCACTAGGCTTGAAGTATTTTTAGCATTGGGGTTTAAGGATACCGAATTATATGGGGATTCTAGAGATCGAGCATTATATTTTTGCTTTGTGATGCCTATAGGGCTTATAGTAATTTAAGCATTAGGGTTTGAGGATCCTGACTTGAATGGGGATTCTAGAGAGTCATAAAGGTTATCCTGAAGTTTCTGGGCTTCCATGTCTTTCGATAATCCTCCTAATACCATATTGGATAGAATTGAAAATTTATTTAAAACTAGAGGATTGGAACTTACCTGAGTATTTTGGTTGCCAAAAACCTATTGCTTTCCTTTGTCTTGTTGGGACCCTGCACCATCTCTTTTATTTTTTTGGTAGACATAGTTTTCCTTATTGAAATCGCCTCTGCTAGGGAAACTCCTTAAATTTCCTCTATCTATAATTCCCTACTTCTAATTTTCTCTATTCATTGCTAGGTTAGGGCACTAATTGCATAGATTTCCTTTATTTTTGTATTCTACATAGAATTTCGGTCTATTCTCGTATTCTATCGGCTATTTTCAATAGTATTTTCCATACTCTAGCTCCACAAACCTTGGCAATTCATTATCCAAACTAACATTTATGCAAATTCATGCATGAGTCATCCTTATCCTGGCCAAGGTCGCATGGTCAATGGATATCAAGTCCCCTATAGTTTTTGCTATGCCTTGCAACCAATATGCATTGAAGAACTGGGCAGGCAGACTCGTGAGACAAATCCAAATAGGGGCAATGTTAATATTTTGCCTTTTAGGGTCAAAATATTCACCCCATCATATGATAAAAAGGCTCATTTTGCCCAGAAACCAAGGACCTCCTATTAAAATGTGGTTAGCATCCTCCATATTGTTAAAATGGATAATGAAGAACCCTCGAGTTAGAGCTACCAACTCCAAGCTACCTATCGATCACCATTTACCCATCGCCCAAGCCCTAATAGTCTCCATGTCCGGCCTACCTCCCAAAAAATTGCCTACCAGGGAGAATTCTTCCATTGAAATAAAAGGGCTCATGGAACTTGCCGGGGCCAAAATTTTATTATTTATTGGAACTAGGGGTGGAAGAGAGAGAACCTCCTTTATTTTTCCTCAAAGAGTCTCAACAAAAGACAACCACTTCTTGGGCCTCGTATTGTCCTTCGTATATTTTTTTGAGGTATTTCTGAGGAGGGTTAGGCCCCTGCATGATGCTCACATCAAAATTTGCCATAGCCTGACTGCATTCCTCTGGATCCTTGCTTGATCCATGCTCGAGGTTCCCACCCACCCCTTCTGTACCTGCTCTACCTCTACCACCTTGGCTAAGATTCCTACCCAAAAAATTCAAACCCTCACTCCCACCGCACCCGCTAAACCTCAGCTCACTCATTCCTCTTGGTAGATTTATGTATGTATGTATGTATATGGAGGCCTACATCAATTTTATGACTATCCATTTGTGGCTATCATGTTGATCCACTTTAGTATGTGTATGTAGTTTTTACCTATTTTGTATTTTTTTTGCATATGTGTGTGGGAGGCCTATGTAAATATTTGTATTAGCCATTTATGGCTCTCTTGCTGACTCATTTTCTTACATACATGTATGTTGGTAGATATCATCTACGCTCATCTCTGTTACAATGAGGAAGAGTTCATCACTGCCACATATTATTCAAACCTGTTGTGTAGGAAGATATTAGAAGATATTTTGATGCATTGCCACCCTTCTCTTCTCTTTGAGTTATTTTTAATTTTTTTATTACATTCCTTTCCCCCTAAGTTCAAGTGTATATAATAATCACATATTAAAAAGTATCTCATCTTGCAAAAAACTCCCACAAGCCCTCAATTTAGTTGAACTCTTGCATTCTCAAGAGATACCCACTATGTCACTCTATTCTAGGTGTGCTTATTCCATATATGAAAATCAAAGATGACAATAGGTACCACAAGGGTTGATAACCAAGGAAATATCCCAATTTAAGTATAAAATAATAGATTATTACTTGATTGATGGTGTATTATTTATAAAAATATATTATGGCATATTACTATGTTGCATTGAACCAAAAAGAAAAAATAACCTAATTAAACAATATCACAATAAAGGGGGTATTACTCTATGTCAGAAACAACTCATAAGATCTTGAGGGTTAGGTACTAATGTCCAGCCATATTTACTAATTGCTACCAATGGTTAAAGATTAAAAATCCTATTTCATGTCCAGAGGAAGAAAGAGAATAGACCTAATGATCCTAGGCCCATCATCATGACCAAACAATTTCAAAAATTGGGCGAATTTATATTCAAAATGAGATCTAAAACTCATTATCTTCATTGCTTGTAGGAGATTACAATATATAGATTGAGAGAAACCAATTTGGGCTCAACATAGTTGGAGCACCATTATTTTATGTAAATCCAATATGCTATTATGAGCTTACTCCAAACATAGAAAAAGTCTTACCTATTCCCTATATGCTCTCACAACAACTTCTAGAATAAAATTTAGCTACGTAGGGAAAACAACAAATATATGCTAATAAAAGCTATCAAATTACAACATTATCCCCCTTAAAGTTGAGAGGGCTGACAAGATAGTATCTTAGCTTTATATATTGAGCTTTAGAAACTCCTTTGGTGAATATGTCCACTCAACCACCTGTTTCTCCACCATGTCTCTAATTAAGTGATACTTCATGTCGAAGTGCTTGGACCTCCTGTGGTGGATATGATTATGTGCCAATTGAATGGCACTCATATTATCACAATACAATATGGTAGGATCATTTTGTATTTTACTTGTTTCTTCAAGTACTTTTCTCAACCATAAGGCTTGGGTACTAGCATTTGTGATTTCTATGTACTCAGCCTTGGTAGATGATAGTGCTACAACAATTTGCTTTTTGGAACTCCATGTAATTAGCCCTAACCCAAGACTAAAACAATTTCTTGAAGTAGATTTCCTATCATCTATGTTTTTGTCCCAATCACTATCACTAAAGCCAACTAATTTTACATCATCATTTTTGTGGTAATGGATCCCATAATCCATTGTATATTTTACATATCTTAAAATTATTTTAGTTTCTTGTAGATGAAGTTCAGATGGATCAGTCATATAACTTGAAACTAGAGAAACATCATATTGAATATTTGGCCTTGTGTTGGTGAGGAACATTAGACTCCCAACCATGCTCCTGTAAGTAGTCTTGTCAACTTTTGGTGCTCCATATTCTTTGCTTAATTGTATCCCATGACCTATTGGATTTGCAATAGACTTGCATTGCTCCATAGAAAATTTCTTTATCATGTCATGAGCATATTTATGTTGACATATGAAGATCTCATTTCATGTTTGATGTACCTCCATTCCTAGGAAATAATGCATCAAACCTAGATCCTTCATTCCAAACTCTTTCATCATGGAGTTTTTTAACTCCTCATTCATTTTGTCACTACTATCCATAAATATTAGATCATCCACATATAAGCACACAATGAGAATGTCTTTACCTTATTTCATGTAGTACATAGTAGGTTCACTTTTGCTCCTAGTGAAACCATAATTTTGAAAGTACCCATCAATGCATGAGTACCATGCTCTTGGTGCTGATTTAGTCCATACAATGCTTTCTTCAATTTGTAGAAAAGGTTCTCCTTACCTTGTTCTTAAAATCCTTGAGGTTGTTGCATAAAAACCTCTTCATTCAAGTACCTATTGATAAAGGCACTCTTAACATACATGTGTTGCATTTTCTACCCTTTGTGGGAATCCAAAGAAAGCACTAGTCTAATGGTATCTTGTCTATCAACAGAAGCAAAGGTATCCTCATAGTCAATCCCATACTTTTGAGTAAATACTTTTGCTACTAGCCTTGCCTTGTGTCTTTCAATACTCCCATCAACATTGAACTTGGTCTTATAGACCCATTTACATCCAACACATTTCTTACCCTTAGGAAGCTCCACTAGCTCCCATGTATCATTATTTTTTATATAGGTCATTTCCTCTTTCATGGCCTATTTCCATACATCATGAGTACATGTTTTTTCATAACTAGATGTATCTAGATCTACACTAGTCATTAAATCATAGTTTACAACATCTCCATTAGGCTCTTGAGAGTCTTCATCACCATACATGTGCAAATTTTTAAGTCTTTTTAAGACTTTAGTCATTTCACTAGCTTGGATTCTAGTGTATCTTCTATGAAAATTCTTGTCCATCATTTGGTAGGAGGGATGGTACTAAAGTGTTCTCTTACATCTTGATGGTGAATCTACTTCCATTGGCATTGGAGAATAACTTATTGATATTTATGGAGAAAAAATTGGAGTAGCACTTGTTGTACTTAGAGTAGAACTCTTATTTGGACTTGGAGGAGGATTTATAGTGCTGATTTTATTAATGGGATACACTTGATAGGAGCTTGCATCTTGAGATCCATAATCAAAAAAAAGTTTTTGATGATCCCATACTCCCCCTTCATCAAAAATAATATCTTTGGAAATTATAAATTTGTGTGTTTTTGGATTGTAGAGTCTATATGCCTTTGAAGACTCACAATACCCAATGAAAATGCATGCTTGACTTTTTGGATAAAGTTTCTTTCTTGTTTCATTTGGAATGTGTGCATATGCAAGAAAACCAAAATTTTTGAAGTGCTTTACATTTGGATTTTTGCCATACCATCCCTCATATGGAGTTATCCCATCTAAACTAGAATTTGGACTCCTATTCAAAATGTAAACACTTGTCCTAACAACATCAGCCCAATACATGTTACTGAGTTTCTCGGTTTGAAATATTGTTCTAGACATTTCTACAATAGTGTGGTTCTTTCTTTTAGCCACACCATTTTTTTGTGGGGTGTAGGCAGTAGTTAATTGCCTTTTGATCCCATAATATTTACAATATTTTAGAAATACATTTGAGAAAAAATATCCTCCTCTATCAGTCCTTAATATTTTTACAACATAGGTCCGAGGTGTAGACCAATTGGTTCATCCAAACCCCATAAGGGGGGCAGAGGTCCAAGGTTCAAATCTCGAGCCTCGTCGGACTAAATGCTTGTCCCTTTCCTAGTGCTTTCAATGACGTAAAAGGTTTAAAATTATGGCATGGTGGTTATAGGGATGGACTTTGCAAATATCTGTGTGGCATCTTCTGGGGCAAACAGCGCAGAATATTGTGGTGGCCATAAAAGCTAGAAAACCTACTCGGATTCATGGCAGATATCGATTCCATCATGTAAATACAAAAACAAAAAAAACAAACAAAATTACAACATACTCACTTTGATTCTCTACATTATTTTTGAAATATTTGATACATTCAAAAGCTTCATCTTTAATTTTCAAAAAATAAATCCAATACATTCTAGAGAAATCATCAATGAAAGTGAGAAAGTAAGAATTGTTACCCAAGATTTTGGTATTCATTGGACCACAAATGTTTGAATGTACCAATTGTAGTGGATGGCTTTGTAGCACCCTAAAATTAGCGCAGTTAAACCCTCAGTAAAAGATAAAAATTTGAATTTTAACCCCAAAACCGCTTGTTAACCACTCACCTCATTTTTCGTGCCATTTTTAGAATTTATTTTGACCCTTGGATGATATTGTTGCCGATCTGATGATATCATCCCAAATTAGACGAATTCGTCTGGAACAGAACATCTAGACGATTTTGTCCCAAAACCAAATTTTCATAATTAGCTTATGTTTCAACAACCTCTCCAACTTGGGCAGAAGCGTGTCTGCTTAGTTGGAGATTCCTACATTGGAGATCTCCTAGATTGGGATGATCCCCAAACTCCTAACATTCTCCTAATCCTATATAAACTAGGATTTTCTCAGTTTATCCCCCTGCCTGGCTCCCTATCTGATCATTTCCCTGCAATCCTAGTTTTTTCTATGTTAGAAAATCCTATCCCCCATAATTTACATTTATGTTTTCAAGTTTTATTGCAGGATATCACTGTGTTTCAACTGGAGGAAGCTTGGATCGTCACAGGCAATTCAACCACAATTTTGGACGATCCTGACGAGATCGGTGACGATCTCGTACGATTGTAGATGATTTTGACTGTAGTTCATATTGGGGGCAATCAGAGCCCTGAGTTTGCATTCTCTATCCCTTTTCTTATTTAATTGTGCATTAGATTAATTCACTTCTATTCTGCATATTAAAGTTCACCTCATTTAGCATATTTGCATGATAAAATTCAAAATAAATTATTAAAATATTGCATCCTATTTGATTAAATATCTAGATTTTTCATTTAAGAATTTACACTCTTATTTCTATCATTTTGTATCATTCTTGCAATTGCATTTTTGGTTTTTGGTGTCTGTTTTCATGATTGCAGGTTTCTGACAAATTCGTTTGACAAATTCGTCATGTCATTGACGATCTTGACTGATCTTAAACGATCTCATGTGATCTAGACGATTTTGTACAATTACAAATGATCCTATCATATTCGGGATGATTTGGACTCCTACAAGCTTTAGAATCTTCATCAAACATCAGAAATCAGGTGCACTCTTCTCCCCTTTAGATATTCTCTATATTTAGGATTCATTTATGTTTTTGTCTGCATAAAAACCAGAAATTTCATATAGAATAGCTTAGATTCATTTTGGCCAACCTAGGAATCTGAATGATTGAACATAAAATGAACACATCAAACCCATTCTATACCTAGGCACAGAAACTGCCACTCAAAGTTTCCTTGTGAACCCCACCATCCATCAAAAATTCACCCTTATACCCCTCCCTCGAGAGGCATGACCTTCAAAGGGCCTCTTCGTCCGAGGTATTGTCCCATCCTTCTCGCATCCCCATTTCGGGCATGGATCCTTTAGCCTCAAGGTAAGGGTGAGAAAAATTTGGGTGATACATTTTTGGTGAACCCAACGTGAAACTAAAACACCTTTTGAAAACAATCCAAAAAAAAACACATTATTAAGTAACATCTAGAATCATTAGACAAACAGTTAAATTTGCATATCATATTTAGATGGTAGATTATAATAGAAGACAATCTGTCATCATAAATGTTGAAAATCAATTAACAGCCATAGAGATTACTTCTGTACTTAGAGTACCTCAAACAAATAGAGCCCAATATTTGTGGGATAAACTTGATAGGAGATTAGGTATTATTGAATCTAGATTTGTAGAACTTAGGCAAATTAAGAGGTTTGTCCTAGATAGAATCCTGGATCTTGATCAGGTAACCTTGTATCATAAACTTTAGAGAGCTTGCCATAGGTGGTTAGCAGATAAAAGAGCACTTGTGTCTTCATAATTGTACACCTTTGAGGAATACCTTGAGAACACAGTTGTAGTACATAAGTTTCTATCTCGTATAGAGGATCAAGAAGTCATTCTTACAGATAGAAAAATATGGAATAGAGTTCCTAGAGTTGTGTTGTATCGATAATATTGCCATGAACTTTATTTTTACAAGTCAGAGTCTGAAGTAGATCATATTACCATAGCACACTTTTTCAAGTTCTTGAAAAACCACTTCCAATTTGAAGAGGAGCATTTCATGACTCCTGATGAACTTGACCCTATCAATGATATCCATAAACTATTCATAGAAAACTAATTCATTCTTTTTACTAGCATGCTGTTTGTTATTTTTATTCTCGCACAATAATAAAATAATCACACAAAATAATCAAACAGAATAAAAACAAAATAAAAACAAATAAAAACAAAACATTTGCCTTTTAAAAGTATTATAGTACGTATATAGTTAAAATATATACCTCTCAACCCTACCACATATATATAAGTATATATATTTTCTAAAACCTAAGTGTAGCACAATGCCTAGACTTAGGAATAGAAAAAAAACCGAAGATGAATATTGGTTAGGAAGACCATTAATTGACCAAAATGTCCCCTCCTAAGGACCAAGTTCAAGAAGAAGAAATCCTAGAACAACAAGAAGAAGAGCTTTTTGTAACAAATGAACAAGGAGAAAATTATAGAGAGTAAGGATCCTCATCCCCTAAAATGTCTCCGGGAGGAGCTATCACTTTTGAAAACATGGAACAATTTTGGAAGTTCATTAACACAAATATTGGTGTTTTAATAGAGCAGTCCATATGTACAAGGATAGAATTAGTGACACTCAAGCAACTCTAGAAGACGTATTTCACACATGCACTAATCCCTTTTCCTTTATTGAACAAGAGAGTGATCAATCTGGACCATCCAATTTGGATATAGTAGCTACGATCTGGAACATGCAACAACAAGAAGTTACCCAACCACCTAAAGTGCCTGTTAACAAGCCTAGGGTCATTCCCGCACAAAAGAAACCATAATTTACTGCTCTATTTCACCAAGCTCTTGATCAACATACCTCAAATAAAAAAAAACCCAAAAAAAAACCAAACACCAATTACCAACAATCTGGGGTACAATATAATACTATTGCAAATCCTCTTCATAATATTCCTCCTACCAACACTTTGCATAATAGCAATATAGAATCTAATCCCTATGTTATACCATCCTACACTCATAGATCCCATACCTATGTCCCACCAAACCAATATGGTGGACAAACTAGTAATATTGAAACCATGGTGAAACAAATAGTTTCCCGCATGGACCAGATAGATCCCTACCATCCCTCGTACAACTATCGAGAGATGTGTAGTTAGCCTTTATATCCTATAGTCATAGCAAAACTATATCTAAAACATTTTCCTATGCCTGTTCTTCCCATATATAAAGGAACCGAAGATCCCATAGAGCATCTTCGCATGTTTAGGATAGCATGTCATGATATATCACATGATGACTTGTTATTACTAAAAATGTTCTCGAAAAGCTTAGGAGGAATGGCATTAGAGTGGTATTATCAATTACCCACTAATTATTTGAGGAATTTTGAAGAAACTACCAAGTATTTTGTCCATCAATTTAGTGCCTACATCGAAAGACATGTGACCATTAAATATTTGTATAACTTAAAACAAGACAAAGGTTAATGCTTTGCTGATTTCCTATCTAGGTGGAGACAGTTGATAGGAAAATTGCACTTTGTGTTACCTTATAGGGAGATGTTGGACATCTTTATTAATAATTTGCAAGAGCAACTATCTTATGAATTATCAACTACTACCTTGACCACCTTCGATCAGGCTATAGACTTAGCCCAAAGAGTGGAAGATGCTCTCATTAGGAGAGGCCAGCTTAAAAATAAAGACGATGAGAAAACATCCAAAAATCAATATAAGAATAAACAAGTTATGGGTGATGGAGTCACTGTTAGTAGAAATATTGTTAATGTTAATGTTGTAAAGACAACAGAGAATTTTGTCCTAAAACCTCCTGATAGACCTCATCGAGAATTTACTAGGTTAAATCAACCTTTATCAACTATTCTACCACAATTATTAGAACGAGATTTAATTCAATTACCAAATATCTGGGAACCTGATCCAACTATACCTGAATACAGAATAGATTTACACTGTGACTTCCATAGAGGACCTGGACACACTACCAACTCTTGTAAAAGATTAAAACATAAAATATAGGACTTGATTGATAACAATGAGATGGAGGTACAAGCCTTTCAACCTAAGAAAAATCCTCCTAATAATTCTCAAAAGAACACCACACAAAACTAGAATAAGAATGCCAATCATTCATTAGACATCTTTCAACATCCCTTACCAAAACATGGTAAGGAGGTGGCTAATCAAATTGAACATCATAATGTCCCTCCTCCTGCCCGATATGTAGAAACTATCAGTGGGCATTTACCTGCTCATGATCTGGAAATATTTGACACAACTTTATCCATGGTTACAACCAATCCTCTATATAATATTTAGATACCTGATCTTAGTGATACAGAATATGAGACTGAGAGTGATATGGAAATCACATCAAATAAATTGAATAGTTCTGAAGATGAATCGATTACTATTCACCCTATCACAAGTCAAATGGTTCCAGAAGAACCATTTCCAAGAAGAGTCACTACTAGACCATTGTCTCACCAATTACTTTCTAATGAGCTAGCTATAAACGCTAGACCAAGACCCATTCATCATCCACAGAATAATATTGTGGGTACCATCAGAGTTGTTACTAGAAAACAGGCTCAAAATTCTCAACAAGATCAAATTCAGAATGGTGGATCAACTCCATTTGTTTTGAAGGTTCCTCATAAAGGGAACCATGTACCTAATGTTCAACCTAAACCTCCTTATAATATTAATGAATAATTATCAAATATTACAGCTAGAATTTCCCTCTTGGACCTTTTAAGATCTTCTCCTACACATAGAGATGAATTAATGCTCACATTAAGCTAGATGATGGTACCCCAAGACATTCAACCCGAAAGCCATGGCCAATACTATAATAACTCGTGAAGTTGATTGTATTGACTTTCGGGATAGAGACATACCTCAACATAGTTTACATAAAGATAACCCCTTGTATATTACTGCTTTAATTGGAGATGTAGCAGTCAAACAAGTTTTGATTGATAATGGTTCATATTTAAATATCTACACTTTTGACTTCTACCAAATATTTGGGTTTAGAAGTGAGGAAATGAAAAGAACTGATATGATCATAAAATCTTTCAATGACGAAACACAAGAAACATGTGGAGTTATTACCATTCCATTATAGGTTGGTCCGAGAACCTTGGATATGACTATGTTTATTGTACATTGCCTTGCATCGTACAATATACTCTTGGGCCATCCTTGGATCAACGCAATGTGAGTTGTTACCTCAACCTTACATTAATGTGTTACATTCAAATTTAAGAATCAGTTGGTTACCATTCATGGTGATCCAAGACCCTTTGATATGTGTGCATTGGCAGAACCTATTGGAGTTCAATTTTTCCCTGCTCTGTCATCCACACATCCTAATTCTCATTATCCATCTAAACATGTGAAACTTGCACCCACAAATTCATCTACTTCTTCTCCATCAGTTGCACCTTTACATATAGCTCAACCATATTCTGAACAAACCGCATTAGGACCTAAGAAATATCCTAATCCCATAACCAATGTCTCTTATTCTACTCCTATAACTTCCATACCTATAATAAACCCATCTATCGACATCTCTACACCGTCTACATCCACAAAAGTCATATTTTTTGCATCAAAAGACGTAGGGAATTTTCCTTCTACCTCTTATGCTCTTACTGACAAAATCTTACCCGATCTATCTAAAATCCTTATATCAGAAGAAACGAATGCTTCTATGCAAGATACTCTTGTTTTAAATAATTTGCCACCATCTCCTTATACCTTGGGCCTCCCACAGCCTATGGGAAGTATTTACCAAGTTAGGAGTTGTACCTTCATTTATAAGGGATATGACTGGGGTAGAATACCCAGAAACATCAGAACTCATTATGATGGATATGCTCAATGTTATTTTACTAATGAGTATATTAAAGCCAAACCTATAATGTTGAAATTGGGATATAAAGGGAAATGTTTGGGACCTTTCCAGAATGGTATGAAAGAAAATTTTGAGGTAGAAGCATGGCCCGCACGATGTGGTGTGGGCATGTTTCCCAGTAAGGGTCAGCCATTCCCATTTGAGGATGATGACCAAATTATATGTTACCAAGAATATTTAGATGAATGCGATGCCTTGCATTTAATAAATAAGACATTCACATGTAATATGCTATCTATAGCTTATCCTGAGATGATAACTGAATTTGACGATGAGTTGGAAGGAGATATCTTTCATGATGTCTCCGTTGAGGAATTATTACATAATGGATTTTATTTTGATGGCTCTATACCTAGTATAGCCTAGTTTGAGGCCATGACTCCTCAAGATGAATTATCCAAGCTAACCTTGGAAGAATTACAAGAATTGGGCGTTTCACCCGCCCCACCTAATTTTGAGAGAGATCTACACATGGAAGTAGAAAATGTCATAAAAATTAACATTGGAACCGAGGATAACTCCCACATAATCAACATTGGATCAGAATTGAGCCAAGAAAAACAAGATAAATACATTGCATTTCTTAAAGAATATGAAGATGTCTTTGCTTGGACATATGAAGATATGCTAGGATTAGACCCTTCTGTAGTTATGCATCACCTAGTAGTGCACCCGGATGCTAAACCTATTAAACAAAAACTTAGAAAAATGCATCCTAAAGTGGCCTTACTAGTCAAAGGGGAGTTAGAAAAACTCCTGAATGTTATTTTTATACAAGCTATTGATTATGTTGAATGGATATCGAATGTAGTTCCAATAACTAAGAAAGAAGCTACTAAGGTTAGGGTTTGTACAGACTTTAGAGATATTAAAGCTGCATGCCCCAAAGATGATTTTCCCCTTCCCAATATGGATCAGATCATTGATTTTATTGCTGGGAGTGGAATGATATCCTTAATGGATGGATTTTCTGGTTATAATCAGATCAGGATAGCTCCTGAAGATCAGGCTAAAACAACCTTTATTACCCCTTGGGGGACTTTTCATTGGAAAGTGATGCCATTCGGTTTGAATAATTTAGGTGCAACCTATCAATGAGACATGACTTATATCTTTCATGATATGATGCATGATATACTACACGATTATGTAGATGACATTATAGCTCGTTCTACTAAAGAAGATGACCATTTAAATGACTTGAGGAAAGTATTTGATCGGTTAAGGGAATATCTTATTTGATTGAATCCAGCAAAATGCATATTCGAAGTTAAGTCCGATAAATTATTGGGGGTTATAGTTTCTTTACGTGGCATCAAAATTGACCCTCTCAAGATTACGGCTATCACTGATATGCCCGCACCTACAAATATATCTGAATTACGGAGTCTACAAGGTAAGCTTCAAGCTATCCGTTGCTTCATCGATAAGCTGGCGGATAAAACTGGACCCTTTCTTAAGCTTCTTAAGAATGATGTCTCTTTCCATTGGGATGACGAATGTCAGGAAGCATTTGAACTCCTCAAACAATATCTTCTTAACCCACCTATACTTTCACCACCTAAACCTGATCGCCCATTTATCTTGTATATTTTTGCTTTAGATTTTGCTTTAGGAGCTATGTTAGCTCAACTTGATGATGAGAAAAGAGAGCGTGCTAATTATTACATTAGTAGAATATTAATTAGTTATGAAACCTTCTACACAGCATTAGAGAAGTTATGTCTAGCAGTCATATTTTCTACACAGAAACTATGCCATTATATGCTCAGTCAGAAAACATATGTTATTTCTAAATCCAATCCCTTACAGTATCTCATGCGTCGACCTTATTTATCTGGTCACACAACAAATTGGTTTCTTGTGCTAAGCGAGTTTGAACTCACGTTTATAGGATAGAAGTCTATTAAGGGTTAAATCATAGCAAATCAATTAGCTGCTGCACCCTTAGAATCCACCCATCCCCTCGTCATTGAGTTTCCTAACGAATGTCTTAAACTAGAGGCAAATCATTCAAAGCAATGGTACTTATACTTTGATAGAGCCCGATGCATGAGTGGGGCTGGTGTAGGTATTATTTTGATATCTCCATAGAAACATCTCATACCTCTATCCTTTAAATTAACGTTTGTCTATACTAATAACACTGCTGAATATGAGGCTCTCATCCTTGGATTACGAGCAACCCTGAACCTAAAAATTAAAAATGTATTAGTTTTTTATGATTCTCAACTTGTTATAAATCAAATTAATGATGTTTATCAGACCATATATGATAAATTGCATCCATATAAAGCATATGTATTACAATTAATATCTTTATTTTATCAAGTTACCTTGGAAGCTATTCCTAGAACTAGCAATCGTGCGGCTGATGCTATGGCCGTAGCTGCATCTCTTTTACCCTTGGATTTAGATGATGAATATTCTACCATCATTATTCATCGACTCCAAGAACTTGCTTCAATTAAATCATGCTTGGAACATTTAGACATGTTTCTAATCAACGAAACTACTCCTGAACTTTGGTACACTAACATCCTCAATTTTCTTCAAAATGGGACCTTCCTTGAAGGTTTTAATAGAAACCAGCATCGGTTATTACGTAGACGAGCAAGTTGCTTCATCATAATTGGCAATACCTTATATAAGAGATCTTTTGAAGGTATCCTACTGAGATTTTTGAATCTAGAAGAGTCTAGATCAGCTTTGAGTGAAGCCCACGATGGATCTTGTGGGGGACACTTTAATGGTAGTGCCATTGCTAAGAAGCTCCTTAGGATAGGATATTTTTGGCCTACCATGGATAATGATGTACATGATTACGTGCGCCATTGTGACAAGTTCCAAAAACATGCTGACCTTGTCCATGCGCCTGCACAAGAACTGCAGGCTATTTAATCTCCTTGGCCCTTTTCAAAATGGGGCTTAGACATCATCAAAATAATCAATCTTGTATCATCTGATGGACACAAATTCATTATAACCACCACTAAGTATTTTACAAAGTGGGTTGAAGCTATGCCCTTAGCTTCTTGCACTGGAACTCAAGTTTCCAAATTTATTTTTAATCAAATTATTTGTAGGTTCAGAATTCCTGCAAATCTCATCTCAGATAATGGAACTTGTTTCAAAAATAAATATGTAAAGAAACTATGTCAAAAATATAAAATTCAACATCATTGGTCCACTCCCTATTATCCTCTCAGGGTAATGGCCAAGTAGAAGCATCTAATAAAACATTAATTAAAATCCTCAAAAGACTGGTCAATAAATTTGGCCGTGATTGGCACATTCAATTATATCCTGATTTTTAGGCTTATCGAACTAGCATTCGTACTCCCACGAGCACTTCATATTTTGTTTTGGTTTACGACATTGAAGCTGTTTTTCCCTTTGAATTAGAAGTTCCTTCTTTGGCTCTGCGACTTCAAGTTACTGAAGTAGGAGATGAATATCGTGCTGGCAGATTTAGTTAGTTGGAACTCCTAGATGATAAATGCATTAATGCTTTGGAGCATCTTCGTACCTACCATAAAAAGCTCAAACGAGCATATCTCAAGAAGGTTCATCACCGATCCTTTGAGATCGGTGACCTCGTATTAAAAGAAAATCAAAAAAATACTAATGCAACTAAAGACCTTAAAGGTAAATTTGAGCCTAACTAGCTTGGGCCATATATTATCACTGCTAAATTTGGATTGGGAGCATAGATATTAGCTACCTTAGATGGTAAAGATATTAAATAACCTATGAACATTATGCATCTTAAGCACTATTATGCATAAATCTGGTAATTTTGTCACTGTATATATTTTACATATTGTCTTATTTTAGTAATTCATATAAAAATTTCAAAAATAGTAATATTATGTATTATCTTAATTCATAAATTAAAATCAAAATATACAAAAATCAAAATCATCAAAATCCTCAAAAAACATCTTCTATTTTTGCACCTATCAATTCTTGAAGTATTGCAGTTATATTTTCAGTTATTTTGGATAAATTAGCATTTATTTGGAATCCCTCACTTTCACACTCACATGAATAAATATCTTGATCTTTTTTGTATGATTATTAATCTCTCTTATATCGAAGTCCATAGTTGAATTAAATGAAGTTTTGAGCATAGAAAATTGATCTTGTTATTTACTTGAACCAAGTACACCTTTTCACATTAAAATGATTTCATTGCAAATTCAAAACGATGCTACATAGTAGAAGTGGTCTTTTGAGCGAAAAGTTTCCCCTACTATCCTATCATGTACATGGTCTAGAATCTTTGAGAATTGACAAAAGGACAAGCTCACCCCTGCCCAGAATAAAAATCCCTTGCTCTATAGCCAATCCGAGCAAGTATCCCTAGTATAGCAAGAAAAAGAAAAAGAAAAACAAGAAAAATCATGAGAAAAAGAGAAAATTATTCAGAAGCATTATCATCTTGTACTTTCTCAGCAATATTTCTATTATTATCTCAGTGTCAAGCAACAAAATAACAAAAAAAAGAGCAAAAGAAAAGAAAAAGCAAAAAGCAATAAATCCCTTCCCATACCCTTTGAAAGAAAAGAAGGGTGAATGAGCTTGAATCCCTGGAATTCTCAATTATTTAAAAACTGTGAGGTAAGCCCCATAACAGGTGGTTTGTGCCCAACCCGCTTGGCCTTGGGTAACTCCTAGCATGGTGATATGTCTATCACATTAGTGACCTTCTTTTGTACATACATATGTCCGCTCATGGATCAGCTAGCTCTTGATGACCCGACTTACATAGTAGTCTGGTATGGGTACATGCATATAAATCATGGTCAACGAACACTGATTTGGTTAATTCAAATTACTTGTATCAAATTATCTTGCTCAAAATTGGTAAATGAACAATACAATTGCACACACATTTGTGTTTGAGAGATTTTGTATCATTATGATACATCAATATTGGCAATGAACTCACATATGCACATGGGGTTCCTTATAAATGTCAATTTTGTCTTTGAGATAATTTAAAATATTTATGCAAATCCTCTGAAATAATTTGATTTTCTTACTTGAGAATATTGGCTTAGCGTAAAAACAATTAAATACATTTTTTCAAAATCCAAAAATTTTCTTTCAAAACATGTTCAAAAATCTAGCAATAAAGTCACATTTATATATCTTCGACTTTGCAACGATGGTATAGTTCCTAAACCTAAAATTGGAATTTTACGCCTAGTGCAAGTCCTCATTTACTTTCTTTTTTATCTCAAAATAATAAAAAAATCAACCATATAATAAAAACTATTACATCAATTTCTTCTTTGGATTTCACGATGATGGTATAAGTCTATACCTAAAATTCTATGCCTAGTGCAAGCCATCATTATAATTTTATTTCCCATTTATTTAATCCATAAAAGCATATGGCTTAAATCATTATGTTACACAATTGTGCTTTAAAAAGAATGTAAACCTTTTCTATTTCATTTCATTATGTCAACATTTAGTTTTGCGATGATGGTATAATTCCTAGGCAATTGTTCAAATTTCTATCACACTTAGGAATTTTATGCCTAGAAAAAATCATATTTTTAATATTTCATACATAATATTTTCATGGAAATTTGAAAAAAAATCATCACCATCATCATTTTTCATCATCACAACACAAAGTATTAAGAAATTCTCTTAAGCATCCTTTTACTTTTAGCAATATTTCTCTCATACCGGGATTAGCTTGATGACCTAGCGAGTGGCGACTCCATGAAATGGTCATGTAACAGTGACAATGTCCTTTGAAATTATTGTTAGAAGTCACTTTATTTTTCATCAAATCACACCACCACAACCAATTTGTTTACATTAGATTATTTTCATTTAATTTTATAGCATGACATAAAATTATAATATTTTCAATGACATAATTACATGAATAATCAATCAAACAATTCAAATATTAAAGCATCATAAAACATATGCACAAGTCATATCACAAAAATAATATATATATATATATATATATATATATATATATATATATATATATATATATATATATATATCAAAAAAGTATATACATCATATCAAAATGGATTGGTATGCCACAATATATACCCTAGCATACTCAATCCTCTCAAAAATATATGGTCTATGTACAAATGAGTAGCTAGTCTCGAGAAGCCCTCGAGCTCTTAGCCTCATCTCCTCTCTTGATCTGAGGTGGAGGAGGTGGTCCCATCAGAGTTCATGCTATATCACAGGTCCTCGACATCGATTGTGATGATGTCCTTGATGACCCCATCCTGATTGGTACCACAATCCTGGTTGGCAGTAGTATCCTTTGCCCCTTTGGAACCACATGATAGTACAACCCTTGGTAGAACACGATCTGCACAATAGCCTGTGCCAGCTCCATAATGCTTGCCCCTCCACTTTGAGCCCTGATTCATGTAGCCTCATCATGCAAAGTCTGCAACTAAGCTCGTAGGTGGGCATTCTCTACCCGGAGAGCTCCCATATCATTGCTCTCCCCCACCTTGACACCCTTGCCATTATAAAGCAATGGTGACCTATCCCTCTACTAAGAAGGTAGTCTATCCCTCCTCTCTGGTTGTTGTTGTCTCTTCGGAGCTTGTGGTACTCTTTGACGACTCTCCTAAGGAGGCTATTGTTGATCCCTCCCTTCATGACCCCTCACTGCATCGATGGAAGCCTGGTGTCGTCTCTCCATCTATTGCACTATAGCGTGCATCAAACCCTATGCCATCATCATCCAAGGAGAGCAGATGCCTGCATACCAGGCATCATACCCATCTGCTACCCCTACTTCATCCCCATCAACTAGCTAAATGGGGGCATCATCAGCGTCCAAACTCCAAAATCGCTGCATGTCTGGAGCCCCGCTCAAAGTGGTACTATCCCAAACAGTCTAGGAGTACTCATAATCCCTGAGAGAAGGGATCCCCTGCTATAGACCGAACTACCTCAAAACTTGGTCATAGCGGTGGAGCTCTACCTCTCCCCACTCTATCCTCAACTAAATGACTCACCTGATGCAAGCCAATTCATTTCCATCCTCTTCCCACCCTGGATGCTCTCTCCATGGTCTCCAGGTGATCTAATCTAGGGTGAGGTCATCTAGAAAACTCTGGGATGTCAGTAGATCTATCTGCCATTGTGACCCTCTTTGGAGCCACCAATAGAAAAATCGAGGCCTCTCTTGATCAACTCCTATTAGTGGAATCCCTACCAGCCTCTGCACCATGATGTGATCCTAGCACCAAACCTATAGCAGTGATGTTAGCACTAGACATCAACCTCCCTTGTATATGACCTCATAGAGGATCCTATACAAGCGGTATAGTACAAAGCTACCCCAAGAAAACCTACCCGTGGTCTCTCATGTCGCAAACCACATCTAAGAGGAGCCATGATAACCTACATCTGCTCTGATGGCATAGAAGAATGCCACCCACCACCCCTGCCAAAACCTGGGTCAATCGAGATGCCCTAGGCATCTGCCTCAAAGACTCGATGTTCACTTCGTCCTTCTCTAGGGCGAAGCTTGGGTCACTGCACAGTCTCATCATAGCATGGCCCTGATTGGGCATAGGATTCATGAACCACCCATGTATGGGGATCCTCAAGATCTTCCATACATCCTCTAAAGTGGGATTCATCTCCCCTATTTATAGTCGAAAGCAGGATGACCCCGAATACCATCTCTCTACTAGGGCTGTTAGTAGCCCCATGTCCGTAGGAATCTGTGGCATTTCTGCCACATGTTGTAGTCCAAACTCTGCTAGCCTGTCTTGCTCGTCTTAATCGAGCATGGCTAAGTCATCCCTTAGACCTTCGTATTTCCACTCTTGACTCTTTAGCAATCCCCTCTACAAAATAAATAGTAAACAACAAAACTCATTAGTACCTAATCATTAAAATCAATTTCATCTCATAAAAAAATGATATCGCCCATTATTGGACGATATCATACCAAATTTAGAAAAATCATCCTTAATAGGATGAAATCGTCTCCGATTCGTCAATCGTACCTTATTGGATGAGATCGCCCCTATTTCTTCGATTTCGTCTTTAGACGAAATCGACGATCTAGGGACGATTTTGGCAAAATTGGGACGATTTCATCCCGACATCTTCGACGGCCTAAAAACGGTCGTGACACCCAAAAACACTTAAAATTCAACTAAAAAATTAAACAAATCAAGTGAAAACATATTACACTCGGTTTAGATCCTAACCCACAACCCATGCTAGACCTCTGTCGATCTGTGTGTCGTTTCCACAATTTCGCCTGCAAAACTCTTAAACAACGAAAGTGAACAGTAAAAATGAATTAGGGTTTTACCCTATTTTTCCTATTTTTATTTAAAAACAACATTTTTTTTTTAATTTTTCTTTTCCGTGCTTTTACCTCAAATGTTTGATTTGGGTAAAAACTTAGAGGGGGCACCATAGCAAACAGTTGTACGATTCGACATAGAATCATCGTCTAAAAAATGGAATAAAATTTTGCTTTCTCGTAAAGCATAAAGAAATCATCTTTAACACATTTTATTTGGAAAATTTGCTAAAGAGGGGGTAAAATGTAGCACCCTAAAATTGGCACAGTTAAACCCTCAGTAAAAGATAAAAATTTGAATTTTAACCCCAAAATCGCCCGTTAACTGCTCACCTCATTTTTCACACCATATTTAGAATTTTTTTTTACCATTGGATGATATCATCATCGATCTGATGATATCGTCCCAAATTGTATGAATTCGTCTAGAATAGAATGTCCAGACAATTTTGTCTCGAAATCAAATTTTCATAATTAGCTTATGTTTCAACAACCTCTCCAACTCGGGTAGAAGCGTGTCTGTGCGGTTGGAGATTCCTACATTGGAGATCTCCCAGATTGGGATGATCCCCAACCTCCTAACCTTCCCCTAATCCTATATAAACTAGGATTTTCTCAGTTTATCCTCCTGACTGGCTCCCTAGCTGATCATTTCCCTACAATCCTAGTTTTTACTGTGTTATAACATCCTATCCCCCATCATTTGCATTTGTGTTTTCAAGTTTTATTACAGGATCTCACTGTGTTTCAGCCGAAGGAAGCTTGGATCGTCGCAGGTGATTCAACCACAATTTTGGATGATCATGACGAGATCATGATCTCACTGTGTTTCAGCCGGAGGAAGCTTGGATCGTCGCAGGTGATTCAACCATAATTTTGGATGATCATGACGAGATCGGTGATGATCTCGTACGATTGTAGATGATTTTGACTGTAGTTTAGCTTGGGGGCAATCAGAGCCCTGAGTTTGCATTCTCTATCTCTTTTCTTATTTAATTGTGCATTAGATTAATTCACTTCTATTTTGCATCTTGGAGTTCACCTCATTTAACATATTTGCATGATAAAATTCAAAATAAATTATTAAAATATTGCATCCTATTTGATTTAATATCTGGATTTATCATTTAAGAATTTACACTCTTATTTCTATCATTTTGTATCATTCTTGCAATTGCATTTTTGGTTTTTGGTGTCTATTTTCATGATTGTAGGTTTTTGATGAATTCTTCTGATGAATTTGTCAGATCACTGATGATCTTGACTGATCTCAGATGATCTCATGTGATCTGGATGATTCTGTACAATTACAGACGATCCTATCATATCCGAGACGATCTGGACTCCTACAAGCTTCAGAATCTTCATCAGACATCAGAAATCAGGTGCACTCTTCTCCCCTTTAGATATTCTCTGTATTTAGGATTAATTTATGTTTGTTGTCTGCATATAAACTAGAAATTTCATATAGAATAGCTTAGATTCATTTTGGCTAACCTAGGAATCTGAATGATTGAACATAAAATGAACACATCAAACCCATTCTCGACCTAGGCATGGAAACTGCCACTCAAATTTTCCTGGTGAACCCCACCATCCATTGAAAATTCACCCTTATACCCCTCCCCCAAGAGGCATGACCTTCAAAGGGCCTCTCCATCCGAGGTATTGTCCCATCCTTCTCACATCCCCCTTTCGGGCATGGATCCTTTAGCCTGAAGGTAAGGGTGAAAAAAATTTAGACGATACAGGCTTGGTCTCCATGCTTGTCCTCTTGGAAACTTTGTTCTTGAGTGTTTTTCCAAAACACATCCTTCACATTCCTCCTTGTGCTCTTCAACTCTTGGTAATGCACACACCATATCTTGTGAAGTCAACAACTTCAAGCTTACAAAATTAATATGACCATATCTCAAGTGCCAAAGCACACTTGGATTTTATATGGCCACACTAGCAAGTTGAGCACCTCCTTGTTCCCCAAACTTAAGAGGAAATAACCTATTATTTGTCATAGGTACTTGTGTAACAACTCTATTACAATTGTTTTTGTCAAAAATTACATATTTTCCATATTTAAAAACAAGCCTATAATTATTTTCCATGATTTTTCCAACACTAAGAAAATTATGTTGGAGTTTGAAGGTGTAATAGATGTTGTTTACCTTCTTTGTGCCTTATTTTTTTGGAACCTCCATTGCTCTCATACCTTCAACTTGTATTGCCTTGTCATATCCCAATTTTATTTTTGACTTATAGTTGAAATCCATTGTAGCAAATAGCTCTTCTTTGCCACTCATATAATTTGAGTAGCCAATATCCAAAATCCAAGTTGCATTAAGATTTTGATCTGATTTTCCATATGTGAGGAACAAATTTGAAGAAGCTCCTTCCTCTTATCCATAGTTTCCATATTGATTTCTCCCTTCTTGAGAAGTATTGGACCAACAATCTTTAGCAAGGTGACCAAGATTACCACAATTGTAACAAGATTTCTTTGATTTTTCACCTCCTCTTCCTCTTCCTAGGTTGCCACCTCTTGATCTACCTCTTCCTCTTCATTTTCCTCTCCTTTGGCCTCTTCCTTGTCCTATTCCTTGTGCATTACCATAATTCTCACCTTACTTAGACGAGAATGCTTTTTCATCACTTCCAAAGCTTGATGATGTAGAACCCTGTAGTCTCTCTTCATGAGACATCAAAAAACTAGTTAGATAATCAAAAGTTAGAGTAGTCAAATATTTAGATTCTTCAATAATAATAGCAATATGATTCCACTTATGAAGAAGTGTTTGAAGAACACAAGCTTATACTGAGAGGGGAGGTGAACAGTATAAGACCACTTTTTACTTTTCTTTCTCAAATAGTATTAATCAATATAATCAATGGTAATATCAATAGCAATAACCAAAGCAATGCACAAATCATCACACATAATAGAGACACCAATTTTAACGTGGTTCACCCAATGTGGGCTACCTCCATAGAGAAAATATTTCTTCTAAATATTTCACAAATAATCTCATGGGAATCCTTCACAATTATAATGTTTATGGACCTATGTCCAAATGAGATGTTGATCCCCTAATATCAAGTTTGTGGATCTCTCCACAGGAGAACTCTTTCCCATTTTGCTCTGGCTAGTGATCTTCTAAAAGACTTTATCTCTCTATTGTACTGATTGGTGGATCTCTATCCACTTGAAGACTCCTCACTTAGATCTGTATTCAATTATTCTAGTTGTTGGATATCTATCCATTGAGACTCTGTCCTCTATACTCTATCACCTCCAAAGCTCTATCTCAATACTATACTAAACATAGTCCAGTCGGTCTAGCACAACTCTACTTAATAGGTTCACTCAGAACCTACTAAAATTTGGTCAATAGTTCCACACAAAACCTACTCAAATATACTAAACAAATCCACAAAAAACTTGCTCAAATATTCTCAATAGGTCCACATAGAACCTGCTCAAATCTGCTCAACAGGTCCACACATAACCTACTAAAATCTGCTCAACAGGTCCACACATAACCTACTAAAATCTGCTCAACAGGTCCACACAGAACCTACTCAAATCTGCTCAACAGGTCCACATAGAACTTGCTCAAATCTACTCAATAGGTCCACACATAACCTGCTCAAATATGCTCAACAGGTCCACACAGAACCTGCTCAAATATGCTCAATAGGTCCACATAGAACCTTATCAAATATGCTCAACAGGTTCACACAAAACCTGTCCAAATATTCTCAACAAGATCACTCAAAACTTGTCCAAATCTGCTCAACAAGCTCACTCAAAACTTGTCTAAATCTACTCAATAAGTCCCCTCTAGGACTTGCTCGAATCTGCATAGCAAGCTGATGCAGAGCATCCGGTGAAAGTATGAGCAATCTTGCATCTTTTAATTTTTCTTTAAAGTTCTTGTATTTTTGAAGCAATTTGGTTCTTTTTCGGGGAAGGAGATGTCGTAAGACAGAAAGGGAAGTTGTTAAAGGAACTAAGGCAAAAGTTGGTGTGAGGTCGCGAAATCGCGACCTCATTTGCTATAGCAAAGGCGGAGCAAGTTTCGTCACGATATCGCGACGTCGCGATATCGCGACGGTTGGGTTGGCCGAGTCTTAAGTTGCGAAGGGGTCGCGATATCGCGACCATGTTGAAGTTGTTGCAAGGAGTGGGGGTTGGAGTCGCGAAATCGCGACGCGTCGCGATTTCGTGACACGTCGCGATTTCGCGACGTCAAAGGCAGAGACAAGTGCAGGACGTACTTTTGTCACGATATCGCGACGTCGCGATATCGCGACTTTGTTTCAAAGCTGAGGGCGGACGTCAGTTGGGTCGCGATATCGCGACATGTCGCGATATCGCGGCCCAAGAAAAGGTCAAACTGAAGTGAACACGCGGACGGTCGGACAGGGTGAAATAGACACGTGGTTGCCACGTGTCTTAAAGGCAACACGACGAGTGGGGGATAGAGTTAAATTTGACACGTGGAGACACACTTGTAACAGATCAAAAGGATGAGGGCCACGTAATCGGAGGAGAGAGATATAGATGTCGACCAAGTTTAAGTATCTTGGAATTTTGTTTCCGGAGAAACCGTAGTTACAGGTGAAAGACTTAATGGCGGAGACAACGGTACTTAAAGACAGTCAGATTAAAACGGCGGGTGCAGGGTATGGGAAGCCATGAATGCAGGCTCCGGACGGATCGGACAGTTGCCATTTATGGCAGAAAACAAAAGGAAAGGAAAATCTTGAAATTTCAACGGAGGGAAGATGAAATTCGAATTGGTCTTTGGGCGGGAGCATTAATTGCAGGGAAGGCCGAGACCACATTAAAACGGGGAAAATTTGTATGGGAAAGGGGTGGTGAAGTTCGGGATTGGGGAAGTGAAGTTGTATGCCTGGAATGACTGCTGTATATCTGTATTAAGAAATTTAATGAAAAAAAAAACAAAATTACTGTGAATTTGTTAGTGTGAATCCCGGCTTGCCATCAAGTGGTATCAGAGCGGGAGCTCCTGAGTGTGTAGCAGATCGCCGGAGAGAGGCAGTTACACCAGGATCTGTGGGAGGAAAGATTTGATATAAAAAAAAAATTATATATAATGCCTCCACGAAGAAACCGTGGCGGAGTAGGGAATGTGGTGCCGACCGAAGACTTTCGAGCCTTGCAGAGGCAAGTTCAAGCCCTGCAAGCAGAGTTACGCAGAAGGAACGAGCCCGGAAGGGATGAGGAAAGTGAGGACGAAGTTGAAGGAGAAGACCAATCTGAGGAGGAGGAAGAGGCTATGGATCCTGCACAAGCCCGGTTATACAAGGCCATCTCTCAGATTGGAAAGCAACCAAAAATGGAGGTTTCCACATATTCGGGTAACTTGAATCCAGAAGAAGTAATTGACTGGATAAATGATTTAGAGGAGTATTTCGAATATGAGGAGGTTGAAGACCCTAACTGGGTCAGATTTGCTAAGACCAAGTTGAAGGGTCATGCCAGCATTTGGTGGAGGGGAATACGGTTGGAGAGGAACAGGACGAGGGAAGGAGAGAATAACCAGATGGGACAGAATGGTGGAGAAGCTGAAAAGATAGTTCATCCCGACAGATTACGAGTTGGATCTGCTAAGAAAAATGCAGAGCTTGAGACAGACAAACAGAACTGTCCAAGAGTACACTGAAGAGTTTTACAAGATTTCTATTAGAACAGGGCATTTAGAGGCAAACAGAGAAAAGGTAGCCCGGTATATCAATGGGTTGAGACTTGGTATTCAGGAAGAACTGAGCTTGGTTCGGGTAAGCACCATTGAGGATGCTTACCAATTTGCCTTAAAGGTGGAAGAAAAGCTGAATAGGCGGTTTGAAGGCAAACAAAGAGGAAGGGGCCGTGGTGGAAGAACTGGTGGGAGAACCAGTGGGGAAAAGTACAAGGATCCGAAGAAGACTGGTGAAGCCAGTAGTAACCAGGACCAAAAGGAAGAAGATGTTTATCAGCCCCGAGACCAGAACAGCTACCCAAGAGGACGGGGTGGATCTGGACGAGGATTTGGAAGAGGAGTATTTCGTGGAACATGTTTCCACTGTGGTGAAGAAGGACACCGGGCATTTGAATGCCCACAACATCGAGAAAGGACGAACAAGAGGCCTGAGGGTCCAGCCAGAGCTGCTGTGGCCGAGGAAGATGCTGAGTCTGAGCATTCCGAAGAAGCGGAGAGGGGAGAAACGATGATTGTAAGAAGAGTCCTGTTGAATGAGGAGAAGGACACGGACCAGAGGAGAAGTTTATTCCGCACCAGATGTAAATGTGCGGGCAAGGTTTGCAATGTCATTATTGATAATGGTAGCACGGATAACCTGGTTTCTAAGGAAATGGTTACAAAGCTACAGTT
Organism: Wollemia nobilis; assembly: GCA_028583015.1. NCBI lineage: Eukaryota > Viridiplantae > Streptophyta > Pinopsida > Araucariales > Araucariaceae > Wollemia > Wollemia nobilis. The sequence continues at coordinate 69,814 of JAQPPZ010002711.1, read as the reverse complement.
AGAAAGGAAGAAGCACCCACACCCATACCGGGTCGCATGGTTACAGAAGGACCACAGAGCTTTGGTCAATGAGCAGTGTTCCGTTAAATTTAACATTGGAAATTATTGTGATGAGGTCTTATGTGACATCCTGCCCATGGATGCTTGCCACATGTTGTTGGGGAGGCCCTGGCAGTTTGACCGGAGAGCGGTGCATGATGGCCGTGCCAACACCTACTCATTGACAAAGAATGGTGTACGCCATAAACTAAAGCCCTTAAAGGATGCGGATGAAAAGGTATGTAACACTTCCAGAGTCTGTTTAGTTGAGGGAAGGAAGTTCCTGAACGGGTTAAAGCATGAACATTTATGTTATGCAATAATCCCTAGAGTTAGGGGGAAAGAATGCCAAGATACCCCAGCAGAAGTCCTAAATCTGCTGGAGGAATTTCCAGATATTGTGTCAGACAATGTGCCTGAGGGTTTACCCCCTGTGAGGAAAATTAGCCATCATATAGATTTAGTACCGGGGTCAAGCTTGCCAAATAAAGCTGCACACAGGATGACACCTGTGGAGACTGAGGAATTAAATAGACAAGTCCAAGGATTATTAGAAAAGGGATTGATTCGGGAAAGTTTGAGTCCATGCGCAGTACCTGCAGTGCTGGCGCCAAAGAAGGATGGGGAATGGAGGATGTGTACAGATTCACGGGCCATCAACAAAATTACTATTAAGTATAGATTCCCATTGCCAAGAATGGATGATATCATGGACTATTTAAGTGGAGCTGAATACTTCACAAAGATTGACTTAAAAAGCGGTTATCATCAGATCCGTATTCGGGAGGGAGATGAGTGGAAGACAGCCTTCAAGACAAGAGAGGGCTTGTATGAGTGGTTGGTAATGCCATTTGGGCTGTCCAATGCACCAAGTACTTTCATGCGGCTGATGAATGAAGTGCTGAAGGAGTTCCTGGGAAAGTTTGTTATTGTTTATTTAGATGATATATTGATATTCAGCAGGACCCTGGAGGAACACCTGATGCATATCAGGAGGGTCTTTGAAAAACTGCGAGAAGAACAGTTATTAATAAATCTAAAAAAATGTAATTTTGTCAAGAAAGAATTGGTTTACCTGGGGTTTGTAATCTCAGCAGAAGGACTGAAAATGGACCCCGAAAAGGTAAGAGCCATCATTGAATGGCCTACCCCAAGAAGCACAATAGAAGTAAGATCTTTTCATGGTTTGGCCAGCTTCTACAGGAAGTTCATAAAGAATTTCAGCAGTATTTGTGCACCTCTCACAGAGACAATGAGGGGAGATAAAAAGGAGTTCAAATGGACATCAGGGGCTGAAAGGAGCTTTGATACATTAAAGAGAAAAGTTACAGAACAGCCTGTTTTGGCACTTCCAGACTTTAACAAGGTATTTCAGGTGGACTGTGATGCCAGTGGCAGTGCAATAGGGGTTGTACTGAGTCAAGGAGGCAAGCCAGTTGCTTATTTCAGTGAGAAGTTAAATGATGCTCGAAAAAAGTATTCAGTCTATGACCAAGAATTTTATGCTATAGTTCAGGCTCTGAAGAAGTGGAGACACTATTTATTGCCAAAGGAGTTTGTACTGTTTACTGACCATCAGGCTTTGCAATACATTAACAGTCAGACAAAACTGAATCAAAGGCACATGAAATGGGTGGAGTTCCTCCAAAGTTATACCTTTGTGCTGAAGCACGAAGTGGGAAGTCGAACGAGTTGCGGATGCCTTGAGCGAAGGCGGACTTTACTGATTAGATTGACGAGTGGAAGTAGTGGGGTTTGAAGAAGCGAAGGGTTTGTACCCTACGGATCCGGATTTTGCGAAGCCTGGAAGGCTTGCTTAACACCTGTTACGGTGGACCGAACAAAATGGTTGGATTTCCTAATCCAAGATGGAATGTTGTTCAAGGGAAGCAAATTATGCATTCCAAGGAGCTCTATGCGGGAGAACTTGATCAAAGAAAAGCACAGCGGAGGACTGGCTGGGCATTTTGGTCGGGATAAGACCATTGCACTGGTGGAGGAAAATTACTACTGGCCACAACTTCAGCAAGATGTGCGAAAGTTTGTGCAGAGTTGCAGAATATGCCAGATGGCAAAGGGTGCAAGGCAAAACACAGGACTGTACCAGCCATTACCTGTATCGGAGAGGCCATGGGAAGACATAAGCATGGATTTCATCCTTGGATTACCGAGGACACAAAGAGGAAATGACTCTGTATTTGTGGTGGTTGATCGATTCTCCAAAATGGCACATTTTATCCCTTGCCAAAAGACCAGTGATGCAGTTCACATTGCAGGGTTGTTCTTCAAGGAAGTGGTTAGACTTCACGGTCTGCCAAGAAGCATAGTTTCTGATAGAGATACCAAGTTTGTTGGATACTTTTGGAGAACTCTGTGGAAGAAGATGAAAACAGACCTGAAATTCAGTTCTGCATACCACCCACAGACTGACGGACAGACAGAGGTGGTGAACAGAAGCCTGGGTAATCTATTGAGGTGTTTGATAGCAGATCAGCCCAAGGGATGGGATTTAGTTTTACCACAGGCAGAATTTGCGTATAACAGTTTAGTTAATAAAAGCACAGATAAATCTCCGTTCCAGATAATATATGGACACAGCCCGAGGAATGTGTCTGAACTGAGAAAGTTGGACGGGAAAGAAAAGTGTAGTGCCGAGGCGAGAAGAATTTGCTAGAACATATGAAAAGTCTGCATGAAGAAGTAAGGAAACAAATTGTGAAGATGAATACTCAATATAAGGAGAGGGCGGACCAGAAGCGGCGGTTCAAGGAGTTCAAGGTAGGAGATGAGGTCATGGTGCATCTCAGGAAGGAGAGATTTCCTGCCAAGACTTATAATAAATTGAAAATGAAAAGGTTTGGACCATGCAGAATATTGGGAAAGCGAGAGTCAGGAAATGCGTATGAAGTGGAATTGCCAAGTTGGCTTGATATTTCACCAATTTTTAATATCTCAGATTTAGTGGAATATCATGAGGGAGAAGGTACAAAAATGCAAAGTCCAAAATTATGGCAAATTCCAGCATCTACTCCAAGCACAGATGAGGCCGAGGAAGTATTGGATACTCGTGAAGGCAAAAGCACCGAGGAATAAACAGTATACTGAGTATTTGATCAAGTGGAAAGGCAGGCCTATTGAAGATGCAACTTGGGTATCGGAGGCGGAGGTTGACCGATTGGGTCTTCCCCCAACAAAACAGAAGTGAGGGTCACTTCTAATCTACCCGGGTGTCTGATGCAGGAGCATCCGGTGAAAGTATGAGCAATCTTGCATCTTTTAATTTTTCTTTAAAGTTCTTGTATTTTTGAAGCAATTTGGTTCTTTTTCGGGGAAGGAGATGTCGTAAGACAGAAAGGGAAGTTGTTAAAGGAACTAAGGCAAAATTTGGTGTGAGGTCGCGAAATCGCGACCTCATTTGCTATAGCAAAGGCGGAGCAAGTTTCGTCGTGATATCGCGACGTCGCGATATCGCGACGGTTGGGTTGGCCGAGTCTTAAGTTGCGAAGGGGTCGCGATATCGCGACGTTGCGATATCGCGACCATGTTGAAGCTGTTGCAAGGAGTGGGGGTTGGAGTCACGAAATCGTGACGCGTCATGATTTCATGACGTCAAAGGTAGAGACAAGTGCAGGACGTACTTTTGTCGCGATATCGCGACGTCGCGATATCGCGACTTTGTTTCAAAGCTGAGGGCGGACGTCAGTTGGGTCGCGATATCACGACATGTCATGATATCGCGGCCCAAGAAAAGGTCAAACTGAAGTGAACACGCGGACGGTCGGACAGGGTGAAATAGACACGTGGTTGCCACGTGTCTTAAAGGCAACACGACCAGTGGGGGATAGAGTTAAATTTGACACGTGGAGACACACTTGTAACAGATCAAAAGGATGAGGGCCACGTAATCGGAGGAGAGAGATATAGATGTCGACCAAGTTTAAGTATCTTGGAATGTTGTTTCTGGAGAAACCGTAGTTACAGGTGAAAGACTTAATGGCGGAGACAATGGTACTTAAAGACAGTCAGATTAAAACGGTGGGTGCAGGGTATGGGAAGCCATTAATGCAGGCTCTGGACGGATCGGACAGTTGCCATTTATGGCGAGAAAACAAAAGGAAAGGAAAATCTTGAAATTTCAACGGAGGGAAGATGAAATTCGAATTGGTCTTTGGGCGGGAGCATTAATTGCAGGGAAGGCCGAGACCACATTAAAATGGGGAAAATTTGTATGGGAAAGGGGTGGTGAAGTTCGGGATTGGGGAAGTGAAGTTGTATGCCTGGAATGACTGCTGTATATCTGTATTAAGAAATTTAATGAAAAAAAAAACAAAATTACTGTGAATTTGTTAGTGTGAATCCCGGCTTGCCATCACAAGCTTTCACAAAATCTTACACAAAATCAGTCCACAAACCTTATCAAAGACTTACCTCAAATCAACTCAACAAAATCTCAACTCAATCTCATAGAAGCATTAAGAGAATTTTTATAGACTCAATATGTTCTATACTCGAATCCCAATCTCAATTCAAAGTAGTATCAAATCAACTCAATCTTATAGAATCATAAAGAGAATTTTTAGAGACTCAATATGTTCTATATTCAAATCCCAACCTCAATTCAAAGTAATCTCACTCAGCTCAACCTTATAGAAGCATAAACAGAATTGTTATAGACTCAATATGTTCTATACTCAAATCCCAATCTCAATTCAAAACAATCTCAATTCAGCTCAATATTAACTCAATCTCATATAAGCATAAAGGGAATTTTTAGAGACTCAATATGTTCTATTCTCAAGGCTCAATCTCAACTCAATTCAGAATATAGAATACTTTGTTTCTTGGAACTTGAACAACCACTTCAAACATTCACTTGACTAGGCTCAATCAACTCTACTCAACCAATCATCTCATGGATCAATTCTTTCTCACAAACCCTAGTCCAAGCATGTATCAACCAACTCAAAATATTTTCAACAATGCTCAACCATAAATCTCACATAACAATGATACTTATGTTCTTCTATAACTCAAGTTCAAGTTCTTTGCACAACCAATGGACTTCAAAAAAAATGCTTATAAAATATTCTTCACATAACAATGATACTCATGTTCTTCTCAAACCCCAACTTAGTATTTTTTTTCACACAACTAATGGCTTCAACAACAATGCTTATAAAACAAGGTTTAATAACAACTCTCAAGCTAGAAAACCTTGAAGCATTACACCAATCACTTTTGAAAATGAAACCATAATCAATCCTTTTATCTCCAATGACATTTTAGAAATCAACCACCATAATCAATCAATAGGAGAATGTGCCCATACCTTTTATGAATATGAATAAGCCTCTTTGGAAATCTACCACAATCACAATATTCTTTTTCCAATCTTCGCAAGGGTTAGAAGATCACAAAATACTCAACATTACTCCACTTCACAATAATATTCAACAAGGCTTTTAATTAGAAAACCTTCTAAATAATTAATGCACAACTTCCTTATCACTCCTAAAACCACTTATACCACCCAGGTGTTGTAGGTGAGTTGGAGAGGAGAGGGCAATCCTCCAAGGGAGGTCCCAGGTTCGAATCTCCACCCTACCAAAAAGCTGAATTGGGTATCCAAAATCCAATTGTTAATGTTGGTGCGGGCAGGGTCGGGTGCGACTCCCGGGTGACTTTGACGATGTAGAACCCCCTGTTCATGGTCTCTTAGACCAAGGCGGCCCCACAAGGGGTTTTTCGCTTAAAAAAAAAAAAAAAAAAACCCACTTATACTATAAAATAAAATAAGTCAAAATATTGCATAACCTTGTCACTCCAAAAACCACTTATACCATAAAAAGTAAAATAAAATATTTTATATCCTTCTTTAACACTTTTGCACTTCAAAAATAATATCCCACACTCAATAAACTTCAAAGCATTGCCACTAAACACTTAAAAACAATATCCACAAAAACCAATGCATAGGAACATTAGGTAATATGAAATATTTACCTTTCCAAAAAAAATGCGACGCCCACAAATATTACGTGATTTCCATACCTTGGAAAAAGTGGTGTTCGGGTGGTTCGAACCCTTGACCTAGCAACCACGAGCCTTAGCACTCTCTCCGCCCACCGTGTGGGCTAGACCTCCCACATGGAGGTAAAACCGCATTCTCTCCCTTGAAGTGCCCAAATCACTTTGACCCTTTCCTCCAATCACGTGGCATGCGAATCCTCGAATTCAGAAGGGCAGATATTAAAGGATTTTATTGATATTAGAATTCAGAACTTGGACTTAGCTTAGCATTAATGGCACATTTTATATATGAAATGGATGGGGGAAGAAATAATGTCAATGTCGGTGGATAAAATTTAAATTTCAATTTCAATTTTAAATAAATTTAAATTTAAACTAAATATTTAAAATTAAATATCTCCATCACCGGGGCACCTTTTTTGATGAAACGAAAAGCCAACTTGGGTTTTAAGAAAAACCTATTTCAAATCTACCATCCATAGTTTTAAATAAAAACCTTTTGCAAAGCTTCCCTTGAAGATCCTTTTGGAACCACATGCCATGCATCCCTTCTTGAACCTTTGATCAAAAACATTTGCTTCTCATGAAGCTCTTTGTGAAACACAAACATAGTGCTTAGTTACATAGATCCTTTTGACATCAATGAAAAGTATTAGCATAGGGACTCAAAATATCCAACAATCTCCCCTTTTGTCATTAATGGCAACCCATATCCTTTTACTGAACTTTGACCTTCTTTTTTGCTCCCCCTAGGACTTGCTCCCCTTGGCTCAAAGCTTTGTCAAATATAAAATCTCTCCTGACCCTTTTTCATCAATGGCAAAGGGTCACCTTTGGGTCTCGGGTCTAAGAATGAGCCTCTTACCTTAGCCCCTCCCCCACCTCCACATGAGGTGATTAATTCTTGGGTGGGAGTATTTCTACTCCCCGAAAGCACTACTATTTACCTTTACCTTTCTCTCTTCCTTTTTGAGTTTTCTAAATCCTCTCACTATTTCTTACCAAGTCATAATTCGTGTTCCTATCATCAATTGTATTCCTATTCCTATTATTGTTCTCATCCATGTTCCTATTTTTGTTCCTGTTCTTGTTCATGCATGCTTCTAGAATATTTTCTCTACGCCATATTGTTGTGTGACCATCATTATTGCAATTATAACACTTAATGTTATTATTCCTTGGAGGTGAAAATGTCTTAGGATATCTCCTAATGAAGCTATATCCTCTTCTACTATGAACCATGTAATTCATTGCCTTGTGACCAAACTCATTGCATGAGTAGCAATACCCATGGAAAAGCTATCCTTTCCCATATTCTTGTCTTTTTTATGACCTGCACTGTGAAGCCATGTGCCCAAACCTGTGACATGAGAAACATCTCCCATTGAATCTTCCTTGCCTAGACCTCATTGGTCTCTTAGTCTCTTCTACTTGTTTCCTATTCCATATGTTTTCTACTTGTGCATTATTTCTTTCCTTGTTGAACTTTCTATTGTCCAACTTATCCTTAGAGGCCTCACTCTATCTTTTACTTACTTCTTTTGACTCTTCTTCTTTTCCGGTGTTTGAGCTTGACTCTCCTTTTTTTGCTTCATGTTTCCCTTGTTCTTCTTTAGAACTAAGTCCTGTTATGGTGACTAATTACTTTTGTCCATTGATAGTCCTTTCCAAGGTCTTTGAATTTTCCTTAAACTTGTGTAGATTTTCCTTAGAACCTTTTACTTCCAACCTTAGTGAAACTATCTCATGCTCTAATATTTCACACTCAAGATCTTTTGTTTTTAATTTTTTGGCCATACCTTATTCAATTTTTCTTGTCTCTTCAACTTTGATTTTGAAGTTAGTGAGTTCCTATAGAAACCTTGCTTTTTCTTTCTCATATTATTGATCTTGATCCCTTAATCCTGAGTTCTCATTTTTTAGTTCTTCAAGAGTAATAATAAGCCTTTCACATTCTATATTTTTTTTCCTTTGACTATTTAATCATACCTTCTTCAAATCTTCTTACTTTTTCAACTTTATCTCTCAAGTCAAAGATATCCTGTAGAAGCTTTGTCTTACATTTCTCATCTTCTTGTATTTGAGCCTTCAATTCTAAATTCTCTCTTTTCAATTCAATAAGATCTTTAAGAGTGGACTCCCTTTTTATTTTTCTGATGCATATTCTTTTTCTTCTATTATTGAAAGTAGAGTTTCTTATTCATACCTATTTTGATTGTCCCTGTTATCCTTCCTTAAACCAATCTCTAGGATTTCATTTTTGAGAATATCATCTTCATCTTCACTACTACTAAACCCATTACAATATCTTGCATCATGGCCAAGTTGACCACAAACAAAACATTCTTGGGGACAATAATTTGCATGGTGACCTTTTTTCCCACATATGGTACAAAACTTTATTATTTTAGATATTTCTCCATTACTTGATTCATATATTGAATCTATTTCCATGTGTCCTCCCAACACAACAATATTAAACTCATATTCCTTTTCTTTCATGACTATATATGTTATTTTCTTCTTGTATATAATGCTTCTACTCTTGCCTTTCTTTGCCATTTGTGTTCTTGTAGGATATTCCTTCAAGCTGTTAAACTTATTTCAAAGTAACCAACTCTAATACCAATTGAAGAACACAAGCTTATACTGAGAGGAGGGTGAACAATATAAGACCACTTTTTAATTTTCTTTCCAAATAGTATTAATCAATATAATCAATGGTAATATCAAAAGCAATAACCAAAGCAATGCATAAATCATCACACACAATAGAGACACCAATTTTAACGTGGTTCACCCAATGTGGGATACCTCCATAGAGAAAATATTTTTTCTAAATATTTCTCAAATAATCTCATGGGAATCCTTCCCAATTACAATGTTTATGGATCTCTATCCAAATGAGATGCTGATCCCCTAATATCAAGTTCATGGATCTCTTCCATAGGATAACTCTTTCCCCTTTTGCTATGGCTAGTGATCTTATAGAAGAATTTGTCTCTCTGTTGTACTGATTGGTGTATCTCTCTCCACTTGAAGACTTCTCACTCATATCTATCTTCAATTGTACTAGCTTCTATATCTCTATCCATTGAGACTCTGTCCTCTATAATCTATCACCTCCAAAGCTTTATCTCAATACTATACTAAACATAGTCCAGTCGGTCGAGCACAACTCTGCTTAATAGGTTCACTCAAAAATTGCTCAAATATGCTCAACAGGTTCACACAGAATCTACTCAAATATTCTCAATAGGTCCATAAAAAAACTACTCAAATATTCTCAACAGGCCCACACAGAACCTACTCAAATCTGCTTAATAGGTCCACAGAGAACCTACCCAAGTCTTCTCAACAGGTCCACACAAAACCTCCTCAAATATGCTCAACAGGTCCATATAGAACCTGCTCAAATATGGTCAATAGGTCCACACAGAACCTGCTCAAATCTGATCAACAGGTCCACATAGAACCTGCTCAAATATGCTCAATAGGTCCACACAAAACCTACTCAAATCTTCTTAATAGGTCCACACAGATTCTGCTCAAATTTGCTCAACAGGTCCACACAAAACCTACTCAAATCTGTTCAATAGGTCCACACAAAACCTATCCAAATTTGCTCAACAAGCTCACTCAAAACTTGTCCAAATATTCTTAACAAGATCACTCAGAACTTGTCCAAATATTCTCAACAAGCTCACGCAGAACTTGTCCAAATCTTCTCAATAAGTCCTCTCTAGGACTTGCACAAATCTGCATAGCAAGCTTTCACAAAATCTTACACAAAAATAGTCCACAAACCTTCTCAAAGACTTACCTCAAATCAGCTCAACAAAATCTCAACTCAATCTCATAGAATCATAAAGAGAATTGTTACTCAATATGTTCTATACTCAGATTCCAATTTCAATTCAAAGTAATCTCAACTTAGCTCAATCTTATAGAAGCATAAAGAGAATTATTAGAGACTCAATATGTTCTATATTCAAATCTCAATCTCAACTCAGCTCAATCTTATAGAAGCATAAAGAGAATTGTTAGAGACACAATATGTTCTATACTCAAATTCCAATATCAAATTAAAGCAATCTCAATTCAGCTCAATCTTAACTCAATCTCATAGAAGCATAAAGGGAATTGTTAAGAGACTCAATATATTCTATTCTCAAAGATCAATCTCAACTCAATTCATAATATAGAATAGTTTATTTATTGGAACTTGAACAACCACTTCACACATTCACTTGACTAGGCTCAATAAACTCTACTCAACAAACAATCTCATGGATCAATCCTTTCTCACAAACCCTAGTCCAAGCATGTGTCAACCAAATCAAAATGTTTCCAACAATGCTCAACCACAAATCTCACATAACAATGATACTCATGTTCTTCTCTAACTCAAGTTCAAGTTCTTTGCACAACCAATGGGCTTCAACAACAATGCTTATAAAATATTCTTCACATAACAATGATACTCATGTTATTCTCAAACCCTAACTCAATTTTTTTCACACAACTAATGGCTTCAATAATAATTCTTATAAAATAAGGTTTAATAACAACTCTCAATCCAGAAAACCTTGAAGCATTACACTAATCACATTCTAAAAGGAAACCACAATCAATCATTTTCTCTCCAATGATATTTCAAAAATCAACCACCATAATCAATCAATAGGAGAATGTGCCCATACATTTTATGAAGATGAATAAGTCTCTTTGTAAATCTACCACAATCACAATATTCTTTTGCCAATCTTCACAAGGGTTAGAAGATCACAAAATACTCAACATTACTCCACTTCACAATAATATTCACCAAGGATTTTAATTAGAAAACCTTCTAAAGAATTAATGCACAACTTCCTTATCACTCCTAAAACCACTTATACCATAAAATAAAATAAGTCAAAATATTGCATAACCTTGTCACTCCAAAAACCACTTATACCATAAAAAGTAAAATAAAATATTTTATATTCTTCTTTAACACTTTTGCACTTCAAAAATAATATCCCACACTCAATAAAATTCAAAGCATTACCACTAAACACTTCAAAACAATATCTACAAAAACCAGCTCATAGGAACCTTAGGTAAAATGAAATACTTACCTTTCCAAAAAAAATACAGCACCCACAACTATTATGTGATTTCCATACCTTAGAAAAAGTTTTTTTTTGGGTGGTTCGAACCCCCGACCTAGCAGCCATGAGCCTTAGCGCTCTCTCCACCCACCGTGTGGGCTAGACCTCCCACATGGAGGTAAAACCATGTTCTCTCCCTTGAAGCACCCAAATCACTTTGACCCTTTTGACCAACGCTTCCTCCAATCACGTGGCATGTGAATCCTTGAATTCATAAGTGCAGATATTAAAGTATTTTATTTATGTTTGAATTTGGAACTTGGAATTATCTTAGCATTAATGGCACCTTTTAGATATGAAAATAATGGTGGAAGATATAGTGTTGAAGTCGACGGATAAAATTTTAATTTTAATTTTAAAATTTAAATTTAAATTTAAACTAAATCTTTAAAATTAAATATCTCCATCACCAAGGAACCTTTTTCGATGAAACGAAAAGCCAACTTGGGTTTTAAGAAAAACCCATTTCATATATACCATCCATGGTTTTAAATAAAAACCTTTTTCAAAGCTTCCATTGAAGCTTCTTTTGGAACCACATGCCATGCATCCCTTCTTGAACCTTTGATCAAAAACATTTACTTCTCATGAAGCTCTTTGTGAAACACAAACATAGTGCTTACTTACATAGATCCTTTTAACATCAATGACAACTCTTAGCTTAGGGAATCAAAATTTCCAACAGTGTTCTCAACACTTTCTTCACAACTACTTCAGATTTGATGTCTTCTCCAAGGGTTTGCATTTTATTTACAATGGTTTTCACTCTAACAAAATAATCACCTACTCTTTCATCATCTTGCATTTTGAGATTTTTAAAATCTCTCTTCAAGTTTTGAAGCCTCACTTGCTTCACTTGAGTGCTCCCTTGATAGCTATCTTGCAAGGCTTTTCATGCTTCAAGGGCTGTTAAACAAGAAGCAATCCTTGAAAATATGCTTTTCTCCAAGGCTTCTTGGAGATATTAGAGAGAAAATGAGTTCTTCTTTTGGGTATCCTTCTTAGTAGTTTTATCAGATACACTCAACGTTTTCCAATCTATAGGTTCATTGTAGCCTTCTTCTACAATGTCCCATAGCCCTTTGCCTATGAGTAAGGTCTTCATATTGATAGACCAATACTCATAATCTAGCCCATTGAACTCAGGAATGGGTAGTTTGTTATTAGCTACCATTGACCACTTAGTAATCAACAAGAATGAGATATAATTTAATACAAAATGACAAACACTAAACACCTCTATATCTGATTTACTTTACAACAACAATACCAATAAGTCAAAAAAAAAAAGATCAATTCACATTGCCACTTCTATTTCTATTTTTCATTTCTCTTTATTCCACCTACAACATCGTGAGCTTCTCACAACACTTACTCTCTCCTTTCTATAATTTTTGATTCCTCCTTGTGTACCCCTTACCACACAACATGGCAACACTCAATAGTAATTCTAAATGCAGTAGATCTATAATAGCATTTTTTTATAGCATAGGATATGACTCTCATCAGTATTACAACACGTTTGACGACACACTATCTTCTCCACTCACTGCTATGTACTCACAACATTACAACATAGTTAAAACTAATAATTAAAATACGTTCACATTAATATTTGACCATGTGAATTCTAAACAATACTCTGTTGTCAAATGCATGAATGACTATCATTGAGAAACCAAACTCATATCAAATGTAGTCTCGTAAATTCAAACAACATGCATGTGGACTACTAGAATATAGTGCCTTGTTGTCTAAAACCATGACTCATGGATGAATGTATTCACATCAGCTATCTACATTTTTCTCCATGTAGATCACCTCTGTTCACTCTACCTTGGCATCTTCTGCAGTGCAAGCTAGACCCCGACATCTTGGGCATTCTCTCTACGCTGTTTGTAGGGCTTAAAAAACTCATGTGATTAAAATTGTTTTACATGGATCAAAAAATAAAAAAACACCTTCCCTTCACACTTTCACAGCACAATATGACTTTTGATAGTTTTTAAAAGATTTAAATTCAAAATAAATTTGGTCACTTGCCAAATTTCACGCAAATAAATGATCTCTCTTGTGTATTTAACATATTTTTCCAACTATTTAGATAAATCCAGAAAGCAAATGATCTTTCTGCAGGCCTTTAGTGTAGGTCCCTCATATCGCAACAAACATCTCACAATTTTGAAATATGGTAGTATTAAAATCAACAGTAAATCGCACTCCAAATCAGCATGTTCTCTACACTTCACAGATTCAGTGGACTTAAAAAACATGCGATTCTCAAGAATACTCTTCAATATCATATTATAAAATATGTTCATGTTTTTTAACTTGGTTCTCCACCATGTATGACTCTGTATTATCATAGCACCAAGCGAAAATCACAAACACGGGCTCCTTATTTTTAAATCAACAAAATGCCAAGTGGAAATCCTTGCATGGTCTTCTCTAACATCCTCTCATGGATTTCAACATATCCACATCCAAATATAATAGCTAAGGTTGATCGAATTCACAATCCTATAGCCGAACTTCTCAATACCATGAGATCCATAAAAACAAAACATGTTGGAGTCTACTTTCTAACATGTTTTGTAGGTTTAATTTAAAATCAAACTCCCTCGATTCTCCTATGATTTATAGTATTCTCTTGTGATCTATATTATTCTTCTATGCCAATATTTTTGACATATCTTGCATGCAACGAGTGATACCAGAGGGGTTTTTAGCCTATTTCTTCAGTGATCTTCAGTAGCAAGACATCTACATAGCAACAATACACCTCTACTTTCACACGTTCCTCCAAGCAATACATATCCTCTTTCACATTTCTCAGGTAGGAACACAACTCTTTGGCTATTGAGGTCTATGTTGCAAGCTCTGCTTCATAACCAGTGATGATCTACTTCACAACAACAAGACATCACATTGATATCTTATCAAACATTGATATCTTGGAAAACTATGATCTCTCTAACCAAACCTAAAGGATCTGATATAAAAATGAGATCTAAAACTCATTATATTCATTTCTTGTAGTAGATTACAATATATATATTGAGAGAAACCAATTTGGGCTCAACATAGTTAGAGCACCATTATTTTTTGTAAACCCAATATGCTATTATGAGCTTACTCCAAACATAGAAAAAATCTTACCTATTCCCTATAAGCTCTCACAACAAATTCTAGAATAACATTTAGCTATGTAGGGAAAACAACAAATATATGCTAATGAAATCTATCAAAGTCCAACACAAATAAATCCACTATAAAGTAAAATAAGTGTATACTAGGTACTGCAAATTATTTCAACAAGTGGATTGAAGTTATCCTAGCCAAAGTAATAAATTAGGAAATAGTGGTTCAATTATTAGAAGATATCATTACTTGATTTTAAACACTATCTATCATAGTTGTAGATAGTACCATTTACTATAGAGAGGCCAAGATAATGCAATTCACCCTATAATATAGATTCTTTCTCAAAACATCCTATACTTACCATCCACAAGGTAATGGCTTGGCTAAATTGACTAATAAGACAATTACAAGTATCTTGAAGAGAACCATTTCTAAGTCATAAAGGAACCAACATGCCAATTTGTGTAAGGTTTTATGGGTAGGTAGAGTGACATGAAAAACATTAGCCAGATCATTGCACTACATATTAGTTTATTTCAATGAGGCTATACTACCAATTAATCTAAATATCTCATCCTATAGACATGGAAAATTGACCCAGTTTGAGTGGGAAATATTCCTTAGTGCCCCTAAGAGGCCCTCAACCCATGCTAAGATCAAGGGAAGACCTCTTTTCCTCCATTTTTTAATTTGTTTATCTTTTAGAAAAATCGTGCCCCGACTTTATGAGGCATGACTTCGCACAAGCGATATCGTGCCCTGTCAAGATGGGGCATGACTACACTATTTTAACCTAATTTTTAATTTAATTTATTTTTTATTCTTTTGAGCCCACTTAGACCCAATTTTAAAACCTCTTGGATGATTTGGTGTCAGCTTTGGAATTATTTTACCCACCTTTTTCTCTACAATTTTTTCTATAAAAGGAAGAATATTCTTTCCAAATCATAAGGATGCAAAGTTTTTAAGTGCAGTGTAATATGCGAGTAATGCAAAATTTTGATTATTGATATTTTGTTCTTCTTTCTTTTTTTTCTCTACTACAATATAATGCCAAAGTGTGAACTTTGGATTTAATCTTCTATTGTGTGGATTGGATTGATTTTCCGTGTGACTTGGTGGATCTATGGTGTAGTTTGGAGAGATAGAGTTCCTACTCGAATACTTCAATCTTCTGTACCTACTTCTACAATGTCAATTAGGGTTTGCTTACTTTTTTTTGGCATTTATTTTATCTTTTGCACTCACCTTTTATTTTCATTAGTTTGCAACGATATCACACCTGGAATTAGCGATGCATGACTTCACTTGCCCTAATTAGGGAAAATTAGTCTATAGAAGCGAAATCGTGCTCCATCCAGGTAGGGCATGACATTACTGCTACGTTATCATGCTCAATCCAAGCAAGGCATGATTTTTCCCTAGGGCACAGTAGGGTTAATTTCTATATTCTATTTTCACTACCGCATTCCATTCTACTTCTAGATCATACTTCTACATTCTATTTTTTGTTCTCTATTACTGTATTTTTATTTTATGATTAATTCTTCAAAGTTCAACTTTTGCTTTTGTATTAAAAGGTCATCTAAAAGGACCTATGAGGCTTTACTATTGTACCTCCAAGATCTATTACACAATAGCCTAAGCAAGCCCCCTAATGCTAATTCTATTTTTAGTGTTTCATGAGTGATCTTGTAGAAATAGGTATTCTTGATATCATTGGATAAGAGGTAAAAAAAGCTAAATAAACCATCGGTCTAGATAAGTGTTCTAATCATTCTATTGGTTGGATATTTGATTTAATTATTCTTAGGCATCTGAAAGTGAAAATAATTTAGTTTGCATATAGGGATAATTTATGTGCATCTATCTTGTATATCTTTGCTTTAAAGGTTTTTTGAAATAAATCCTAGGCTAATGAGCATTCAAAATAAAGAATCATTCTAAGTTAGCTCTTGGCTTCCTGCACTATGTTCCCAGCTATCCTATTTTATTTTTTTGAATTGTCCTTTATCTTTTCTAGCTTAGATCTAGAAAGGTTGAACTTAGGTGTTTATCTTAAAACTGAATACGTCAAACTATCCCAAATATCCTGAGGACTTGGAGCAAGTCCTTAAATCATTCTTTGCGAACCCTTCCTCCCCCTAAAATTGAGTGTAGAGCATAATATACCCCCATGGTTTACCCCACAAAAGGTTCCCTCCTTACGGATCCAACCTTTTGTTTTGGAATTGTACATGGTAGGGCAATTTTCCCCTCTACATCTTTGGTGAACCCGACATGAACACCTCATTTTATTTTTAAACACCAAGCAATATAATTAATTCTATTTGGAAAAATCTTTAAGTAATTAATAATTTTCTTGTTAGTATTTTCCCTTATTTGTTTTTCACTACTTCTAATGGATCCTTTCCTTAGAAGTAAGAGGAAACAATTAGATTCTGATTATGTTCCTTTGGAAGATGATCATATTGATAGGGAATACCCTAATGTAGGTCCAGAAGAGCAAGAAGAGGTAGACATGGAAACTAAAACTAATCCTTATCCTTTTGATGGGCCTAATGGGAGTTATGTATTTTCATCATTTGATCACATTTGGGAATTCATGAAAGTTCATAAGGAAAAACTATTAGAATATGTGGAGCAAGAAGATCATATTGAAAAATAGGATGCTACTCCTTTCCCTCCCAATATGTCTCCTTTGCTTCATCATGATATTCCTACATCTCAATCCTTACATCAAAAAAATTTTAAGAACCAAGTGACTTGTGCCATTACTAATACCACCAATATTGGAGTGAATCTACAAGTCCCTCTAACTAGTAGTGGCCTAAAAAATTATTCTCAATGTCCTCCTTCATCCTCTAAAGTAAATACTATTGCTTTTTTCCCACCAAATATTAGTTATCCACAAAGTGCCATGTACAACCAATGTATCCAAAGTTTGAATCCAACATCAGGGTTTTAACATACATACATTCCTCCTTTAAGAAGTCTGGGAAACATACATAGTTATCCAAAAATGTAGAATTTGACAAGTTTTGTGAATCATTTGGTTTCAATGATGGATATGATTCAGTCCTTAGGGTTTACATATAGCTATAAATAAATGTGTAGTCATCCATTGGATCCTAATGTTGCTTCTAGATCTTTTCCTAAGAATATTTTTGTGCCAATATTACTAATCTATAAAGGGACTGAAGATACAATAGAGTATTTGAGAGGATTCAGGATAACTTGTCATGATATTACTTATGATGATATGCTCTTATTGAAAAAATTTCCAAAGAGTCTTACTGGAATGGCATTAGAATGGTATTATCGGTTTCCCAACTATTCTTTAAAAAGTTTTGAGAAGACCGTCGAGATGTTTGTTCATCATTTTAGTGCTTATATTGAAAAGGAAGTAACAATGAGAGATTTATATGATTTAAAGCAAAGTAAATAAGAAAGTTTTTCAGAATTCTTAGCTCATTGGATAAGTTTAGTTGGTTAGTTAAGACATCCTATATCTCAAAAGGATATGCTTGATATATTTATTGGTAATTTACAAGAACAATTATCTTATGATTTAGAAACTACTACTATCACATATTTAGATCAAGCAATTGAGTTAGCAAGAAAAGTGGAACAAGCCCTCATTAGAAGAGGTCATCTCAAGGTTAAATAAGATAATCCAACTAAGTTTCAACCTAAGAATAAGCATATAGGAGGTAATAGTGACAGTAGGTATGTTAACAATGTCACTAATAGCCTACAACAGATTTTACTTTAGAATCCTCCTCAAAGGAACTTCACAAGATCTAATATCCATATAGAAGCAATTTAGAAGAAACTATTGGATGTTAAAGCAATAGAATTACCTCCCATAATAAAACTAGATACTACAAACCATTGGTATAAGGTAGGTCAATATTGCACTTATTAGAGTAGAAGGACATTGGACAAACACTTGTAATAAATTGAAGCATGTGGTTCAAGATTTGATTGATGAAGGATGCATTGATTTAGGAAATATCCAATCAAAAAGTAATCAAAATACTACCTAATAAGCTCCAAAAACAAATCAAGATATGGGGATATTTAAGTATCCTCTACCTAAGCATGAGCCACAAGGATCCAATCAAGTGGCTCATCAAGATGAATCCCTACACCATAGCAATGTGGTTGGTATGGTTGGGGTAACTACAAGGAAAAAAGCTTAGAATCAACAACATCAGCAAGGATAGAGTTCAGTATCTCAGCCCAACTCAGTTTCAAAGGAGAATTAGAGAAGATATTTAGCTACAAGGATTCTACCTATAGTGTTGAGTCCATATTCACAGTTTTCATTTGATCTTCAAAAATAGTTAGCTAGTACACCAAAAAATATATTAGTGTTAGAAATTTTGCAGACTTCTCTAGATAAAAAAAATTATTTAATGAAACTTTTACAACAACAATATGTTTTCCTAGACATCCCTCCTTATGCCATAGTGACACCGTTGGTTCTTTTGGGATACATCATGTCTCATTATTAGATGATGATAAACCTTCCTCAAAATTACATGGAGATTCATCACTTTACATCACCACACTTATTGGGGATACCCTTATCAAGTGAGTTTTGATTTATAATGGTTCATACTTCAATTGAGTACATATCAATTCTTTCAAATATTTGGATTAAAAGAGGAATATTTAACGAAAACTGATATCATAATTAAAGCTTTCAACATTGAGTTCTAAGAGGCATGTGGTGTCATATCTCTCCCCTTAAGAGTGGGGCCAAGAATATTGGATATTTTTTTTTATGTGATACACTATCCTGCATCTTTCAATATTCTTATTGGGCAAACTTGGATCCATGCTATGAAGGTTGTACCTTCTATTTTTCATCAGTGTCTCAAGTTTTAATTCAAGAATCAAGTTATCACCATTCTGGGCAACCCTCGACCATTTGAGTTATGTTCAAATATTGAGTTAGCTCAAATATATTCTTATTCTTGTCCTTCTATTTATTCAACAATTTCTCCATGTTCCTTATCATAAATTTTCAAGCATTTTTAAAATTTAAAAGTGAGTGAGGAATATAAGACCCATTCTTTCTCCTTGAATCATGATAATCAGTTTCTTCAAGAGCCTCTTCTGTATCTAGCCAAGCTACCACCTTCACCCCAAACTATGGGCTTGCCTCATAAGAAGGGTGATGTTGTACACATTGGCATGTGTGCTTTAATCTTCAAAGGTATGGCTTCTGAAGAGAAGCTTCATGGTAGAAACCCATCTCTCAATGAGTGTTCTTTTGCTCAATGCTATCTAACTAATGACTATCCCCTTCCTAAGTAGATCATGTACAGTATGGGATATGCAGGTAAAATATTAGGACCACAACAGAAGGCTATTCAAGAATCCTTGGATGTCTATATTTGGTCTAGGAGATGTGGTATAGGTTTTATACCTAATAAGAATGAACATTTACCTTTTGAGGATGATGACCATCTTATGACTTATGCAAAATATATGGAATATCAAAAGTTGTCAATAGATGATAATAAAAGTGCTTTTTTTTCTTTTCCTTCAAAGATAATGTCTTGTAATATAGTTGGATCTATCTGTTCTAAATATAACTTTGCTTTTGTGCTAGGGAATGAGGAATCTTTGTATCATGACTTTTATGTTAAAAGGAATTATGCTATTAGAAAATGTTGTGAATATCATGCCATTAATGTTGAACGAAGAGCCTTAAAAGATCTTCTCCATGATTTTGAGGATGTCTTCGATCCAACACCTCATGGCACAATCCATTTATTTTGATAAAATGTATGATGCATTTAGGCTTTGCATTAATTTTAACTCTCCATAAATTAAAAAACAAAAAAAAAATTCATATAGTTGCATCTTAATTTTCCATTGTATTTTTCTCATGCTTGCTCATATTGCATTATTTTCTTGTCATCCTTGCATGGTTTCTTTACATCTAAACAAACACCTTGTATGTCTTCTGGTCATAAATGCATGATTGATTGTTCATGACTATTTGACCATATAGATTTTTGGGGATTTTTGAACAATGGCATGTGATGATACCTAGTTAGGTCATAGCTCACATGCATTGCACTTTCACTTGGACTTTAATGCCTAGTAAGATCCCCCTAAGGATTATTTCCCTCATTTTATTCTTATGATCACTTATTTTCCTTTTCTCAATTTCTTCATGATGTTGTACAAAATATTTCTCAAAGTCTAGCACTGGGATAGCACTTGCATAATATTTTTACACATATTACACCCCATGTGGTATACTTATACATCCTAGTGGGTATTGCACTATTTACGATCCTAAATCGGGTCATACTCTATTTTGACTCAGCAAGCTCAACACCCCATTACAGGATAATCTCCTTGATCATTTTTAGTAGACCTCAACATACATCATAGTGGTTAATCACCTCATAGTAGTCAATAAGGGAGCAACCACCCATAGTGGGTCAAAAAATCCACACACATTCTCACATTGATGCAAGTACTACACCAATAGTATGTCTAGATACCTCATTTATCTGATCCATAGTGTCTAGCTACACTAGTTCACTATAATATATGCTAGCCTTATACTTTGGATCATTCATTTTTCTCCTTTTCTGATGGTTGACCTTTGTACCTCCTTGTTTTATCTTCTTCTTTTTTCCTTTTCTTCTTCTCTCTTCTTCTCTCTTTTTATTCTCTTCCATTTCTTTCTTCCTTCTCTCTTTCGTTTTCTCTTCTTCTTTCTTTCTCTTGTTTTCTCTTAGTTGATATCATTTCTTCTTCTTTCTTCTCCTTGTTCTTATTATTTTTAAATTCATTCATCCTTCATGTAGTTTGCATTATGATAGTTTACATATATAAAAACACTTAAAATAAAAAATCAAAATATATAAAAAACATGCATTAAAACATTTCTCATAGAACACATAAAATCACAATAACTCCACAACTATGTATTACTTGTAGGAAAAATAGTACATTGTGTGAGGTTGGTGTACCAAAGTCTAGACTTGGTAAACTCAACCTAGGGATGCACACCACAATAAAAAATTGGTGTATCATTTTTATCCCTAGCCTATTTTGTCCTAGCTTTGAGAGGTAACTCCCTCTACCCTCCTTGGGGTGGAGGCAATATCAGTTGTGCCACCGACTACTAAGATGTTGTCAACACTTGTGATTGGGATCATTACCTACTTGATAAATAAAGGGATAGAGGATGCTTCATCCTTTGCTCTAGAGGGATAGCTACACATTAAGACATTTTTAAAAACATGGCTCTCCAAATGGTTGTATCCAACCTATAATTGATATGCCACAACTCCTCTTGAAGAAGTTACACTACGTCCCCTGCCTAGATGCTCCCAATGGTAGCCATCCCATCAACCTTGGCCCACTAGCACTCTCCATCTAGCTAATTTGCCTCTCCCTACAATTGGGTAACCTTTACTAGCATAGTGTCCCTCCCAATATATAGTTGGGCCATTTGTGTCTATATAGAATCTACTTCTGCCCCTAGATTCTCTATCCCCTGGATCTAGCCTCTCACCACTATTGATGTGGATGTCACTCTAGAGTATCTAACCTATGGCCCCTCTACTTGTGTGGGGGTATCTCTCATACCTTCTTATCTAATATATGATCCTGGGATGGTCTCCTCTACCACCCAAATTTGAATCCATGTCAGCATTTGTCTAGGTGCAGTAGGAGCCTGATGTTCCCTCTTCGTTTTCGTGTGAGTTACCTCTCAAAATACTCACTGCATACCCAGGTCCATCACTTGGTGCCTCTATACTAGTATGGGTAGGGAGATCCTCTAGTGAATCATCTATATCATTTCCTATACCTGATGGCCATCCCTGCATCGCCTATCCTTGGATCAATGTAAGGAGGATCGTTCATGTCCTTGGCCCATCTATGGAGGTTTGGCTCACCTCCAACCCCTAATGGATCTTGGGTCACCCTCAAATATCAGTAGTCCCCCAAGTCCAAGATTTCTTGTAAGATCCTAAAATACCACAGGACTTGGTCAAACCTAAGCACCTTTGTCTTTCCAGTCTCTGATTGTAGCCATCTGATCCTCCTCACCCTCACCAGCTCTATCTTGTCATCTACCTAACTAGGATGAAGCCTCCACAGTCACCATATGAGCTGTGTATCTCACAACTCATCGATCACCTTCTTTCGTAGTGGTAGGTTACCTACATAGGCCTTTACGATCCTTTTTAGGGATCTCAACCATTTATATGCTGCTAGCTACTCTGGGTCAGGAAATGATCCTGGTAGTGCTAATGGTCTTTGTACCATGATGTGCTCCTAGCACCACATCTAGAGTAAAATCGTATACACCAATATTGTATGCCACTTATACATGATGTTGTAAAATCTCCTGTATAGATAGGCCAACACATAAGGGCCCCATGCAAATCAAACTCCTTGATACCACATCTCTACCACTACTCCTGCTAGTGCCAATGGCAAGTATTGTATGCTAGTGTGGCAGGTCAAAAGACTAGCCAAAACCCTTGAGAGTACTATGGTTAGAGGATCTGCTTTGTAGTAGTTGACCAAGTTATAAAATTCTATGGTGCCCTCTCACACCTGGTGGGTGAAACCTGTGGAAAACCATTGTAAAGTAGCTACCTTCCCATGGGCCCTATAAATATTGTTCTCCCTAATTAGGATCCTCAAGATCCACCATGCATCCTCTAGTGTGATGGTCATCTCCCCTATTGGTAGCTAGAACATATAATTCTTCGAACACCACCATTATGTCAGGGTGGTCAGCATACCCCTATCAATATCAATCCATGGCATCTTTGCCATGTGGTCCAATCCCACAACCTCAAGTATAGCCCTCTTCATCAATTCCAGAGCATCTATCTCTACCAAAGCCCTTGCTCACCACTCTTGACTCTCAAGAATACCTATCTATACTCAAAAATTAAAATATATTTAATCAGTTCCATTATAAAGTCAATTTTTTATTATTATTAATTAAAATTAATTCAGCATAAGGAAATTACAATTCAAAATCTACACTTTGGGTTTTACTTGTTTGATCTCTTTTCTTCCTTTTATTTTTATTTTTATTTTATTCTTTTTTCCTAGATTTTTGTGAAATCACATCCCCTTTTTAAGGTGTGTGACTTCACTTTCACAAAATCACACCTACTATTTTTTGGGTGTGACTTCGTGAAGTCACACCTGGTTTTTGCAAGGTGCAATTTCACCATGTTTCACCCAAGGCAAAATTGTGCCTGAGCTGCAAAGTCACGCTTGGGTCATGGCACAAATTTCACTGATGTTTACGGTGATTTTCCCTAAAAAATCCTAAAAATCCTAATCAAATTGGGACAAATGAGAAAAAAATAAAGCAAAAGGAGGGTCACAAGCAATCCTTACCCATTCTTGAGCCCCGAACTTACCTCTCATAATTGTCACTTGGTGAACTGGAAGTACCATTGCCTTTTCTCCCAGGGCTCTATTTTCTCTCCTTCTCACTGTAAAAATAAATTAGGGTTTTATCCCTATTTATCTTTTTAACCTTTTCTTTATTTTTCTTTGTTCCCATTTCTCTTCATTCGGTTGTCACTCTTTTCTCTCTCTTCTTCTTCTATGGCAGTTCTTTTTAATTTTTATGAAACATCACTTTTTTATAAAAACTCAAGGGGGCACCTCGACCTATAGAGGCATTACTATCCCTAATGCCTTGATTTCCATGCAAATTAAAAAGTGTTCGGAATGACATCGTTTTTACCACCCCTTTCTTCGAACCTGACCACCCCATTTCCACTTATTGTTTTTTCCTAGTGTGTGCCTACATACTTTATTGAACACATTTAATAGGCCATAAATGCATCAAAGAGAGAGAAAAATGTAGACATAGAAAATTGACCCACTTTGAGTGCGCAATCTTCCTTAGTGCCCCTAAAAGATCCTCAACCTCTACCAAGAGCAAGCGAAGACCTCTTTGCCTCCCTTTTTTAATTTGTTTATCTTTTAGAGAAATTGCATCCCATATTTATGTTTGTTTATATTTTAGTGAAATTGCATCCTGTATTTATGAGGCATGAATTCATGCAAACAATATCACACCTTGTCAAGATGGGGTGCGACTTCACTATTTTAACCTAATTTTTAATTTAATTTAATTTTTATTTTTTTGAGCTTGCTTAGACCTAGATTTAAACCCTCCAGCGTGTTTTGGATTTGGCTTGGTGTTTATTTTAACCATTTTTTCCCTCCACTTTCATCTATAAAAGTAAGAATGTTCTTGCCAAATCATAAGGATGCAAAGTTTTTAAGTACGATGTAATATGCGAGTAATGCAAAATTATGATTATTGAAAAAAATTTCTTCTTCCTTTGTTTTCTCTACTGCAAGCTAACCTCAAAGTTCAAATTTGAGATTTAATATTCTATTTCATGGATTGGATAGATTTTTTATGTGACTTGGTGGATCTGTGGTGTAGTTCGAAGAGATAGAGTGCCCACTTGGATACTTTAATCTTCTCTACCTAATTTTGTGACATCCATTAGGGTTTGCTTACTTTTTTTGGTATTTATTTAATCTTATATAATCACCTTTTATTTTCATTAGTTTGTAGCGATATCGCACCTCACATTAGCGAGGTGCAACTTAGCTTGCACTAATTAGGATAAATTAGTCTATAGAAGTGAAATCTTGCCTTGTCTAGGCAGGGTGTGACTTTTTTACTGTGTTATCGTGCCCACTCCAGGCAAGGTGCAAATTTCCTGAGGGCACATTGGGGAAAATTTCTAGATTTTATTTTTACTATTACATTCCATTTTGATTCTATATCATACTACTGCATTATGTTTTTTGTTCTCTGTTAGTGTATTTCTATTTTATGATTAATAATCCAAAGATTAATTTTTTCTTTTGTATTAAAAGGTCATCTAAAATGACCTAGGGGGATTTACTACTATGCCTCCAAGATCTATTACACAACAACCTGAGAAGGCCCCCTAATGCTAATTCTATTTTCAATGGTTTCATGAGTGATCTTGCAAAAATAGGTATTCTTGATATCATTGGACAAGAGGCAAAAAAATATAAACCAACCATCAGTTTAGATAAGTTTTCTAATAATTCTATTGATTAAATAATTGATTTAATTATTCTTAGGCATTTGAAAGTAAAAGGAATTTAGTTTGCTTATAGGGATAATTTTTGTGTATCTATCGTGTATATATCTACTTTAAAGGTTTTCTAAAATAAACACTAGGCTAGTGAAAATTCAAAATATAGAATCATTCTGGGTTAGCTCTTGTCTGCCTACATTCTATTTCCAGCTATCCTATTCTATTTTTTGCATTGTCCTTTATATTTTCTAGCTTAGATCTAGAAAGGCCAAACTTAGGTGTTTGTCTTGAAACTGAATACATCAAACTATCTTGAATATCCTAAGGACTTGAAGCGAGTCCTTAAACCATTCCTGGTGAACCCTTCCCCCTAGAACCGAGTGTAGATCATAATATACCCCTGTGGTTTACCCCACAAAAGGTTCCCTCCTTTTAGATCCAACCTTTTATTTGTAAATTATACACGATAGGGCAATTTTTCCCCTCTACACTTCCATCCAAATGTTACAACAACTTGAATTGGAAGACACTAACATCAATCCCATGCAAACAAGACTAAATGAGTTATTGTTCTTAGAGGAAGAGAAAAATAAGGCCTTAAAAGCAACAATACAAATCTAGGAGGATGTTAAAAGATGGTTCTATAAGTGGATCATGGAATTGGGCTATAAAAAGGGTGATCTTGTATTCAAATGGACTGGAAAAAGTAATGGGAACACTATAAGTTTGACTCCTTTTGGACCCTATCAAATGTTTAAAATCATGGGCTCAAACACCTACAAGATTTCCACCATGGGTGAAATAACATTACATATTTTGGTGAATGGGTAGCATCCTTGTCCTATTTAGCAATGAAATTATTGTTTAAGAAATATGTACATATGCATAAAAAATATTATTTTAGAAATGATTTTCTCTTTTTATTCCATAAATTTTACTTTCATCACTACCCTTTCTCTAAATAAACTCCTATCATATTTTTTACTTCATTCCTTTTTACCATTATGTATTTGTGATACAATCCTCTTTATTATCATGACATTGTATTCATTATAAAAAACATGTGAGCAAACCACTTAGGCCTACCTCATGCTAAATAGTGGCTAGGGTGGATCAATGCTTAATAGGCCTACCACCCAACCTGATGGTCCCACACCAAGTCATAAGTAGTCCTACCAAGATCTATAACCCTAGAAAGGGCCTAAGGGAGCCTCATTTGAAGCTCATTGAGAATAAAAATTTAAAATATGCTCTTTTGAATAAATTTCATTTGATTTTCCTATTACACATGGTTTTCTTGTAGAGCCTAATGGTCCATGTATCCTTGAGGTGGAGCTCAAAAAGCTTCTCTACCTCAAACAATTTGCTCAAATGAGGAAAAATACCAAGCTAATCGCTTGAATTCCAATTAAATTACCTTAACCCTTAATATTTTTCCTACAAGTCCCTTTCCATAAGTAATTTCTTGTCCTCCAATTGGATCATCCTAAAACCTTAAATTTTTTCATGTCCCTAACAAGCAAACACTTGAATTTTCCTAAACTTTCCAAGTTTTCTCAAGATATTATATCACTTATTTTTCAAGTGAATTGCTTGTTAATTCAAGAAAATTAATCCATTTAAAAAAAACTTTATAAATACCCAAAGCAAGTAAATTGCTCCAAATTACGAGTAAATCATACCTTTTTTCTAGACTTGGCCATTTTTTCGCTTTTCCAAATTATTCATAGTTTTCATCCAATTTCTCCATTTTCATCCCAAATTATCATGGAAATCATTTTTCCATATGCTAGCCCTTATTTACCTAAATCACATCACCTTCTACTTCTGATGACTAGCCTACATCTGCTCCATCTTCACATATTCTTATACTTTTTGAGGATTCTAGACCATTAGGGGGACACCCATAAAAAATAAGTGGAAAAATAAAGAGGCAAGGATCCCCTATTCCAAAGAGACCCAAGGAGTTTTATAATAATCCCTATCATATGATGGAAGAGGGAAACTATACACATTCAATTGTCAGGTAGAGGAGACCCTCATGAGGTTCAAACTAGGTCTACAAATAACACTTTGAGAATAAGTTGTAAATGGACATTAGAGAGCCATAAACCTAGTACATCAAGTATTTGTCCAAATTTAGTAGAAACCATTCTAGAGATATAAGACCCCTTAGAAAAGAGTTTTAGACTCCTCCAATGGAGGGAGGATGTATTTTACATAAGGGAGAGAGTCATAATAATATGCTTAATAAAAATGATGATCCAACAATGTGGGTGCCATGTAGCCTTGAAAAAAAGAAATATTTATATCATAGATAAACCAACACCTACTAGCAATATTTCTTAATATTATATCTAAATAAATCCAACTTGCTATTAGTATCCTACTAGAATTAGACCTATCTAAGGAGTAATTATAGAATGTGTTATCTAGCATAACCATAATTTTAGGGGAAGGAATAACTTGAAGCCCTATAAGGATCATATTTCCCTACTTTGTGCTTTACAAATATACGATAGTCATTCATAGATGATTAATCATGCCAAGATAGTATACTATATGGATAGTCAATTAAAGGTATTCGAGGGGGAAAGAAAGTTCAATTGTACCTCCTACTAGGTTTTGTTTATTTGTAACAAAATAAGGATTGGCTCCCAGCACTATAGTTAGACTTAGTAGGATTTGATGGCCTACCCTTTCAATTGTCAAATGTACAAATCAACCCTATCGAGAAGCAGGAAGGACCTCCTATAACTTTTATTATGAAGTGTATGGAGTTATCATGGAAAATTTTAGCGAAAAGGAACCAATACTAACTAATAATACATGATAGATCATGAATTCCAAAAAATGGTCAAGTGGGGATTCAACTTTAGGAGGGCTCAATCCTTCATCTACCTTTATGGATTTTTATTCATACCCTTTGAGTTACTTGTACATGTACTTGATTACATGTTAAATCTAGAATACATCTGATAACTCAACTTCATGGACCTAAAATACTCTATGGGGTAGAGTAAAATCACATTCTACTCACTTAAGTATCCAATTATGAATATCACTCCAAAAATGTATGGATTTCATCAAGTGGTATATGCAATACTAAGGAAGATGGAAATAGAACAACTAAGGTATGAACCATAAGTAAAATTTGAAGATATACTAAGGGATAAAAATCTAGATGCATTCTTCATCCATGAAAAAACTTCATCCAACAGGATATAAATCCTAGTAAAAAATTGGCCCTTGACACTTTGGTAAGTAAACATGAATACAAATATAAGATCTAAAGTTGGTATACCAACCCACTAGAGTGACATGCCTTCTACATGAAGGTAAAGGATGGTTTTGACCCATACATTAAAATAAATTATTACAAGTTCGAAGCACTTAGAAAATTGGTCTACACTAACTTAAAAATCTTAGCATAGTAGAGGGCGAGGTATGATATAGGTACAATTAACAATACTACTAGGGATGACTTTTTTGATGCTGAATTATCCACCATATGAGACAAAATGAGTCCCAAGAGTGTAAATAGAGATAAAATTATCAGTGAAGCAATGGCAATAACCTTAGCCTCTCATAGACCTACGAAGAAATCAATACCTAAAATCACTATCTCTACTACAACATTTCTAAGAATGGATAGTTCAATGATAAGGTAGATGGTTATCAAGGAGTAAGTAGGTTTTAAGAAATATTGGTCAATATTTTGTGAATATGTAGTAGTCAAGGAATAACAAAAGTAAAAAGCTTAACTGGAGGAGTAGAAATCCCTCAAGAAGGCTCCCCTATTGAGTTGGGAATATATAATTGTATGGCCACTAATACCACTTTCACTTCCCTTCCACCATAAATTTTCCATTTATTTCTCTATTTTTCCTTATTTTGTACCCACTTCTTCTATTCCTTCCTATTATCCTATTTTTTCCTCTCACCTTTCACTAATATATCCCATGATTCTCTTAGGGGAACACCACCCCAAATAGATTTTGTCATGGTTGGGGACACACCCATCATATTATTGTCATTGACTATAATCTAGGTCACAACCATATAACCATTGGTCCCATTTACCACATTGCCACCATCATCCATACCCTTGTGAACCATGTCATCACTAGTCAACATGCTAGTATAGTTGGCATTGTAGCCCACTCCAACCATTTCCACTCTATTTTCTACCATCACCAAGCAGTTTTCTCCACTCATTGTGCCTTCCACTTTCGCACATCTAGACCACTCATTGTCCCAATCAACAAAAATTCTCCTTTAGGTGGTGATGCCCACTTCCTTAGCTTATCGGAGGAGTCTACAAGAGTAACCCCTCAAACTAGAATGATTGCTAGGCTAAGCTTGGCCTTTGCATATAAAAAATATGTGAACCTAAAACATAGATGTAATTAGGTGTTTGATATCCTCACTATTGAAGAAAATAAATGAAAATAAGAGTGCAAATAGGTTAGAGAGAATGCCTCTATCTCTTCTATTTTCATGTAGTTACAATTAGCAAGGAAAGGGGATAAGATCTATATTACTAAGGCTATCAATTCTAACCCATCTAGAGTACCAATATCTTCTACTATCTTGACTACCAAAGTGTCTAAGCTAGACCTATATAGAATGGACCCTTACCAAATGGTCTAGATATAAAATCATCACACTTGGCATAACCATAAATTTTTGCCACTTGGTAGTTGAAGATGAAGTAATTCAAAGAAGGAACAAGGATATTAAGGAAAAAATGACTCAATTAAAGAAATAGAGGGATAAAGTTGAAAAAAACAATGAGGTTCTTAGAGTAGAAATTTTTGAAATGATCAAACTAAAGAAGTAGGTGAGACCTTAAATACTAACTTGTTAAAGCTAAGAAAAACTAGAAACAACTCAAAGACCTCGTAGAATAGCTCACATAAGAGAAAAGTCAACTCCAAGAAATCATAAAGGTAAAATATCGATAGATTATAGAGTTGATGATATCAATATAGATGGATATAATTACAAACTCTAAGGTGGAACAATATATCCAAAGCGCCAATACCCTTTGGGATAGGATCAAGAGAGAAGTTAAGAATACCCATGAGTACTTTTCATTGGTATCCTTTGTAGAAGAGATCTTAGAAAAGGTAACTAAAATAATTAAGTACATAGAAGTAAAAATATCTATAAGGAGTGAGTACAATCAAGTCCTTAAAATCATCTCATAAATGAGAACATCACATGCATAATATCTTGATATGGATCATAAAGAACTAGATAGAAAATTAAGAAAAATCTTGAATATTCAAAGGAACCTTCAAGCTTGCAAAAATAATTTGGCATAGTTAAAGACCCAAGTACAAGAAATGGAAAAAGATATTCTAGTGTTGGTTTTTTGTATTCTCTAATATATTTAATCAATGAAATCATATATTATATGATGATACCGTCGACACTATGTTCAAAGAAGAGAAAATCCAAGTCAACTAAGGAGATCAAAGTGAAAACTATAAAACTTTTGAGCCAATATATGCCAAGTTATAAGATCTAGTTGCAAAATATAATGAACTATTAGAAAATACTTTTGAAGAATTTATAGAGTAAGAAAATTACCTTACCTTAGCCTAGTTACTAAGTGATGCAAAATGACAAAAAATTGGTGATTTCTACCATAGAAAATATTTTTTTTGATAATTTTGCCATAGATGTCTCAATTTTGTAGAATCTATGCCCAAGGATAAATGAAAGATCTAGGATCTCATTCCAATAAATATTTGTTACCCATGAATTAAAAAATATTGTACCTCAACACTACCTTAGGATTCACAAATTTTGAAGAAGTATAATATAAGATAAGTTAGACAATGACACCTCATAAAACCCCCCAAAATTTGTCTAAGTATGGAATAGGAAATTATGCACTTGCAAAAGTGGTTGATTGAATCTAGGGAAATATCTTCTATAAAAAATGTTTTCATTCAATATTAGAAGTGAATTTCTTAGAAAAGTATCAATCTACTTGCTAAAACAAATTATTTTCTTAGAAAAATGAGTGATTTGCTCACTAACTAGAGAAAATTACTTGGATGATCACAAAGGTAAATTAGAAGGCATGGATCCCAAGGTGAATCTTTTGGAAATAAAATTTTGGCATATAGTCACAAACAAAGTAATATTTGAATCCTTCTATCCTTGTTAGATGTATAATTAAATGCATGTAATATCTAGTGTTGCATCATTTTGCTAAATATACCCTCAAATATTTGGTTGGAGTAATTTTTTCTCACCCTAGATAACTCAAGGGTAGAGTTTTACTATAAATAGGGGCCTAGGACCCCAATTGTATTCATATTTTTGCCATGATAATTCAAAGCTACACTCCATAAAACTCACATTTTGCTTTTACCACATGAGGTTGTAAGAAATTGGTAAGTCCTTATACATACTATTGGTGGTGGTACCCTTTTAGTTTGCTAAGGGCATGGTGATTCTAACATAGCCCTTTTAGAAAATAAATTTTATAATGCAATGAATGGATGGACATTTATTATATTGAAATCCTCATGTGTTTATCGATCACACACTTTCCTCCTTGTGGTTTAAAACCCTATTTTCTTTTAATCACTCACGTCCTTAAACTTTTATGCATTTTTAGTTTTGTGCTTTAATTTTTTGAATTTTACTTTATACACTTTAGTTTTAATGCAAGTTAGTTTATCTTAGCATAGGATTATTATATGAGGAATAGTATGGAATCAACCTAAATTTGAATTTTAGGAGAAGCCATTGGAAATACTTTCTAACTTTGTTGAAACTAGAATTGATATGGAGATGTTAATTAAAAAGTCAAGACAATTCCCTTGTTCAATAGGTCCTCATGAATCTAGTATTATAATCATGGATGAATTTATATAAAATTTACATAAACATAACCAAATATTCATTACATATGTTACCAAATATACACAAAGTTTTCTATAATAGATACACAACTATTAACATAATTGTCTAGTAACCCTCTATATCATTAAGTAAACTTATACCTTAACGAATAGATATGTAGATATACCATGATATGTTTCTCTTGGATGTAGTGAATCAACTTCAATGTGGAGATTTTTTTAGGTAACCCATCATTATTTTAGTCTCATTTTTGTCAAAATTTAGTAAAGCTTTCATGGCAATGACAAGAATGGAGGAATAGACTTACATTTAAAGGTCATTGTTAGTTCTAATTTTCAAATTAATTTTGATTCCTTGATAGTTAAGGTACTTTATTGTTTAAATGTGGCTAACCATAGTGCAAAATATAGGGATATACTACATAGCCTTGCGATGAGGCCACATATAATTGAAATTGTGGTATTTAAGGAATAATTTATTAGAGAAATCCTTGAGCATATTTGTGTATGACATAATATGATGGTGGAAAAGGATGATTTAGGTTTTTAATAGGTGGTGGATTAGGATAGTCAAGTGTTGATTCAATAGAGCTTTCAAATTTTAAACTAGAGGTAGATATTGGAAGTCTTTTTAAGGGGCTTGGTGGTTTAGAAGAGGTAGTTGTTAATATAAATTTTATGATGGTTGATTAGTTGAAAGTGATATTTTTTTCATAGGTTTCCCTAAACTCCTTATGCCCCCATTACAAATTATAATTAATACCTAACTCTATATTGGGATGTAAATTTTCCTATAATAATTAACATTGGGTAGCATAGACTAACCTAATGATGGGGTTGCTATTTTGAAAGTATTATTTTATTGAAAATATATAAGGAAGTTTTGATTTGGGACTATACATGTCATGGGTTGCTTTTGATATTGGT
Organism: Wollemia nobilis; assembly: GCA_028583015.1. NCBI lineage: Eukaryota > Viridiplantae > Streptophyta > Pinopsida > Araucariales > Araucariaceae > Wollemia > Wollemia nobilis. The sequence continues at coordinate 36,517 of JAQPPZ010002711.1, read as the reverse complement.
ATTGTGAAGAACACAAGCTTATACTGAGAGGGGGGGTGAACAATATAAGACCACTTTTTACTTTTTCTTTCCCAATCAATATTATGCAATATATCAATAGCAATATCAACAATAGTAATCAAAGCAATGCACAAATCACCACACACAATAGAGACACCAATTTAACATGGTTCACCCAATGTGGGCTACTCCACGGAGAAAATATTTCACTAAAATTTTCTCAAAAAATATCTTGGGAAACCTTTCCCTATTACAATGTTTATGGACCTCTATCCAAAGGAGACACCAATCCCCTAATCAAGTTCATGGATCTCTATCCATAGGAGACACCAATCCCCTCTACTCTAGCTAGTGATCTTCTAGAAGAACTGCCTCCACTACACTAGCTAATGGATCTCTATCCACTTGAAGACTCCTGTCCTCACTCAAAAGACCTATCCTCACTACCCTAGCTAATGGACCTCTATCCACTAGAGACTATCATCCTCTATACTCTATCACCTCCAAAGCTTGCTCTCAGCTCTATCTCAAATATACACTAAACACAATCCTTCGATCTAGCACAAATCTATCCTCAATATCTATCCTCAAATCTACACTAAACATAGTCCTTCGATCTAGCACAAATCTGTCCTCAAATCTGCACTAAACATAATCCTTTGATCTAGCACAAATTTATCCTCAATATCTATCCTCAAATATACACTAAACATAGTCCTTTGGTCTAGCACAAATTTATCCTCAAGCCTTAACACAAAGCTTGACTCAATCACAAATCAACTCTACTAGATCTACCCCAAACCTTAACTCAAGGTTTGAAAAAATCAATCAATCAAATCTGCTCACAAGTCTTCTCAAAGACTTATCTCAAATATGCCTTGTAAGCTTCCACAAAATCTCACACTAATCTATCCACAAGTCCTCTCTAGAACTTGTCCAATCTGCTCAACAAGTCTTCACCAAGACTTACCTCAAATCTGCTCAACAAGTCCTCACTAGAACTTGTCCAATCTGCTCAACAAGTCTTCACCAAGACTTACCTCAAATATGCTCAACAAGTCCTCACTAGAACTTTTCCAATATGCTCAAAAATCCTTCACAAAGACTTTTTCAATCTCACAAAAACATATAGAGAATTGTTAGAGACTCAATATGCTTCACACTCACAATAATGCTCAATCACTTTCAATCTCTTTCTCAAATCAAATTTAGAATATAGAACAATTTGTTTCACAACTAAGAACTATCACTTCAACACTTCCACTTGACTAGGCTCAATCAACTCCACTCAATCAATCACTCAATGAAATACTCCTTGCTCACAAACCCTAGTCCAAGCATATGAACACTCACTCAATAATTTCCAACAATGCTTATCAAACAATCTCACATAACAATGATACTCATGATCTTGCACAAACCCTAGTTCAAGATAGTTCTCAACTTCACATAACAATGATACTCATGTTCTTTCACAAACCCTAGTTCAATATAGTTCTCAACTTCACATAACAATGATACTCATGTTCTTTCACAAACCCTAATCATGCATATGAAGTTTCATTCAATATTTCCAACAATGCTTATCAAACAAGGTTTCTACAATTTCGTATACAATTTTTATCAACAACTCTCACTCAGAAAAACCTTTAACAATCAAACTCAACAATGCTTATCAAACAACCCTTTTCTCTCCAACTTAGCATTCACAACATCCAACAATCACTCACAAGGAAGATGTGCCCATACCTTTTTTTTGTTGAAGAATTGACCTCAAAACCTGTCTTAAACACAATTTCCCTCTTTGCCAATTTCAAAGGTTAGATGACAAAAATATCACTCTAACACTCCCTCAAAATATTTCACAATTACAAAAATAATTAAACTCAAATACACCTTATTACTCCTTCTTTGAAATAAGCATTCACCAAAACATATAAAAATAAATCTTTTATTAAACCTTATAACTCCACTCTTAAACAACTCAAACCACCAAATAATTAAATAAAAAATTATTTAATTTTATCAACCTTATATCTCCCTAAGCTCATAAATACACCATACAACCTTAGAAGCACAAATCAATTTATAACAAAAATTTATTACCTCACAAAGTGCTCTTGACGGGATTCGATCCCACAACACAGTGCCTCCAATGCCTTAGCCATGGCAGCCAAGCCGCGTGAGCTAAGCGCTCACGTGGAAGGCAAAAGCACCCATGATGCTTTGTCTTCTACCTCAGCACCAAAAGCAAAAAGCTTTGGCATCCTTGGTGCTCAAAAACACTACACAACCAACCTCTGCTGTGAGTCGAACGTGGGACCTCATGTTCCTAGGTGCTTCCACTTGCCACTAGCCCACTTGGCTAGGTGGTGACAAGGCCTTCGTGCCTTGTCCCTTTTCTTCCTTCGCTACCTGCCAAAAAGGGTCAAATGTGGACTTCTTCCCTCTCTTGCTTACAAAAATTGTGCACACGATTTTCTCTTAGGAGATAATTAAAAATCGTGGATAGGTTTTATGCCTTAGCTTGGGTATTTATACCCATCCTTTGTAACTTATTTATGTTGTCGGAGGAGATGGATTATGATGTCAAAAATTTGAATTATAACCTTTATAACCCTAACTCTAGGGTTTATTAAATTAAGTTATAAACTAACTTATAATTAAATTATAATTAATTTAATAACTCTTTAGAGTTAATCAAATTAAATTATAAATTAATTTATAATGAAATTATTATAATTAATTTAATCTTTAGGTCTCAACCTTAGACCTCTAATATTATAATAAAATATTATAATATTATTTTTCTTGGGCCTTCCTGTTGCTCTTTAGACCTCATCTGACCACCTTGAATATTATAATTAGGGGCATTATAATATTATTTTCCTTAGGTCTAGAAGCAATATTTTTCTTGCATAATTGACTCCTTGACATCCTTCCTTTTGTCCTGCTCACTGAAACTGACTCTTGACATCAATGACAATAAATCCTACTCATATTTCCAACAATATCCCCCTTTGTCATTGATGGCAACCCACTTTATTTTTACCATTCCTTTTACCTTTTCCTATTCTGCTCCCCCTGACTGAATGCTCTCCTCCTAACTCAAATCTCTCCCCCTTACTCAAATCTCTCCCCCTTTGTCATCAATGGCAAAGGGTCACCTTTGGGGCTCGGGGCTAAGAATGAAACTCTTAGCTTAGCCCCTCCCCCACCTCCTCTTGAGGTGGTTAATTCTGGGGTGGGAGTATTTCTACTCCCAACATGCACTGATCTTTACCTTTGTCCACTTTCCTTCTCATCTGATCCTTCTGATTCCTCTGACTATTCTTATTTTCTGCTTGTCTCTAGAATTTTTGCTCTACACCACTTTGTTGTATGTCCATCATTATTGCACTTATAACACTTAATGTTATTATTCCTTGGAGGTGCAAATATCTTGGGATTTCTCCTGGTGAAGCCATATCTATTCCTGTTATGAACCCTACAATTCATTGCCTTGTGACCAAACTGATTAAGAAGAGGGGAAATCCCCTATAAAAAATTTTTTTTTTTTATATTTCCCTTTTTTTTTTTTTTTTTGTGTCCTGCACTGAGAAGCTTGTGCCCAAACCTATGACATGAGAAGCATCATCCATTGAAATTACCTTGCCTTGACCCCATGGGTCTCTTAGTCTCTTTTACCCTATGTTGGTTCCTGTTCCATCTGTTCCTCTTTTGTGCATTGTTCCTTTCCTTGTTGAACTTTCTATTGTCCAACTCATCCTCAGAAGTCTCACTCTCTCTTACACTCTCTTCTTCTGAAGTTTCTTCTTCTTCAGAACTTGAGGTTGACTCCTCTCCTTGTTTCTTTTGTACCTATTCAAAACCAAGACCTGTCTTGTTTGTTGACCATCTTTGTACCTTGATCATCTTATCTACGATATTTGAGCTCTTTCCAAACCTGTGTAACCTATCCTTAGACTCTTTTACTTCTTCCCTTAGTAGAGCCACTTCATGTTCTAACCTTTCACATTCTAAGACCTTTGCTTCTAACTTATCTTTGAACTTCCTTGTCTTAGCCATTGACTTATTTAGATCCTCTATAAGCTTTCCTTTCTCTTCATCACATTCTTGAAACTGAAGCTTAAGTTGGGAGTTTTGCTTTCTTACCTTCTTTAATGCATCAAGGGCATGAATAAGTTCACCTTCAAGATCAACTCCTCCTATTTCTTATTCTTCCTCTATTTTTTTACCTTTGAAAACATCTTCATTCTTTTCTGACTTATCTTCTATAGGATCACCTCCTTCTTCTTCTAATGCCATTAGAATATTCTCTTCTGGTCCTTCAAGTGTATCTTCATATTCATCATCACTGAAACTGAAACCACTCTTTGTACAACTATCTTCAAGATGACCAAAGTTACCACATCTAAAACACTTGAGAATTATTGGTGACCTTTTCTTAACCATTTCCTTTTCTTTTGCCAAAAATAGAACTTCATCTTTATCATTATCTGAGGAACTATTATCACTATCACTTGAGTACTTACTTGCCTTGTCTGCATAGTAACTCTTCTTCTATCTTTGAAAGAACTTCTTTCCTTGCTTGCCTTGTCCATCCTTACCTTTCTTTTGGTACTTGTATTTTTTTGATTCCCTGTTCTTATGATCCTATTTTTCATCATCATTGCTATTTCTAGCTTCTTGACAATCAGTTGCATAGTGACCATACTTTCCACAATTGAAACATCTAACTGATTTTGCATCTTTAAATCTTCTTGGATCCTTGTTCCTTCTACCATAATTTTCTTCTTCATCACTGGATGACTCATTGCTTGAATCTGACTTCTTACCCTTTATCTTCTTAGTAGCTTTGAAGGTTGCTTCTTTTCTAGATATTAGGTTCCTCTTTTGTTCTCATCTCAAAAGTTGTAAGAATGCCAAGTAATTCATCCCTTGTCAAAATATCACCATATTTTGATTCCTCTATAGCTAAAATATTTTCACTAAACCTTTTTGGGAGAGATCTTAAGATCTTATCACAAACATCATATTCTTGAACCTCAAGTCCAAGTCCTTGCATGGAGTTAACAACCTCATCTACATGAAGTAGATAAGCACTAATGTTTTCCTCATCCTTCATTTTTAGATCTTCAAATTGTCCCTTGAGATTTTACAACTTTACCTTTTTGACCTTTTTATCTCCTTCATATATGCTTTGCAACTTATCCCAAATTTCTTTTGCTGATTTGCAATGCATAACCTTAACAAACTCTGTTCTATGCAAACCTCTCAAAATTGCATTCATTGCTCTTGAATTGTAATGATGTAGAAGCTTACCATATTTATCTGTAGGTGGAGTAGCTGGTGGTGTGTATCCATTTTCAACTGCTTCCCATATTTCATTTCCAAGTGCCATCAGGTGAATCTTCATTCTCATACTCCAAAATACATAATCACTCCCATCAAATACTGGTGCTAAATTATCTGAGGATCCACTCTTAGAATCCATTTGTGTTCTTGTAAGATTTTCCTTCAAGTTATTAAACTCTTTTGAAGGAACCCACTCTGATACCAATTGAAGAACACAAGCTTATATTGAGAGGGGGGTGAACAGTATAAGACCACTTTTTACTTTTTCTTTCCCAATCAATATTATGCAATATATCAATAGCAATATCAATAGTAGTAATCAAAGCAATGCATAAATCACCACACACAATAGAGACACCAATTTAACGTGGTTCACCCAATGTGGGCTACTCCATGAAGAAAATATTTCACTAAAATTTTCTCAACAAATATCTTTGGGAAACCTTCCCTATTACAATGTTTATGGACCTCTATCCAAAGGAGACACCAATCCCCTAATCAAGTTCATGGATATCTATCCATAGGAGACACCAATCTCCTCTACTCTGGCTGGTGATCTTCTAGAAGAACTACTGCCTCCACTACACTGGCTAATGGATCTCTATCCATTGAAGACTCCTATCCTCACTCAGAAGACCTATCCTCACTACCCTGGCTAATGGACCTCTATCCACTAGAGACTATCATCCTCTATACTCTATCACCTCCAAATCTTACTCTTAGCTCTATCTCAAATCTACACTAAACATAGTCCTTCGGTCTAGCACAAATCTTCTCAATATCTATCCTCAAATCTACACTAAACATAGTCCTTCGATCTAGCACAAATTTATCCTCAATATCTATCCTCAAATCTACACTAAACATAGTCCTTCGATCTAGCACAAATCTATCCTCAATCTCTATCCTCAAATCTACACTAAACATAGTCCTTCGATCTAGCATAAATCTATCCTCAAGCCTTAACACAAAGCTTGACTCAATCACAAATCAACTCTGCTAGATCTACCCCAAACCTTAACCCAAGGTTTGAAAAAATCAATCAATCAAATCTGCTCTCAAGTCTTCTCAAAGACTTACCTCAAATATGCCTTGTAAGCTTCCACAAAATCTCACACTAATCTATCCATAAGTCCTCTCTAGAACTTGTCCAATCTTATCAACAAGTCTTCACCAAGACTTACCTCAAATCTACTCAACAAGTCCTCACTAGAACTTGTCCAATCTGCTCAACAAGTCTTCACCAAGACTTACCTCAAATATGCTCAACAAGTCCTCACTAGAACTTGTCCAATACTCTCAACAAGTCTTCACCAATACTTGTTCAATCTCATAGAAACATATAGAGAATTGTTAGAGACTCAATATGCTTCACACTCACAATAATGCTCAATCACTTTCAATCTCTTTCTCAAATCAAATTTAGAATATAGAACAATTTGTTTCACAGAACTTGAACTATCACTTCAACACTTCCACTTGACTAGGCTCAATCAACTCCACTCAATCAATCACTCAATGAAATACTCCTTGCTCACAAACCCTAGTCCAAGCATATGAACACTCACTCAATTATTTCCAACAATGCTTATCAAACAATCTCACATAACAATGATACTCATGATCTTGCACAAACCCTAGTTCAAGATAGTTCTCAACTTCACATAACAATGATACTCATGTTCTTTCACAAACCCTAGTTCAAAGATAGTTCTCAACTTCACATAACAATGATACTCATGTTCTTTCACAAACCCTAATCATGCATATGAAGTTTCATTCAATATTTCCAACAATGCTTATCAAACAAGGTTTCTATTTTAAATAAATGCTTATAAAATTTATCAACAACTCTCACTCAAAAAACCTTTAACAATCAAACTCAACAATGCTTATCAAACAACCCTTTTCTCTCCAACTTAGCATTCACAACATCCAACAATCACTCACAAGGAAGATGTGCCCATACCTTTTGTTTGTTGAAGAATTGACCTCAAAACCTATCTTAAACACAATTTTCTTCTTTGCCAATTTCAAAGGTTAGATGAAAAAATATCACACTAACACTCTCTCAAAAATATTTCTCAATTACAAAAATAATCAAACTCAAATACACCTTATTACTCCTTTGAAATAAGCATTCACCAAAACATATAAAAATAAATCTTTTATTAAACCTTATAACTCCACTCTTAAACAACTCAAACCACCAAATAATTAAATAAAAAATTATTTAATTTTATCAACCTTATATCTCCCTAAGCTCAGAAATACACCATACAACCTTAGAAGCACAAATCAATTTATAACAAAAATTTTATTACCTCACAAAGTGCTCCTAGTGGGATTCGATCCCACAACACAGTGCCTCCAGTGCCTTAGCCATGGCAACCAAGCCATGTGAGCTAAGCGCTCACGTGGAAGGCAAAAGCGCCCATGACACTTTGTCTTCCACCTAGGTGCCAAAAGCCAAAAAGGCTTTGGCATCCTTGGCGCCCAAAAACACTGCACAACCAACCCTATTGCGAGTCGAACGTGGAACCTCGCATTCCCAAGGTGCTTCCACTTGCCACTAGCCCACTTGGCTAGGTGGTGACAAGGCCTTCGTGCCTTGTCCCTTTTCTTCCTTCGCTCACCTACCAAAAGGGTCAAATGTGGACTCTTCCCCCTCTTGCTTCACAAAAAATTGCACACATGATTATTTTGCTTAGGAGATAATTAAAAATCATGGATAGGTTTTATGCCTTTTAGTCTCTTCCGGTACTTTATACCCATAATGTGGAAATGTATTGACGTCAACCGAGGAGATGGATTATGATGTCGAAACTTTGCAATTATAAACTTTATAACCCTAACTCTAGGGTTTATTAAATTAAGTTATAAACTAACTTATAATTAAATTATAATTAACTTATAATTAATTTAATAACTCTTTAGAGTTAATCAAATTAAATTATAAATTAATTTATAATGAAATTATTATAATTAATTTATAATTAATTTAATCTTTAGGTCTCAACCTTAGACCTCTAATATTATAATAAAATATTATAATATTATTTTTCTTGGGCCTTCCTGTTGCTCTTTAGACCTCATCTGACCACCTTGAATATTATAATTAGGGGCATTATAATATTATTTTCCTTAGGTCTAGAAGCAATCTTTTTCTTGCATAACTGACTCCTTGACATCCTTCCTTTTGTCCTGCTCACTGAAACTGACTCTTGACATCAATGACAACAAATCCTGCTCATATTTCCAACATATTGGTAGTTGGATTACCTATACCTAACTATTATAGGTTACCAAAATTTGATTATTCAAAGGATTATTCACATCAATCTAAGGCATTCCCTATAAAACATTGGTATGAGTCATCACGGATCCTATAGTGGCCTAGGCCTGGTTTAAAATTTTTGTAAAATAAAAAGTATAATTGTTAGATGACAGAAAATTAGAAAATTTATGTCTAAGAACATAGTATTTTGGATCATTTTATCATCCATTCAATCTTTTCATTTTTATATAACAAGACTCAAATTGGAATTAACTTTGATTTCACCATCTTACTAGTCTTGGAATGAATTACTCCTTGATATTGAGCATATTGCTTGATGTGCTAAACATGAAGAATTTATTTGATTTCTAACCAATTAATCTAAAATAAGGAAAATAACTCCAATTTTAGGAAAAATCACTTCCCAAATGAATAAATTGGCATAAAATCCCAAATTTTGGTAAATATCTTTTTGCCTATGGAAAAAGCAATTTTGGTGTCAAAATCAAAGAATTTTAAAGTACCTTTGTTGCTTGCTTTACAAAAAATTTAAAATCTTAAGGTTCATAATATATTAACCATTCATAAATCACCTACAAACTTGAATGTCTAAAAATGAAAGATATGAAAAATCATAGTTCAAAATCAAGACTAAACTTAACCTCATCATGGAAATCAAGCCCTTAGTCCCACTTGATGTACCAAAACCATGTTGAATTGCTAAAAGGTATAACTTATTATATATCCATAGTTCAATTTCAAAAAATTGGAAGGGAAGTGTGCCCCTCTTAACATCCAAATACAAGCTAGCTCCCCACTATCCCTACTAAATATACGTAATCTAAAATAAATACATGAAGTAAATGTGGAAATTAAAATATTTGAAAGTAATTTTAGGAGTTTAGGGTGTGAGAGTTAATGGTAAAAATGGTCATAACCATAGAAAATAGAGTCTGTGGTAATCATCACATAAGAAAATTTAATAACAATAATGGATTCAACATGTGTGAAACATAATTTACAAGGAATGATTAGAGGACAAAAGGGTAGTTCCACAATCGTCACACATTCCACAATCTAGGAGGGAAGTGCCACTAATGAAAGTAAAAAATATTATCAATTTTTTTATTCCAACAAGAAAGAGCAATTACAATATGAATGTCAAAAAGTATAGCTCATATTATTTCAATGTGAAAATATGTTCATAATGGATCCCATAACTCTCATTTATAAGAAGAATTCACCCCTGAATCGTTCTAGGTAAGAAATTATTTCTCCTACTAAAATAAAAGATTTAAGGGTATCTTTTAGCAAAATGATGTGCCTCCAAATGTTACATTCCTCTAAATACATCTATAACGAACTTAGAAGGCTCCTAAAATGCTTATTGGTCCCATTACATACCAAAATATCACATTCTAAAGATCTTTCTTAGGATCCATGCACTTCATTTTCTACATTTATCTATAAATTATTGATTCACTTTAGGAGGGGAGCTAATTGCTCCTACTTAGGATTATTTTATCCATTTACTAGCACTTTTGTCTTCAATAAATAATTTCTCCATACGGTCTAGTGCATCCCTCCTCAAAAACCAATTGCACCACTTTGAGAAAATCAAACCTATAATCAAAATATCATAAAAGTTGTTTTCTAGATGCCTCAATTAATTAATTTTTAACAATTTATATTCAAGAAAATATGGTAATCAAAATTTAGTAGTTGGATTACTACACTACCATAATAATCAAGATAAAATCAAACATATAATCTACTAAAATAAAATCTAGGCCTTTTACAAAAATAGAAATAAAAAGCTAGATCAAACTCAAAATTATTTCTAGGGTAACCACTCCAAAAAATGCACACATACTTTTATTATATATATGTATACAACTTCCCAAAAAATGTAAAAAATAAAAGCATATAAGTAATAAAAAAAGGCCAATTGCACACATATTGAATGCATACCATATCATCTTATAATGCTTAGTAGTTAGCAAGGAAAATAAATATTTATGAAGAATAACTAAAATTATCCCAACCAAAATGTCTTAAACATGAAAAAAATATAATAGAATCATTTATGGTTGAGGAAAATTAATTTTATAATGAAATTAAAAAAAGGTAATTAAGAAAATGACCACTTGTTGAAAGCACATTATTTTGAGAAATGGTTAATAATAAGATGCAGTTTTTTTTCTTCTATTAGGGATGCTTGCATAAAAATCCTTTGTCATTATGATATATACATAAATGAGTTAGGGCACATTGGTAATTTTTATAGGATAGGTGATTATATGAATTCAATTCAAGTTCAATTTCCTACATTATGATGAATACTTTCATGATAAGATCACTTGTGCTAATATAATTTATCTAATACCATAATAATATGGTTCATTGTAATACTACAATAATAAAATTGAGATAAATAAATATAATAGTGTCTGGGTATATGTAATATAGTGGGTACTATAGAACCTTGGCTTTACCATAGGATTTTATTTTTTTGAAGGAGAATGAAGTAAACAAACCAAAAAATGACCACATGAAACCTTTCAAAATGTTTCTAAGTATATAACAAATGCTATTTTTCTTGCAAAATAGGTCAATTGTCTCTAGGGAGATATCCACTCACAAAATGGGTCATTTGGCTCCAAGGAGCAATTTGCTTAGAAATAGCTATTGATCTACTTACAAAATAAAATTATTCACTCATTAGCTAGATTAAATTGCTTGGAAGGTTGCAAGGAGGTAAGTCTAAAGGTGTGAATCCTGAGGTAAGTTTTTTGAAAGTTACAATTTGGCATGTGGTGGTGCACTAAGTCATTTGACAAGCCTTTTAAGCCTGATATAGGGGTAATTAGAGGTATGCAACATTTGGTGGTACATAATTTTGCTAAAGATGCTCCAAATATTTAATTTTACTAGGATTAATTGTTTCTTACCCTAGCTAACTCAAGGGTAAAATATTGATATAAAAAGAATCGTAAGGCTCCATTTTATTTATCTTTTGGCCATGAGAATTTAGAGCTACACTCTATGAAACCCACATTATGCTTTGACCTCATGATATTGTAAGAAATTGGTAAGTACTTATCCATTCCATTAGTGAAACTTCCCTGTTAGTTTGATATAGTGCGTAATGATTGTGATATTATCCTTTTATACCATCTTGTCATTTCATTATTAATTACATATCTAAAATACCTATACATATAAGTTATTCAAATTTTTAGGTGTTGGTTTATCATAGACTTTCCTTGATGCACTTTAAACCTACCCTTAAAAAAATTTATATTTTGATTTCTTGTACTTTACTCATTTTTTTTTATTTTCTCCACTTTACTTTTCAAGCAAGTCAATGTAGGTTAGAATAGGATTAATATATGAGGACAGTGGGGAATCGACCTAAACTGAAGGTTGAGAAAAGCCATTTGTAATCCCTTCTAACTTTTTTGAACTAGAATTGGGGCACAAACATCATTTAAGAAGTCAAGATGATTCCTTGATTCAACAAAGTCTCTAACACACTGGGTGGGACAAACCCTCATTATACTAAAAATTTCTTTTTATTCCTTGATTTTTGCATTCATCATAGATGACGTGATTGACTCAAATTTAAATATTTTGATAATCCCATTTTTACAAAATGGATTACTCCAAATTTTGGGACAATCCGCTCCATTTGAGAAAACTACCTAAAATATTTTAAGTCAAATTTGAACAATTTGCTCCAAATTATAAGTGGTCCTCTCTATTTTATGAGGAATTCACTCCAAAATTCCTACACTTTCACAAGATAAATCTAGAGCAATTTTTTTAGGCCACGATTTGATTTATTAGTTCTAGTCTCAAATTGACTTTAAAGATGAAGGGGGAGGTAGAAAATAAAATCCTCTAAATGTAATGGTTTGAATTAAACATAATCAACAAAATTATTAGAATGCCATAAAATGTATTACATAAATGTAAATTGCATATAATTAAAACAATTAATATTTAAAATGAAATATAAGATCAAAATAAGAAAATCACATAAAGAGACACCAATATTACATGGAAACCCATTGAAGGGAAAAACCATGACCAAAAATAATATCTCCACTTTGTATTCTCTTCAATAAAATATACAAGTATTTTCTTCATAGTTGGCTCATTTTCTCAACATAAGATTTCCTACGAAAGAATGAACAACAATTAACAAAAAATTCTCACAACTTATCACCACTCATCACAACTAATCAGAAGTAGGAGTTTAGCCCAAATATATAATTTGGGCTATCCTCCTATCGAAAAATAGTCGTTGAGGAAAAACTCCACAACATGGAGTGTATAAGACAAGTGTCTCATGCAACTCCACCCCTATGCCACACCTCAATGTTGAGGTCACATGTCCTCATACAAACCTTTGTGTGTGCCAACTATTGTTGCCATTGCACAACTCATCCCAATTGGGGACCTACTTAATATTTTAAGTTTTACACCAAGATTTTAAACTTGCTTGCACCCATATTTTACATTTGTTTACATTGAATAAATACTTTAAATTTCTTTAATTTAATATTTTAGAATGGATTGGATCTCTATTTCTCTTTAGATTTAAAAAAAAAAAAAACTATTTTTTGAAGTTCTTTTTAGGGTTTTCTGAATTTCACCATTTTTAGTAGTTGTAAATCTAAAATAACCATAACGTTTGCTACAAATATCCATTTGATGTGATTCAAATCTTGATAGGAAGGTCTTGAAATTATATTTTTAATGATACCATATTCATATGCATAGCCCCAATACTTCAAGAGTTTCAATCAAAATATCATTCAACCACATTAATTTCCAATGATAGTCCATACACTTTAAACGGATATATATTTTGATCCATAAAAATTTTCTAGTTATTTCAATTTCTTTGGATACGCATTTGGCCTATTTATAAATTTATAAAGTTTCATAAAATTCTGGGTATTTTAAAAATTTACCATATTTTGCACTATGGGATTTTTTCGAGCTCTTAATCATGTAATAATTTCATAGAATCCATAATATAGGTTAATTCTCAATTGAATCAGGCTTGAAACTAGATTTCTAATGAATATAAGCATGCCCATGTTAATAGTCTATAGCTAGATCATTCAATTTAAATCTCGTTGATGCTAGAAAATCAATTCAATTTTAAATTCAAATTTTATCTTTAACCGCCAAGTAATGATGTCACATATCTATTGAGCGTATCATAAATCCATATACATTTTTTTAATTGAATAATATGTAACCCCTAAATAACCTTGAGTCTTTGAGTCTATGCACTAAGATTTTAAAATCCTAAGACAAAAAGAACTAAATCAATGTCATTTTCCATTATATTACCCATACATGTAAATAATTTGGATGTTTAAGCTAAAGGTCCATTGTACATGATGCGTAGTCGTTATACCATCATTAATTCTCAATGAATTTGTCAATCCAGGGCTGTGTACAAGGCTATCTACGGAAGAAGAGGCAAAACAACTATAACTTAGGTCAATCTAGAGCAACAGGTCTTATTGGTGAAACCGGTTGTGTGGGGGGTTTTAGGACATTCCTATCTCTAAATTGCATGAATTAAACCTTAATCTAAGTTGCAGAATTGGAAACTAATCATTAACTATAGAAATGAAGTCCTAATTACAATTGCAGAATGAGACCTAATTATGTTGCATAAATAACAGTTGCAGAATTGAAAGTCTGATTCTAATTGCAGAAGGAAAATCTAATTACTTTTATAGTAATGAAAATCTAATTCTAACATGGAAATGAAAACTGTCAAGGCTCTATAACAGAAGGTTGTCAATCTTCTATGCAGGGTTTGACAACAAAACATAAAATGCAGGAAATTACTAAAAACAACAAATTCTGGAAATAACAGTCTGAAATAAAATGGAAGCTTTGCTGAAAGTAAATATTACAGCTAAAACATTAAGCACAAGATTAATCTAAGCATAAATAAACTAAGACTATAGATATTGTCAGTTGTTTACAAGCAATTGAAATAACAAGTTCTACAACTCATTCTGTTGCAGCAAAATCAGAATAAAACCTGTGTTAGTCCTCCTCCTAGGTCTGGAAGTGGCCAACCTCCTTGTCCAGAAGAAGGTATGAGTCTCTCTCTCTCTAGATCTTAATCACACTCATTTACAAGCAATATGAAATAGAACTGGTGCACTTTATTGATTAAAGAACATGATTACAATAATTCTACTAAAAACCTGTTACAGGACTGTAACAGTCAAATTCTACCTATTTTCTGCTTTTTCCTAGCTTCCTTACTCTCTCTACATATCTTACCCCAGCTCAACCTGAATGGGAGCAATATTTATAGATGTCCTAAGGTCTAATTACAAACAAAGAATATCTCAAAAGATCTAATCCTACAATGTTGCAACAAATTCTGGTTTTATCCTAGAAGAAGATTAAAACTTGATCTTTCCCTTAATGATGGCTTTGGTCGGCAATGACGGCAAAGACAGATGGAAGATATTTTCCTTTACCTTTTCCAACCTTTATTTCCCTTTTTCCGGCTTCAAAAATCGGTCAACAAGTCAAAAAGCACATTCTGTTTTCATTTCGAAGATAAGTGGCTTCATTTCGAAGACAATGCAATTCTCATTCCGAAGATCGCTCATTCCAAAGATACTACAATTCTCATTTCGAAGATACTACAATTCTCATTCCGAAGATCCGCTCATTCCGAAGATAATGCATTCTTCATTCTGAAGATCCGCTCATTCCGAAGACGCTGTGTTCTCTCATTCCGAAGATATCTGTTCATTCCAAAGATACTTCGAAATGAACAAATGTGTGCTTTTCCAGTGATTTCTTCTGCATCTCTCAGGTGGGTTATCTCCTAAGATCAAATTCCAATGGTCTTCATCTCTTTCCACATGTGAATTCCATGCCTTGCTATTTATGGACAGCTGGCTGGAATTTACATGGGAAAGACCAGTTTTTGCTGCACAACAACAGTTTGCTTGCATTGTTGCCAGATTTAGGTGAAATAAATGCTTGAGACAAATCAAAACATGATTAGTGAAATGCTGCTATTATTCTAAGCATATCCCATTTTAGCAAGTCATAGCAAAAAGAACACAAAACTATGCAAAAAGCTGTAAAAATCAGCATATAATATTCCAAATACATTGATCATGCAAAATGGTTAATATACAACATATTGAATCAACTTAACTAACATATCAGATAAAACATAAGAGTTTATAGGCAATTTTAGTGTTCAAAACATGTTATGATTGAGGCATTTCCAGGCCTCATCATTTTCCCCCCAACTTATATTAATGCATGCCCTCATGCATTCTATTGGGCTATGGAATCACATATGTCCATGTTTAGATTCCATGACCCGTAGAATAATTTCTTGCCTATATAATACCCCTTGTTTTCCTGAATGTTTCTGAGCCAGTCTTCAAATTGTTCATCAGAGTTGGGCATCTTCCTCAAAGTAGAATGGAACTGGAGTAATGATGGTTGGAGGCCTAAACCTAAGACCTATCCAGTTATGTTGCATGATTTCAATCAGCTGGATTACACCTTCTGCTCTTCTTCTGGACCATTCTAAGTTGATGGGGGAGATGGGTTCTCTTTTCCTCAAAGACATGGAAAGTTCAGCCCATCTGTTTCTGCACACCGACAATGCTGGGAAAAAATTATGATCACAGAAATTGTTGAATCTGGCCACACAGTCCCTTAAGTTGTTCAAGTACATCCTCTTTATATCATCCCTGTTCATCATTGAGAAGTGTTGTCCGGTGATAACTAGGTGGTTTGGCTGGATTGCTCTGACTAACAACTCAGCCCTTGTTTCAATCTCTTTATTCTGCTTTTTCTCTTGATCCCAGTAAAGCTGATTCTGCAAAGTAGACATAAATGCTCTCAATTGAACATCTCCAATGTAGATTTGAGGATGAAACTCTACTTCCTCTGGAATGAAGAAACTATGTAAAAATAGTTCACATAGGAGATTTTTCTGCTCAAAAGGGCTGTCAAAATATGCCTCCAAGAAATCTGCAGTTGTGTCCAATTTATATGGGAGGTTTGAACTAATCCTCATGACCTGCCATCTGAGGTATTTCTCCTTCAAAATAAGGCTGTAAAATCTGGCTGGTCGTCTAAATTGGACTAAAAATTCAGCAATTTGGCATAAGTCAGACACCTTTTCTTTCAATGCCTGAATTTTTGTTTCCTTGGCTTCTAGCTGTTTTGCTTCCAATTTGAACTTTTCAGTTTTAGTGGCAAGCTGCTCATATCTAATCATCCAATTGGCTATGTCTGCATTGTATTGCTCTAGAGACACAGTATTAGGTGGTCTGACTACAGGTGGAATCCTAGGTAGCAGATCAACTTGAACTCCTTTTTCTGCCACTTCTACTGGTTGATCATCTATCAATAATTCTACCTGTACCCCCTTATTTGCTATTTCTATGGGGTTGTCATCAGATAGTAATTCTACTTGTACCCCCTTATCTACTGTTTCTACTGAAAGTGTAATAGTTTGAAATGCAGGGACCTCAATAGGAGTACTTACTTGAACATTTTCTTGCTACTGGGACTGTTCCTATGTTGGTGACTCATCTTCAACATCCTCTGCTATGCTCTTTACCATTTCTGAAGCATCTTCAGAACAAGAAGGCAATGCTTCAGAATGAGATGGTGCTGCTTCAGAATGAATAGGCACTTCTTCAGAATGAAGGGGTGCTACTTCAAAATGAACACCCATGTTTGTCTCAATAGAGTCATCTGCCCTTGATAGACCCAGAAGCAATTGAGCCAAATTGTCTTCATCAATGGATACAGCTGGCTATTTTTTAGATTGTGACAACATTTTTCTCAATTCTGCCACTTCCTACTGAAGCTCTACAATTTTTCTTTCTTGTATCTCAATGATGCTTTCTTTCTCCTCAATCCACTTGGTTTGTGTTCTAACAACACTTCTTGCTACTTTCAGCTACTCTGTGATGTCTTCCACTTCTATTTCTGCTTCAGAAGCTGATGTAGACAAATCAGCTATAGTTGGCTGCTCAACCAATATCTCTTCTTCTGCAACAATTTGTTCTTGTTCAGGAGGCTCTATAAAACTGTCTATAAGGGCATCTACCATATCTGTAGCCTATTGAACTGTAGCCTCCTCCAAACCATCCTGCCTAGTTTCTGCCTCAACTATCTGTTCAGGGAATTCTGGAAAGTTTTCAAGGGCTGGTTGTATTTCTGTGACATCTGGGCTGCTTTGTCTATCTTCTTCCTCCATAACCTGTTCTGTTGTTTCTTTCAAATGGATTCTTGTAGACCTCCTAGTTCTAGATGCAAACTTCTTCTTTTTGCTCTATTTTTTGGTGACAGCAAGGGTTATGGGGACAGTTTCAGATGCCTCTATTTCCCTTGTTGTTTCTGCCTCTATTTGGTTAAGTGCTTCACTTCTCTGTTCTATCAAATCAGTAGTCACTCCAAAAAAATGAACCTTCTTTTGTCTTTCTATTCTGCTGCCAGTTCCAGATCCTCTTCTTCTTTGTTTCTTGGTTCGTGAAGTTGAGGGTTCAGGAGCAAGGTTTTCTGTTGCTATTGTTGGGTGTGGTTCTGTAACAGCTTCTATGGCACTTTCTACAGTTTCCTCTGCAGCATCTTCTACAACATTTTCTATAGTAGCTATTTCTTCTTCTGTAGCAATGTCAGTAGCATCTGGTTCTTCTTCTTCCTCATCTTCATCCCTAAAAATGACATCGTTTAGGGTAGAGTAAAACCTATCAAAACTCCTAGGGTTTCCTCTAAAATGGTGTTGGCAAACTAGTTTGATGAGGCCATGATGGCGAAGGCTTCCTTTACCCTCTTGATATCTCTTTGCCATGTTTTTTAATTCTTGATACAGATACAGGGGAAGATTTACCCTAACTTTTGGTTGTTGCTCACCATGTCTGAGATGGTTCAAAATTCGTAGATGATGCCCTGACAAAAGCACATACTGCCCTTCATAGGTTAGGAATTTAATTACCTAGGTGGCTACTTCATCCCAGGGTTCCTATAGGTCGGCCCTTTTTAACCCTTTGCATGTGTTGTTATGGGTTAAATACTCTGGCTCTCTATCATTTTCTTCTACAAATTGATTAACTACATTTGCCAATGTATTCTTGCCAGATCTAGAAATTGAAATCCCTTCTAATGGCAACTCAGTAATCTGACTTAAAATTTTAGGGGTTACCTCAATAGTCATGCCGTTAACATGTGCTCGGTTGTTTCTGAATGTATGGGCGAACATGCCAGCCAAATATTCAGAAGACCCATTAAACTTATCCAGAAATGGCATAAACCCTCCATCTTCAAAAATCTGTAGGACTACCAGATTTTCTCGGAGGTAGGTGGTATCTGCAGGTTCCGTTCTGATCTTTCACCCCATATTTTTTGTTTAAAAACCGTTCACTACTGCTGCTATTCCTCTACTGGATCTCTAGTTTTTTTATGTTGCAGATTTGTAGGGTTTAGTTCGAAATCTTCGCTTGCCCTATTTCTCGTCTTCTTCTTCGGAATGACCCGTAACCTGAGCACTGTACTTTGCAAACACGTCTTCGAAAAGAAAGGTGGCACACATTTCTACTATTGCACCGAACACCTATCCGTTAATGATTGCGTGGACGTCCTTGCCATCAGATCCACCTCATTTGGTTTTAATTTTTTTATTCAGTTCGTAGATTCTCACGTGCAAAATAAACCATATCCTTGCTGACACGTGTTCCTTTTTATCGTATGCAGCTAAAAGAATTTGATTTTTTCGTACCTTGTCTTTCTGGATGCCATGTGGAAAATGCTTTTTTCCAAAGATTATAATTTAATTGCAAAAAAACTTCATTCCAAAGATTATGACTTCATTCTAAAGATGAGTCTTCATTCCGAAGACAAATCCTCATTCCGAAGATTATAACTTCATTCCAAAGACAAATCCTCTTTGCAAATTTAAATCTTCATTCCGAAGATTAATCCTCATTTCGAAGATCAATCCTCATTCCGAAGATCAAGCTGTATTACGAAGGTAAATCGTCATTTCGAAGACAGATCTTCATTCCGAAGATGATGCAGCAAGTCGTCATTCCGAAGACCAAGTTTCATTCTGAAGACAAATTTTCTTTCTAAAGACAAAGTGCAACATTCATTTTGCTATCATTCCGAAGACAATTTCAATCCGAAGATAATACAGCAGGCACTGTTTTTGGCATTCTTGTTCCGAAGATTAGGCAGAAATCAATATTTTCATTTTCAAAACATGTTTTAAGTATGCCAACTCTTATGAATACCTTTTATGCTAATGGTTAATTGTCATATACTATACACCAATCATTTTACAATGAAGAAATGTAAGAAATATATACCTGATAAAAATAGTTAATGCCAGTTTTGAAGAATGACTGCCTTTGTTGATGTTCTACTGAGATTTTCTGCAACATTTCAAAACAAGTGCACTTGGTGAATTTGTACAATGATGGTTCAAAAATTTCTCAAGGTTATGCATGCCAGAAAACTGGTTTTCATGCATACCAACCCAGTAGTGCCTTAAGAAAAGGTTTTCACTGAGTTATTCATTTTTCTCTCTCTTTTTTTCTTGATTTTCCCCTTTTTTTTTTTTTTTTACCTCTCCTTTTCTCTCTTTTTTTTTTTTTGATCCTGACTATGCCCATGAAGGAATTTCATGATTTCCCCTGAAACCATGCCCATGAAGGAATTCATACTCAGAATTTATTCATCTTTTTGTTTTCTATTTTTTTTGTATTTTCTACTTTTTCTTGAAATCCATGATCATGTTGATTGTTTTGAAGTGGAAGAGGGAATCTCTTCCACCTGTTGTGTATCCAAACTATCAAGTTGCTACAAGAATTCTTCTTTAGTCAGAGGTGTATGGTACACTCTAAGGCGATGTCCATTTACTACCAACTTCCTTTGTGACCCATCAATAGGAGATAGACGAGCTGCTCCATTGTCAAATACCTCCTCAATCTAGTAAGGTCCCAACCATCTAGTTCTCAGTTTTCTAGGGAAGTCCTCATAGCGAGAATCAAATAGTAAAGCCCAATCTCCTTGTTGAAGTTTCCTCTGCTGAATGTGACTGTCATGCCACAGCTTCCTCTGCTCTTGAATTACCTCAGTTTGGTGCAGAGCATCCAATCTAAGTTCATCCAATGCATTCAGCTGTAGAATCCTGTCTGTCTATGCCTATGACAATTCAATTCCAATTTCCAGTGTTGTGCGCAATGTTAGTAGCTCAAATTCAATAGGTAAGAGAGGCTTTTTACCAAAGACTAGTTCATAAGGTGTGAATCTAGTAGTGGACTTCCAAGTAGTATTGTAGGCCCAAACCGCTTCAGGTAATTTATCTAGCCAATTTCTCCTATGAAAAGCTACTATTTTTGTCAAGATGCATTCTAGTTCCCTGTTTGTTACCTCAACCTGGCCATTTGCTTGTGGGTGGTAAGGTGATGATTTCCTATGTTTGATTTCATACAATTCTGTAAATGCCTTTATGACTTTGGATGCAAATTGGGGTCCTTGGTCTGTGGTGATAGACCGTGGAGCTCCAAATCTCTAAAAAATCTGAGTATACAAGAAATCAACTGACCTTCTCTTCACGAGCATGTTTGAAAGCACGCACCTCTACCCACTTTGTCGGGTAATCGGTGCATACTAGAATATGCACCTTTCCTTGAGAAGGTGGATCAATAGGTCCTACAAAATCAAGCCCCCACCTCTCAAATGGTTCTAAAACCATTTGAGGCTGTAGTGGCATCTCATTTGTATGAGTGGGTTTCCCCATTCTTTGGCATGCATCACAATGCCTGATGTACTTTTTTACATCCTTGTGAAGAGATGGCCAATAATATCCTGTCCCTAAGATTTTCCTAACTGTGCTTTTTACAGAATAGTGTCCACCTGAGGGTTCATCATGACAAGCTCTAAGGATATCATACACTTCATCCTTTCGGATGCACCTACGTAACACATGGTCAGGACTGCACTTAAAAAGCATACCCTTAATCCATTCAAAAGAAGAACTCTGTTTGATCAATTGTTTTTTTTGTTTTGAAGTGAAATGTGGAGGAACTTTCCCTGTGACCAAATAATTGGCTATATCTGCAAACCAAGGTGATTGGACTGATATAGCAAATAGTTTTTCATCAGGAAAAGTGTCATCAACTAATTCCCCTTCATCCGTGTTCTGCAACCTGGACAAGAAATCTGCCACAACATTAGCTTTCCCTGGTTTGTTGATTATAGTGATATCAAATTCTTGCAGCAACAAGCAACCAACGAATAATTCTTGCACTTACCATAGGTTTATTCATCAAATACTTAATGGTTGTATGATCTGTGTGAATAAATATTTGATAACCTGTGATGTAATGCCTGAATTTGTTGATGGCATAAATTACTGCTAGGAATTCCTTCTCAGTTGTATAATTTTTCTCGGCTCCTGTCAAGTTCTTGCTAATGTTGTAGATGGTATAGTGTTCACCATTATCAATTTGTCCTAATGCTGCTCCAATTGCTGTATTGGAGGCATCAGTCTGTATGTGAAATGGTAATGTCCAATTAGGTCCTCTGAGCACAGGTGGAGTTATTAATTTCTCTTTCAGAGCTTCAAATGCTTCCTGACACTTTGCAGTCCAGGAGAATTCAGAATCTTTAGTCAATAGGGCAAACATAGGACTGGCTATTGTACTAAAGTTGGGAATAAACCTATGGTAAAAACCAATGTGTCCTAGGAAGCTTCTGACATTAGTCTGAGTTTTAGGAGGAAGGAGATTCTTGATAATTTCCACCTTCTTTGGATCAACTTGGATCCCTTCAGGAGAGATGTGATGACCAAGAACTATCCCTTCCTTCATCATCATGAAGCATTTTTCTGGATTCAAGGATAACTGGTATGTTTCACAACGAGTTAAGACTTTGTCAAGATTTTCCAATGTAAAATCAAAAGTCTGTCCACATACTGTGAAATCATCCATGTATATTTCAACACTTTTGGTGGTCGGATCAGCAAAAATTGCTAGGACTGCTCACTGAAAAGTTGTTAGGGCATTACACAAACCAAAAGGTAAAACCCTATAGGCAAATGTTCCCCATGGACATGTAAAAGTTGTTTTCTCTTGATCTTCAAGTGCAATCTGAATTTGATTATATCCACTAAATCCATCAAGAAAACAAAAGTATCTTTTTCCAACAAGAGTATCTAACACCCGATCTATGAAAGGTAATGGAAAATGGTCTTTGTATGTCACCTTATTCAACTCTCTATAGTCTACACATACTCTCATTTTTCCATTTTTCTTAGGAACTATTACCAATGGAGAAACCCATTGGCTATCAGAAATTGGGTAAATGAATCCTACTTCCAGAAGTTTTTCAATTTCTTCTTTCACAATATCTCTTAAGGCAGGATTCAATCTTCTCTGGGGTTGTCTAACCGGCTTGACTTCTTCAAGTATAGATTCTATGGGTACATATATCAGGATGAACTCCTGACATATCTTTGTAGTTCCAAGCAAAAGCATGAACATGCTTCCGCAAGACAACTATCAATTTTTCTTCCTCTTCCCTAGTAAGCTGGCTGTAAATGTTCAAAAATTTGCCTGGTTGGACTTCTATTTGTTTTGTATTTAGAAGGACTGAATTCACTCCTTCATACCTGGTGATTAGGGGATTAAGAGGACATTGCTGAGATGGGAGAAAAGAAGTAGTTTCTATTTTATTGCTGCTTGAGGGAAGCATATCTTGTATGGAACAGTGAGAAGGAAAAATCAGATGATGGTGCCATCCATGTGGTAGTGAAACAGAGTTTCCCTGTGATAGTACAGATGGTTCATCTTCAGATTTTTGATTCTCCTCATTACTTAACAACTGTTGGATATTTGTTGCTTCCCCTTCTAAACCTTGTTCATGCAGAACATTCATCAGGATTGTTTCATTTTCTAAATTTTCTGTGTCACTGAGGTCTTCTGTGTGTTCTCTTACTACTAAGGTAGCTAGTGTAGAAATGACCTCTTCTGGTTCTTCCTCTGAGTTAGAAAACCATAACTGACCTAAAAATTTGCTAGATGGTTTTGTAGGAGGATATAAAGAAATCTGTTTCAGATCAATACCATTTGAAATAGTCATATTTCCAGATCTGCAGTCTATGAAGGTTGTTGCAGTTGCAAGCCAAGGTCTTCCCAAAATAATGGGATATCCATGTGCTAAATTTCTTGGTTGTAAAACCAAAAAATCTACAGGGAATTCCCAAGAAGAAACTTCTATAGGGACATCTTCAATGATACCTTCAGGTTTTGCAACTGACCTATCAGCCATTTCTAAAACTGTAAATGTGGGGCTGAGATGTTTGAGCTGTAATTGTTTCATTGTATCCTTGGTCATGACGTTTATTGCAGCTCCTAGATCTACTAAAACATTTGATATTGGTACTGAACCTATGGTAACTGTGATAACTGGACTTCCTGGGTCACTATACTTTGGAGGTACTAGTTTTCCAGATAAGAGATCAGCTATCTTTCCTTCAACCTGCATAGTCTTGGGAAATGCTTTCTTCTTTCTTCCTGCTCTTTTAATGCACAAATTTTGGACAATACTATTAATCTCTGGTATTTCCTTAATGGCTTGCAATAAGGGCAATGATATAGTTAACTTTTTGAGTTCTTTGACCAATTCTGACTCAGAATTTTTTGGTATTGCATTGAATCTTTCAGGATATGGAATTATCCTTGGTAATTGTTCTGCCTGTGGTTCTATTTTTGTCTCTTTCTCTATTGTTGGTTGGATTTTCTCTGGTTCCAATTTTTCTTCTGTCTCCATTGTTGGTTGGATTCTCTCTGGTTCTGATGATTCTTGCTCTTCATTTTCTTTGATTTCATTTGAAACTGGTTCAGGTACAACTTTTCCTGAATGAAGTTGGATGTTACTACAATCAAGAACATTAATTTCAACATTTTCTTCAGCTTCAGCCACATAGACAGGAGGTGTCTGTCTCATGCTGTTTGGATTAGTGACTAGTTGAGCTGGCAATTGAGGTTGTTTCACTTGTTGTGTTTGCTGCTGTTTTTCTTGAAAATTTTGATTAGGTGCAGGCAACAAATGCTGAGTTTGACCTTGATTCCTTTGCTGCCTTGGATAGGACTGGTATTGCTGACTCCACTATGGTTGGTTTTGCATCCAATGTGGATTAGTCTAATTTTGATTCTAGGCTGGATTGTTTTGATTCCAATATGGGTTGTTTTGATTCCATGAGGGGTTGTTTTGATTCTGATTCCAGGCTGGGTTACTCCAATTTGCTTGTGGCCATTCTTGGGAATTTGTCCATTGAGGATAATTCCAAGGACGTTGGGGTGGTTCTGATTGTCCCCAAGGCATAGTACTAGGATTATGCCCCCAATTTGTAGGAAAACGAGGGGGATTTTGGTATTGAGAGAAATTTCCCCCTTGTTTTGGTCCAATATAGTTGAGTTCCTCAATCTGGTTTTCTAACACAGTTTTGAGTTGTGGTAGCAGGTGGCATTGATCAGTTGAATGCCTTTTTGAACAGATACTACAAATGGTTGAGATAGATGTTTTATTCAAAGGACATTCCTGCAAAGCATGTTTATTTCTACATCTTGGGCAATAAATTGCCAAAGGTTCTATGTTTTTTGCTTTTGCAGACATTTCCCCTAAAGTAGTGTTTAGGTGCACTAGAATATCAGTTTTGAAATTTGCAAGTTCCTCTATCAGGTCCTTCACATCAGTGCCATTTGTGCGGCTTTTTCTTCTTCTCTGCTTAGTGCGAGAGTAATTCCTGCAGAGATCCATAATTTCATCATTACTGAGAGTGGTTACATCCCCTTTTCCCATCAAATCTAGAACTTCTCTGGATTCATCTTGCAATCCTCTCAAAAATATGGTTTTACATAATTCTGGTTCTACAAGTCCACATCTCCTTTGAACAAAGGAGAACCTATCAAGATAATCTTCCAATGTCTCATCATCTTCTTGCTTGATTCTGAATAACTCATCTTTCCTATTCCTTACATGGCAATATTCTTGATATTTGTCTAAAAAGATAGTTTCCATTTGATCCCAGGTTCTTATGGAATTAGGCTCTAAGCTCATGAACCAACGTAATGCTGAATCCTTGAGTGTTGAGGGAAAAACCTTAAGTTTTTGATTGTCATTTATATAATCATAGGTCTGACACACTACCTTGAATTCAAACAAAAATTGATCAGGATCTTCAGATACAACACCTCGGAAGGTTGGAAGTACTGAAGGTGAAATGGTCTTCATGGGAGAGTTTTGTGTTGGATTCAGACGAATAGGATATTCAAATGTTCTGGAAGGTTGGAGCATATCCTGATCATCTCCTTCATTATGGACATAGCCATGTTGGCCATCTATATTGCCTCCTTCTGCCATAGTTTCCTATTTGTTGGGAGAAGTTAAAGCTTCCCAAATTGTTCTCTCAAGAGGTCCAAGCCTCTCTGTTGATGATGAGTCTGATGAATTGTCTTTCTTAGGATATTCTGATGATGATAAAATTGGTGATTTTCCTTTCTCAAAATGTTCTAATGATGGTGAGACTAGGTGATTTTTCTATCAATCTTTCTGGTAGTTCAAACACAGGTGATTCACCCCTTAGGCGTGAAGATCTCCTTAATGGAACAAGCCAGGGATCCTTTGGGGTAGTTCTACCTTTTTCATCCCTAGACTTACTCATTCATGTTTACTCTTAAATGACATAAATTAAGTCAATAGTTGTTATCTTCCTCAGCTGTTGTATTCAGATTTTAACCTAAATTTTCATAGCTTAGTCTGATTACAGCTATTGGACTATTTGTTTTCTTCTGGCAACACTATTCCCTGGAAACGACACCAAAATGATGCGTAGTCATTATACCATCATTAATTCTCAATGAATTTGTCAATCCAGGGTTGTGTACAAGGCTATCTACGGAAGAAGAGGCAAAACAGCTATAACTTAGGTCAATCTAGAGCAACAGGTCTTATTGGTGAAACCAGTTGTGTGGGGGGTTTTAGGACATTCCTATCTCTAAATTGCATGAATTAAACCTTAATCTAAGTTGCAGAATTGGAAACTAATCATTAACTACAGAAATGAAGTCCTAATTACAATTGCAGAATGAGACCTAATTATGTTGCATAAATAACAATTGCAGAATTGAAAGTCTGATTCTAATTGCAGAAGGAAAATCTAATTACTTTTGTAGCAATGAAAATCTAATTCTAATATGGAAATGAAAACTGTCAAGGCTCTGTAACAGAAGGTTGTCAATCTTCTATGCAGGGTTTGACAGCAAAACATAAAATGCAAGAAATTATAGAAAACAACAAATTCTAGAAATAACAGTCTGAAATAAAATGGAAGCTTTGCTGAAAGTAAAGATTACAGCTAAAACATTAAGCACAAGATTAATCTAAGCATAAATAAACTAAGACTACAGATATTGTCAGCTGTTTACAAGCAATTGAAATAACAAGTTCTACAACTGCAACAAAATCAGAATAAAACCTATTGTTAGTCCTCCTCCTAGGTCTGGAAGTGGCCAACCTCCTTGTCCAGAAGAAGGTATGAGTCTCTCTCTCTCTAGATCTTAATCACACTCATTTACAAGCAATATGAAATAGAACTGGTGCACTTTATTGATTAAAGAACATGATTACAATAATTCTATTGAAAACCTGTTACAAGACTGTAACAGTCAAATTCTACCTATTTTTTGCTTTTTCCTAGCTTCCTTACTCTCTCTACATATCTTACTTTCTACTTACTAGGCTCAACCTGAATGGGAGCAATATTTATAGATGTCCTAAGGTCTAATTACAAACAAAGAATATCTCAAAAGATCTAATCCTACAATGCTGCAACAAATTCTGGTTTTATCCTAGAAGAAGATTAAAACTTGATCTTTCCCTTAATGATGGCTTTGGTCAGCAATGACGGCAAAGACAGATGGAAGATCTTTTCCTTTACCTTTTCCAACCTTTATTTCCCTTTTTTCGGCTTCAAAAATCGGTCAACAAGTCAAAAAGCACACTCTGTTTTCATTCCGAAGATAAGTGGCTTCATTCCGAAGACAATGCAATTCTCATTCCGAAGATCGCTCATTTCGAAGATACTGCAATTCTCATTCCAAAGATACTGCAATTCTCATTCCGAAGATCCACTCATTTCGAAGATAATGCATTCTTCATTCTGAAGATCCGCTCATTCCGAAGACGTGTTCTCTCATTTCGAAGATATCTGTTCATTCCGAAGATACTTCGAAATGAACAAATGTGTGCTTTTCCAGTGATTTCTTCTGCATCTCTCAGGTGGGTTATCTCCTAAGATCAAATTCCAATGGTCTTCATCTCTTTCCACATGTGAATTCCATGCCTTGCTATTTATGGACAGATGGCTGGAATTTACATGGGAAAGACCAGTTTTTGCTGCACAGCAACAGTTTGCTTGCACTGTTGCCAGATTTAGGTGAAATAAATGCTTGAGACAAATCAAAACATGATTAGTGAAATGCTGCTATTATTCTAAGCATATCCCATTTTAGCAAGTCATAGCAAAAAGAACACAAAACTATGCAAAAAGCTGTAAAAATCAGCATATAATATTCCAAATACATTGATCATGCAAAATGGTTAATATACAACATATTGAATCAACTTAACTAACATATCAGATAAAACATAAGAGTTTATAGGCAATTTTAGTGTTCAAAACATGTTATGATTGAGGCATTTCCAGGACTCATAAGTACATAAATTTCTTCCTAAGTTCTAAGAAATAATACATTTGAAAAATACCCCCTAAATATTCCTACAAGTTTTTGTCTTATTCGAATGAATATGACGGTGCGAAATCATAGCTAGGAGATCAAAGGCTAGGAAGGAAAACTGATAAAATTAAAAAGCTCAAAAAATAATGCCTCAACATTAGTTTTAATTAATTAAAATGGTCACATGAACTTTTGTCTTAGGCACCCTAAATCTAATGATGTGAAAGAGCAACTGGGAGATCAAAGGATAGGAGGTACAATCGGTAAGATAAAAAAGCCTAAAGATTAATGCCTTCATTAATTAAAATAGTCACCTAAAGTGTTGTCTTATGTGACCTAAATATAATGATGTGGAATCATAGCTAGGAGATCAATGGTCTGGACCCACAGTTGGTAAGATAAAAAAATATTAGCTTTTGATGCTATATATTAAATGAAATACAACCACAAGATCTAAAATGAGCATGTAATGTTAAGTATATGATAATGGCAATCTATTAAGCATGTAAAAAGCATGATAAACTTCTATAACTACTTATATAACAACCATTAGTGAAAACTCATGAAAATATTACATTGATAAATATGGAGGTCATAAAATATTCATATTGCATACATTCTCTACATTGTATCTACTACTATTCTAAATGCTATCTATCTTCTCTCTATTGCACTCTACATTACACTCACTAATTCTCTCTATAAGAAGTCCTATACATAATAAGACATGAATATTGGTCTTCCATATTCCTATGACACTTCATATTTCTATTATTAAGGACTCATATACATGTGGACAACATGCACATTTACATCATTGCACATTCTAATAATACTTGTGCATTTATTCCATTGCATAAAGTAAATACTTAAATCCTAATATAAGATAAAATCCTAATATTAACATGTATTCATGATGGTACATTAGCTTATACCAAATAATGTAATATATTCCAACACCCCCTTGTATTACATTATTTGGGTATTGAAGACTTTAGTCTTCAAGGTCTTCATCTTGGTTCTAGAACTTGAGATCTTCTTTCATGCTTTCTCCATTATACTCTCTATTTGTATCTTGATCAAGCAAACAATTAGTATCTTCATAAAATATTACTTTTGTTGAAAGAGCTTTAACATCATATTCATCTGTTGGTTCTTCCATTTCTAAATTTCTTGAATCTTTAGAACTAAATTTCCTTTTTGTTTCCCTTATCTATATTGTAGTTGAAGATTATTGTATTGATTCTAAGAAGTATATGGATGCTGAAATTGTTGCTAATGTGGATTATATTGATTCTAATATTTTCTTGGTTGGAATGGCCTACTCGATTGACTTCCAAATTTTTTTTTTCTTGATGCTGAATTCTTGGATTGAATCTACAATAATTGGTATTATTTCCTTTCTTTTTGCATACTTGACAATATCTATTATTCCATTTTGATATTCCCTTTGAGAATGAAACAACATTTCCTTGTGGATTATCTTTTGAGACTAAGGCAGTGTGTCACTTCATATTTTACTAAATTTTCCACCTCATATTCTTGTAGGATATTGACTAACTCATAAAATGATGTATCTTTACTTAGAACTTGTAAATATGTGACTAGATATTTGTAGCTTTTTAGAAATGCTCTTAGGATTACTTAAACAAGAAACTTGTCTTCAACATATTCTCCTAAGGTTAATAATTTTCTTTTTATATTTGCTACTCTCCTTAGAAACAATTATATACTTTCACCACTATTAACTTTAATAGAATGCAATTGAGCTTGAAGATTCAAGATAGTGGCTTTATTCTTTCCTTAAAATAGCTTGGATAAGATTTTCCAAGCTTCTATAAAAGTTACTGCTAAACTAATATATGGTTGTATCACATATGTAATTGCAAATGTTATTATCATTAGTGATTTTCCTTCACCTTCTTCAAACTTTTGAATCTCTCTATCATTTGTAGTAGGTTTATTTTTTGCTCCTTTAACAATATCCCAAAGATTTTCAACTATCAATATTGCTCTCACTTTGTTTTTCCATGAAGAGTAATTAGGTCCTTTAAGAAGTTGGGATTATGTAAGAATGAATTTATTTGTTGTCATGATGATACTTGTAGACTACCTTATATCTCCCTAGTTTTAAGTATGAGATCAAATACTATATTTT
This sequence comes from Wollemia nobilis, assembly GCA_028583015.1. Taxonomy (NCBI): domain Eukaryota; kingdom Viridiplantae; phylum Streptophyta; class Pinopsida; order Araucariales; family Araucariaceae; genus Wollemia; species Wollemia nobilis. Next base: position 5,883 of record JAQPPZ010002711.1, on the reverse strand, counting down.
AATTCTCTAGATAGTATCCCTTTTGGCTTCCTAGTATAAGATCAAATTTGATAATATCTTATCAATTTTCAACTTTTGTATTATATCTTATATCTCCCAATTGTTTTGAATGTACTATATTCTTGATAAATTGCTTAGCCTTGTTAGTTTTACATTGAGTTGAATTCCTTGTCTCCCTAATGTTCAACTACTATTCTTCATATTATTTCTCCCTATTTGTGAATAGAAAGTTAAATATATTTTTGATGCACTTTCAATTGATGTAATTCTCTATCTTCAAGACTCTATAGTTGGATTCCTTATGTCCCTTCAATTTGTATAAGAGACTAGTATCAAAAATAATTTTCCAACTTTCAAGCAATTCTATGTTTTGCTTCTTTCAATTTTCAATAATATAATTTCTACATTTCAAAGCTTTAAATTTGGTTTTGAACTCCTTATGACTCCCTAATTGGAAATTTAGAAAAATAATGTATTTGTAATTTCAATTTTAATATATCTCCAAGTTTAATAATTTATAATTATTTTAATGCAATATGAATTGAATATATTAATTTCAATGCTTCTCTCTTCAAATATATTCTAAGGCACTTAATACTTTATCCAAGGTTATAATTTATCACCTTCTTTCTCATATTACTCAAATAACCTTAAGTATAAAAAACTTAATTATATTTTTTCCTTAAAAAATACCTTACATCTCCTTTAAAATTTGTAAACGTTATGAACTAAATAATTATTAATGTCTTGTATATGCAACATGCCAAACTTGACTTGCATTAACTCTGCAACCTATGCTAAAAAATGACTTCTATATTCCTGCAATCAATGTGTCTCCTTGCTCATTCAATGTGGTTTCCTGAGGTTTGAATCTCCTCTATGCTTTCCAACTTCTCCAAAGCACTCAAATATAATTTCCACATGCTACCTTCATTGTTCTTTGTAATTCTTGTGCTCTTTCCTTACATGCCTTGATTGATCATTCTTATTTTTTGCATTAATTTTTTACTCGTACCTTTAATGTATGTTCAAAGTAATTATGAATATGGTGGTTGGAACTTATTTTATATGGACATTTGTCACTCATCTTGATACTTCTTTTAGAGTGCTTCAACATAACTCTCACTTTTATCCAATGTAAATTTTTAATCTTGCTATTCAATGCCTCTTCGTTTTTCAATGTAACTCTTGCTCTTGCAAGTGGGATTGAGGTACTAAAGAAACATCCATGTATGAGCTTCAACTCACTCTTAATTATTCTACGTATGCACCTTTGATTGTGAAATATAATATCTCTTTAGTTATCATTTTATATTCTTCTTCGTTGTACTCCTCTATTTACCAATCAAATATATGCATTGATCAATGCTCTTCCTTGCAATGTAACTCTCGATGATGAGTGATTGTCAAATATATTCGATTCTCCTTCCTTATTTGAGATGACAAGTTTTAAATAGATTCTTCACTTACTCAGATTGATGTTACCTAGTGGTTTTGTGATATGGCAAGTGGAAAATAGCTTCTTCACTTTCTCAATATTGGTGGCACTCATTCAAATTATAATTCTTTTCCCTAACACTCCAAATGTCTATTTTTTCCTTTAGGTTTTCTTGAATATTAAGTGCTTTAGTAATTACCAGGTTCAATTCATTTTCTTAATTTCAACTGATGCATCTCTTCAGCTTATCTCCAATGGCACTCAAATATAATTCTCTTTCTTGCATCCAATGGCTTCGTTGGCTTATCCGAACGTGGTTATTGTTCTATTCTTGTCTACTTCCAATTTTGGAGTGCTCAGCTTCACTTTTAATTTCCTTTAAGTGACTCTTCAATGGTGCAAATGTTAAAATTTTTTAGATCCTCCAAATTATGTATGTTCTCCAAAACACTATTTTCCAGTTAGACTTGGTGGCTCCTCCTTGAACTAGGTGGCTCTTCCTTGAGAAACACTCCTCTTAGCAGCTTCAACCCTATCTTAAATAATGTTTGAGTTCCCCTATTTTTGGTTGGCTTGATTTTGCTTTGTTGCACTTTCTTTCAAACTTTTTGGGATCTATGTTTGTTGGTATCTCCTTTGGTGACTCCAAGATTTTAATTTATGCTAAAATTTTGCATTTTGTATAGTTTATTATATCCAATATTTTTTATATAGTATTGGCTTTTTTGTTTTCCAATCGATAGTAAGAAGTTGATATTTTATTTTCTTTGTATTATATCTAACTTCTCCTTTCTTTTGTGTAGGTTTTAATCCCTTGCAATGTTGTCTTCTTCAACTTTGAAGACATAAACTTGATACTTTTTCTTTTGCAAATTTAAAGTGGTGCTTTTAAATACTTAATAATAATATAATATAAACGTTCAAATAACAAAATTTTATTGCACTAATATTGCATACCTTTTTGGTCTGCTTTTGTAGCTTGATTTCTTGGTGACTTGGTTCACCTATTGCCTACCCCAATTTTGTGAAACGTGCTACTTCAATTCCTATTACCTTTTTGCCCTAAAATTTTTAATCTTGTAGATCTTCTTGCTATCCAAATCAACTCATAAACTCCTCCAATTTGCAGCTTTATAACTCCTTTAACTTGCTATCCACTCTTGATTTAAATGCTTGAATTCTTCTTCTTTATTATTTGTTCTAAACTTCTCTATTTTGTAGCTTTAATTTTGTCTAATCCTCCTTGCAAAATATCCTTCAAGCCTTCAATGGAAGTCTTCAAATTTATTAAATTGGTGGCCTCCTCTACCTTCATTATCCTCCTTATCTCTTGAATTTTGAATCTATTTGTTGGCCTTCTCAAGATCCTAAATGTATTAAGATCTTCAAGAATCCTTTCCAAAATTTGGCAAACTTCTTGCCAAATACTTTTTCCTTTTGGACTTGTTATCGGATGGTGACAATTTTCCCAAATTCTTCTTTTTAGGAGCTACTCCTTGTAATCTTCTTCATTGAGTTTTTTCAAATATTCTCCAATGGCCACTTATTAAATTTCCTTCAATAAGGTTTATCTAGCCTCCTTCTTCTTTCTCCTTTCAAATTTTCTTGAGACCTCTTCTTTTGGATCTTCAAATTATGTAGCTTGTCAAATATTCAATAGGATTTTTCCTAGTCCTCCTCTATCTTCAATATTCTATCTTCTAGATTTTTAAGTTCTTTAATGGGACCTCTTTCTTGGGTCTCCTTCTAGAGTTTCTTTCTACTTTATTCAATCTTCAATGTGCATTCTTAATTATTTTAAGGGAACCTTCTTCTTTAAGTCTTCTCAATATTCAATCTTCAATAGGGATCCTTTGGCTTCTTTCTTTGCTTCTCAATCTCTAACTTGAGATCTTCAATGTTCAAGTTTCTATGGAGACTTTCTTCTTGGTTCTCCTCAATATTCAATGTCTATTTTTTTACAATAAATAACAAATCCCGGCATGAGGAAATAACATAGATGTTCAGGTAATCAAAGATGAAATTCTTCTCTATCCATTGTAGGAAGGTTCTCAACTTCTAAGAATTAATTTTCTGCAACAAAAAAATTTATATAGTAGCATGTAAATCCATTCAAATATCTAGATATCTATAAATCAATAAACATAACTAGTTATAATTCAATCTAGTGTAAAGATATCTAATTTGAATCCTAGTTTTCACAAGTTTTTCTGCAACTCTATGAAAAGACTCTAGCCAAATAGCAATTCTAAAATTTCTAAAACTTTTGGAAATGAAATCTCTCTATCTCCTTTCAATATCTCTTGTGGCTCAATATATTTCCTATCAATATACCTTGTGCTATGATACCACTGTTAGCTTTTGATGTTGTATATTAAAGGAAATACAACCACAATATCTAAAATTAGCATGCAATTTTAAGTATATGATAATGACAATATATTAAGCATGTAAAAAGCATGAGAAAATTTTATAACTACTCATAAAACAACCATTAATGAAAGCTCACAAAAATATTACATTGATAAATATGGAGGTCATAAACTCTCCATATTGCATACATTCTCTACATTGTATCTACTACTATTCTACTCAATGCTATTGATCTTCTCTCTATTGCACTCTACATTGCACTCACTAATTCTCTCTATAAAAATTCCTATATATAATATGACATGAATCTTGGCCTTCCATATTCTTATGATACTTCATCTTCCTATTCTTCAGGATTCATGTACATGTGGATAACATGCACATTTAAATCACTGCACATTCCAATAATACTTGTGCATTTATTCCATTGCATAAAGTAAATACTTAAATCCTAATCTAAGAAAAACTCCTAATATAAACATGTACCCATGATGGTACATTATCATGTACCAAATAATATAATATATTCCAACAAAAAGCCCAAATAGTAATGCCTTTATTAATTAAAATGACCACCTAAATTGTTGTCTTATGCACCCTAAATCTAATTATGCAGAAGCAAAGCCAGGAAATCAATGGTGCAGACATAGAGCTAAGAGAATTGGGTCAAATTCAAGAAGCACTAAAAGGTAATTGTATTTTCTAAGAAATGGATGACCCAGAAGTGAAGCTAGAAAATCAATGGTGTGGACATATAGCCAGGAGAATTAGGTCAAAGTAGAGAAGCATTAAAATATAATTCTATTGTCTAAGAAATGAATGATACGAAAGCAGGGCTGATAAATTGATAGTATGGAAGGGCATCCCATGATCCAAAGTTTAACGTATTTCACCACTATTTGTCCTATATGAGCCAATATGGATGGATAGAAAGTAGAGTCGGTAGATCAACGACTCGGACGCATGGTCAATAAATCTAAGAAGCCCAAAATATAATTTCAAATTAAAGCATCAAGTCAAATCTAGGAGAGAGTCAAAATTGAAGGCACTAGCAGTTGAGAAATCAATGATTTTGGAAGCAAATCCAGGAAAAATTAGGGAAGCGCTAACATCATTTTAATTTTGTTTAATAAGGTTTGAACCTTAGGAAGAAATTTCCCCTTAATTTTTATATGCCAATTATTCTAAGGGTCTAAGTTTTATTTCTCTATTGGTACTAAGGATTAAATTTTTCATATATGCACATATTTAATACTAAGGTTTAGAAAACCTAAGGTAATAAAATAAATAATTTCTCCCTCATTAAAATCATGAAAATTGTTGAAAAACCTAAATGTTTGACTTAACACTTGAGATATGAAATTAAAGAAAATCAAGTAACTAATAAGAGCTCATTTTTAGGAAATGAATTATTTGAGATATTAAGGCATAATAAAGAAAATTAAAGTATATAATAAATAATAATAATAATAATCTAAACCTTAGACTTTGAGCCATAGCAATATGAAATTAAAATGGAAATCCTTAACATTAAATTTTATTTTTTCATGAAATTAAACCAAAAGGAGTCGACATAAGTCTAACCTTCAGATCTTAAGCATATGAAATTTTATGTACATGGACCACTCATTTTTCTAAAGGAATTAAATCTTATAAAATCTATTAATAAAATAGTCAATGGCACTGCACATTCAATATAATTTTAAATCTAAATAATATCATAATAAAATGTAAAGGTATATTAATTGAAAGTAATAAATGAAGAACACAAGATTATACTGAGAGGGGGGTGAACAGTATAAGACCACTTTTTAATTTTCTTTCCCAAATAATATCATCCAATATAATCAATGGAAATATCAATAGTAGTAACCAAAGTAACACACAAATCATCACACACAATAGAGACACCAATTTAACGTGGTTCACCCAATGTGGGCTACTCCACGAAGAAAATATTTCACTAAAATGTTCTCAACAAATCTCTTATAAATCCAAAGATCTAAAATTTACTCCATGGAAAATGAGGATCCAGAGGAATGTGGTCAGGTTGTGGCAGATTTGGAGGCATG